>CM060979.1:117867349-118192349 GCA_030765065.1 Deroplatys truncata
ATTAAACTGCATAATGCAATTAAATTTGTAGAAGCATAGGTACATAAGTAAATATCCAAACAAAATAATTACTCCTTTCTAGCAAGTTATTATCCAATTAAGGAGATAATCGATATCTTTACTTTCTCTACAACCTATGTGAAGTAGGTAGTAAAGTATTGTATTCAGTCAAACAAATTCGTTTATTAGGTTTAATCGGAAATACAAATTCTGAACTTCCTTAAAAGAAAGGTTGTGTGTGTGTGTGTGTGTGTGTGTGTGTGTGTGAGAGAGAGAGAGAGAGAGAGAGAGAGAAGAGAGAGAACGTAACTACAAAAAGAATTAAACAAATAAAAGTGAAAAGTATCATACATATGAATTTTCACAGTTGAGCTTCATAAGGAAGCCAGGCGAAGATTTTTAGGAAAATCTGTTTACCTCAAACTTACCTTTACGTGGAAAATGTTTCTTTGCTTTTATTTCCTCAAACTGAATAACCATTTTGGTTAATGTATAATATATTTAAGTTAATTACATGAGAAATAAAGTTTATATTTGAATTTCCACTGCATTAGCCGTAATCTGATTTGTTATTACATAATGTTGAATAATTGGGGTAATTTAAGGGAAAATTATAGCTCAATGAAATGTGCAATTTATGTCAAATAACGTTTTGTAGTATTAGCGGTTTTGGAAATATTCGTGCTTACATCTTTATTGAATTTCGCGATTTGAACTGTCATGCGGCATTTATAAAGCAGCTTTGAAAAGACGTGACTCTTCTTTTATTCCTGCATGAGCTCATTGAAGACACCGAATTAAGAAATGAACATTCATTTTTACTTCATCTTGTAGGGAGTGGAAGTATTGCATTCCACCCAAAAATTCGATATTGCGATATCACCAGAAATGTACGTTAAGTTTCCTGAATCCAAAAAAGACCTTTTTAGAAAAACATCCGTTTATTTCTCTCTCTCTCTCTCTCTCTCTCTCTCTCTCTCTCTGTGTGTGTGTGTGTGTGTGTGTCTGAGAAATATAACTCAAAAAGGAAATACCACATAAATACCAAACTTCGAACATGAATTTCAAGAGAATCACCCTAGCCCAAATTAACCTTTGCATGGAAATGTTTTTGATATTTTTTAACTTCTCAAAAATGGCTCTTACATCGTTGATTCGAATACCATATATTAAAAATAGTTAATGAAAAAATAAAATGTATATTTTAAATTTTCTCTAAATAGCCAATTAATTCCTTTTCATTCGGAAGGATTATTGTATAACTGGCAACCAATAAAAGATAGAAAAATCTGATGTGTTACACTCACATGACTTTCTCTACTCTTGTATAATCTATTTTTACAAACGCCTATTCTCCATATGCTTTATGTTAATCGAGATATCGAGATGTCAATCTTATTGCTAATTTTCTTGTAGATGCAAGGGGAATTTGGTAGCTTTTAAGCGATGGTCAAATATTTTAACGCTGGTTGCTATGCGGCGCATTCCATTCTCTTTGCAAGTCCAGGACATAAAAAAATGAATAACGAATTTGAGAAAAAGTATAAGTATTGGAAAATTTAAGGGAATAACAAGCAATATCTCGAAAACGGTTCACTCAACAAAAGGAATGTATATGACATAAGTTGTGTATTTTAACGAGATGTACATTTTTTGTGTAGTAAAATTTTGTCTATCTCTTATGGTTTACCAGTTATGCAAAAGTCGTTCACAATAAAGAATACTTTTGGAGACTTTCCCAGAAAATTCAAGATATACATTTTATTTGTCATAAAAATATCTTAAACATATGATATTTTAATCAAAATCGTTAGAGCCATTTTTGAGAAAATTAAAATTTTCGAAAAATGTTCCTGTAAAGGGTAGTCTGGGGTGGGGGCATTTTCTTGAAAATCTTCGTGTCGCATCTCTGGAAGATACTGAACGTAAATGCCAAGTTTGGTGTTTATCCGACTGTTAGTTTTTGAGTTATGCTGTTCACAGACACACACACACAGACACACAGACACACACACACACACACACACAGACACACACACGGACATGTTTCCAAAAATGCTTTTTTTGGATTCAGGAGGTCTCAAAACATGTATTTCCGGTGAAATCTCGGTATCGAATTTTTGGGTGGAATGCAATACTTCCCCTACTTACTATACGTAGTAGAGAAAGTAAAAATGTATATGACATACATTGTGTATTTTACCGCGATCTACATTTTTTGTGTAGTAAAATTTTGTCTATCTCTTATGGTTTACCAGTTATGCAAAAGTCGTTCACAATAAAGAATACTTTTGGAGACTTTCCCAGAAAATTCAAGATATACATTTTATTTGTCATAAAAATATCTTAAACATATGATATTTTAATCAAAATCGTTAGAGCCATTTTTGAGAAAATTAAAATTTTCGAAAAATCTTCCATGTAAAGGGTACTCTGGGGTGGGGGGATTTTCTTGAAAACCTTCGTGTCGCATCCTTGGAAGATACTGAACCCAAATACCAAGTTTGGTGTTTATCCGACTGTTCGTTTCTGAGTTATGCTGTTCACAGACACACACACAGACACACACACGGACATGTATCCAAAAATGCTTTTTTTGGATTCAGGGGGGCTCAAAACAAGTATTTCCGGTGAAATCTCGGTATCGAATTTTTGGGTGGAATGCAATACTTCCCCTACTTACTATACGTAGTAGAGAAAGTAAAAATGTATATGACATACATTGTGTATTTTACCGCGATCTACATTTTTTTGTGTAGTAAAATTTTGTCTATCTCTTATGGTTTACCAGTTATGCAAAAGTCGTTCACAATAAAGAATACTTTTGGAGACTTTCCCAGAAAATTCAAGATATACATTTTATTTGTCATAAAAATATCTTAAACATATGATATTTTAATCAAAATCGTTAGAGCCATTTTTGAGAAAATTAAAATTTTCGAAAAATCTTCCATGTAAAGGGTACTCTGGGGTGGGGGGATTTTCTTGAAAACCTTCGTGTCGCATCCTTGGAAGATACTGAACCCAAATACCAAGTTTGGTGTTTATCCGACTGTTCGTTTCTGAGTTATGCTGTTCACAGACACACACACAGACACACACACACGGACATGTTTCCAAAAATGCTTTTTTTGGATTCAGGGGGTCTCAAAACATGTATTTCCGGTGAAATCTCGGTATCGAAATTTTGGGTGGAATACAATACTTCCCCTACTTACTATACGTAGTAGAGAAAGTAAAAATCTGATGTGCTACACTCACATGACTTTCTCTACTCTTGTACGAACTATTTTTACAAACGTTTATTCTCCATATGCTTTATGTTAATCGAGATATCGAGATGTCAATCTTATTGCTAATTTTCTTGCAGATGCAAGGGGAACATGGTAGGTTATAAGCGATAGTCAAATCTTTTAAGCGCTGGTTGCTATGTGGCGCATTCTATTCTGTTTGCATATCCAGGACATAAAAAGTTGAATAACGAATTTGAGAAAAGTATAAGTATTGGAAAATTTAAGGAAATAACAAGCAATATCTCGAAAATGGTTCACTCAACTAAAAAAATGTATATGACATAAATTGTGTATTTTAACGCGATCTACATTTTTTGTGTAGTAAAATTTTGTCTATCTCTTATGGTTTACCAGTTATGCCAAAGTCGTTCACAATAAAGAATACTTTTGGAGACATTCCCAGGAAATTCAAGATATGCATTTTATTTGTCATAAAAATATCTTAAACATATGATATTTTAATCAAAATCGTTAGAGCCATTTTTGAGAAAATTAAAATTTTCGAAAAATGTTCCATGTAAAGGGTACTCTGGGGTGGGGGGATTTTCTTGAAAACCTTCGTGTCGCATCCTTGGAAGATACTGAACCCAAATACCAAGTTTGGTGTTTATCCGACTGTTCGTTTCTGAGTTATGCTGTTCACAGACACACACACAGACACACACACGGACATGTTTCCAAAAATGCTTTTTTTGGATTCAGGGGGGCTCAAAACATGTATTTCCGGTGAAATCTCGGTATCGAAATTTTGGGTGGAATACAATACTTCCCCTACTTACTATACGTAGTAGAGAAAGTAAAAATCTGATGTGCTACACTCACATGACTTTCTCTACTCTTGTACGAACTATTTTTACAAACGTTTATTCTCCATATGCTTTATATTAATCGAGATATCGAGATGTCAATCTTATTGCTAATTTTCTTGTAGATGCAAGGGGAACATGGTAGGTTATAAGCGATAGTCAAATCTTTTAAGCGCTGGTTGCTATGTGGCGCATTCTATTCTGTTTGCATATCCAGGACATAAAAAATTGAATAACGAATTTGAGAAAAGTATAAGTATTGGAAAATTTAAGGAAATAACAAGCAATATCTCGAAAATGGTTCACTCAACTAAAAAAATGTATATGACATAAATTGTGTATTTTAACGCGATCTACATTTTTTGTGTAGTAAAATTTTGTCTATCTCTTATGGTTTACCAGTTATGCAAAAGTCGTTCACAATAAAGAATACTTTTGGAGACATTCCCAGGAAATTCAAGATATGCATTTTATTTGTCATAAAAATATCTTAAACATATGATATTTTAATCAAAATCGTTAGAGCCATTTTTGAGAAAATTAAAATTTTCGAAAAATGTTCCATGTAAAGGGTACTCTGGGGTGGGGGGATTTTCTTGAAAACCTTCGTGTCGCATCCTTGGAAGATACTGAACCCAAATACCAAGTTTGGTGTTTATCCGACTGTTCGTTTCTGAGTTATGCTGTTCACAGACACACACAGACACACAGACAGACAGACACACAGACACACACACGGACATGTTTCCAAAAATGCTTTTTTTGGATTCAGGGGGTCTCAAAACATGTATTTCCGGTGAAATCTCGGTATCGAAATTTTGGGTGGAATACAATACTTCCCCTACTTACTATACGTAGTAGAGAAAGTAAAAAGGGCTGCAGAAAAAATATAGATCTCAGTAGATATAAAAACGACTCTTTGGGATAAGGGAGGTATACTGCACGAGATTCATCATAAAAATACACAGTCTCGTGTATTGTTGAAAGCAGAAATACAATGACAAGAGGTGTAAGTGCAGTAAATTTAATCCTGCAGTATCTTTTCAGAATAGCAGTAGAGTCCAGTTAAATCCGAATAAATTTGCAATCCCAAATTTCTTTAAATTCTGTTTGTGTTCCTAAAATTGCCAACGAAATAGCCAGCTTAACATTTGAATTCTTTGCAAAAGCTTCAGTTTCAGAACCTGCTGTTATATTGAATACGGTAATAAATACCTCGGTTTCAACGCATAAAAATAGCGGAGCATGGAGAACCAAAATATAGTTTCCGACTTCCCAATATGCTAAGCCTTAAATCTTAACTTCGGCATTTAAAAAAGTATAAAATCTGTAAATAAAATACGTGCTTAGAGCTTTTCCTATTATAGTTCAAAATCTACATAGATTAGGTTTAAAGCACGAAAACACATACATCATTACATGCTTAGGTAACTTAATTAGCTCATCTTTGAGGTATATCCATAAAACAAGTTGAAAATCGTCTATAATTCTCGAATTTCTCATTCTTCGATAAGAACTCCAAGGAATTCCAGGTTTGTTTGGAATCGGAAGAATTTTATTTAAATATAGAATGAATTATTATTTTATAATATTTAAATATTATAAAATATTTTTTTGGGTTCAAAATGATATGGCAATATTGTTTTACGTGACCACAGTAACCAATAAAAACCGACACGTAAATGGCCACACTGTGGTTAATAAAGCCACTGTATGATTAGCTCCAGTTCCATTAAAACACTAGTCCACTCTGACAGCTAGGTGCAGATGAGTGTTTGAAAGAGTTGCCATGGCAACCAACACTTCCGCCAATCAGCACTCCGCTGTACACTGCACTCCTCACATTCCCTCACCGAAAAGCTGTTTTGAAGCCTTCCTCAGTTTCCATACTCGTAGGTCTTCAATTACGAGAAAATGTATGGTTATTTATGTATTAGAAAACGACACGATTTAACGTTTCGCGACATTTAGAATATGCATTTTGTAGTGCGTTTTGTAAAGTGTTTGTAGCTGTCCTCTATTTGCGCGACACAGCTCAGCTGACGGTGGAGCTGGCAAAACCGCACACGTATGTTGCAGCCACGCCGTATCTGTCTGAATGAACTCATTTTTTTATGGAATTGTAAACATATATAAACGTGGATTTAGCAATGCAACTTTAGACAACGTTTGGACGATGTTTAACTGAACAGTGCTTAAGTCCTTAAACAGCGCATCGTTTTTGCAAGCGGCCTTTAGTATATTGTAGAGATGCGTACGTTGTACGCTGGATGCCTGGAAATTCTTCCAAACGCTACTCAGGATACAAATGCAGTAAATGTCACGTTAGATTCGAAAAAACCATGGAGAATATGGATATGTCGAAATTATTATGATGACTTAGAATACAGGATCATAGAATCTGCATCCAAAGGCTGTATTTTTAATAGTCTCAAGGTCAATGAGTCCATAAGAAGTCCCACGAATTTAATCCTGTTCCCGAAAGCATAATTTTTCGTCCTGAGAAGTCAGCAAAAAGCTTTTAACGCCTCATGGTGATAAAAGCTGATTGTAAATGCTGGTATATCCCGATACAGCCATTACAGCATCGTGAGCTCTTAAAGTCATTAGAGTATTGTGAGCTCTACATAACAGAATGTGGTACATACCTTAATGTATTCGTTTTCTTCGTGAGCCTGCCTAGAGAAAATGAGAGTTTACTCATAGACAGAGCGATATGATTTCACTCTAAAGAAAAGCATTAGGATAGTCCCCCTATTTATGAAGTGTAAAGTATGGATTAATTTGATGTTCAACTTGCAAAAGACCATATATGACAATTTTAAGAGCATTCTTATTTCACACTGCACTTATATGAGGGTGCACGCATTTCTAGGTTATGTTATACTCTCGTTTATAACTAATATGATTTTCCGGACTGTTATGCCGTGGTCTGCTGAAGAAAGATTTCCCAGACGTTTCGTCCACAACTGCGGTGGACATCTTCAGTGGCGCGGACGAAGTCTTCTCGGTGAAAGTATCGCAGCGATACTTTCACCGAGAAGACTTCGTCCGCGCCACTGAAGATGTCCACCGCAGTTGTGGACGAAACGTCTGGGAAATCTTTCTTCAGCAGACCACGGCATAACAGTCCGGAAAATCATATTAGTTATAATTGTGACACCGGCCGTGAAAACCTACGTTCTTACATGACTTATACTCTCGTTGTCCTAATCATTCTTACAGGAATCCGATTGCGCTTGCATAGAATTTCTCTACGATCGCACCCCTGTACTTGCCGACGGTTCATCGTATCTATTAGAATTCTCTAAGATGTATTGTGATACAGCGGGGGCTTGCTCCATTACGTGAATTCTCATAATGTTGATCCATCGGTTTGGATTTTGATGTTGATGAGATTTCTGCCGCTGCTGAACGGGAATATCTGCTATTTTGGATTACGCTCCTGACGACTCTTAAGTGCATATCACTTTACTTTATGTGCCGTCGTGCAGTCACTGGGCATTGTCAGATTTAATGGCTAGCTCTGCATTGACCCCTCCTGTTAGAGGCACCAATAAATCCTGGCGTTTAAACACGGCGTTGGACGTTGGTTTCACCGACAGGAAGCGGTTCCGTTGTACTGTAATAATAAAAAAAATCAATATAAATCAGTGCATGAAAATACAAATAATCTATAGTGATAAATAAATAAAGAATAAAAATAATTGTTATTGTTAATAAGAGGCTTACCGTCCAAAGCACGAAGAGCTGCGTGGAGCATGATGCTAGATTCGCAGTCTGCTTAGGCATACAACCGCGCCACCGGCTTAGGATGAGCGATCCATTACAGTTTCCGTGGAATCCTGTTATGTACGGCCATGTTGTACTGGGTCCTTGTATGTAG
Organism: Deroplatys truncata; assembly: GCA_030765065.1. Taxonomy (NCBI): domain Eukaryota; kingdom Metazoa; phylum Arthropoda; class Insecta; order Mantodea; family Mantidae; genus Deroplatys; species Deroplatys truncata. The sequence goes on from CM060979.1 coordinate 117,875,335, forward strand.
GGTGCAGGTGCTCTAGGTCCTGGCATGTATGGGCCTCCTATGTACGGTGCTTCATGCAGGGGCCAACTATATAGGGATCAGCTCTGCAGGGTTCTGTTGTGGTGGTTCCAGCAGCGTTTTCGTTCATTTTTCCTAAAAATAATAATAATTTATCTAGGTATTTAGATCATATTGTTTAAAAACATTCTTTACACATTATGTAGCTATTAGAAAGTTTGAGAGATTTATTTCAAGTACTTATGAGTGTATGTCACATGTATGTATTCATGTCAGTATGCTTGTATGTGTTTGAGTGTATGTATGCCTGGATGTGTGTGTGTGTGTGTGTGTGTGTGTGTGTGTGTGTGCGCGCGCGCGCGCGCGCATGTGTTCATGTCAGTGGCGAGGCGTCTGGTCATCGACAGATGTGGCGATGAATAAGAAAAATATTAAAAATATTTGCTTTTAATAAGTTCATAGAATGTGTATCTAAATAAAGTCAGAAGGAAGTCATAATGTGTACATATCAAGTTAAAAGCCTACGCCATGTATGAGAAGTCGGTGAGGGATTCATTAATCCCGGTGTATCGGAAAGTAGTATGTGTACTGGCCTATCACTACCACTGATTTGCTCCTCTACAGCCAATGCTTTTAAGCAAGCCAGATCATGGCAGGTTTCAGCGCATCTGTCAAGCGTCTGCATTCGACTGCCTTCTGCCCTCATCCGCATTTATGCCACGCGAAACAACCTAAGATGTGTTCCCACATCGCCTGTTGGCCACATGCGAATTGTTACAGGGTTGTTTAAATTGCATCATGTACTTCTTTAGTGTTGTTAGACACTGTTAATGGATGGTTAGTGTGTTTCTCTTTTTCTAATAAATCGTGAGTACTATATTTTACACGCGTATTACTATTGCAGAACATGCGACAGGAAGATGGAAGTGATATTGCGAATTGGCTGAAACAAAAACCGTTTAATTTAGCTAAGTTTGAGAAAAGTTCCTCATTATTTAGAATGACAGGGCTTGCCCTCCGTTACTAAATTTTACATCAAGGTACGGAAAGAGTAGATCTTAGACTAGACATTTTACAGTGCCCTATTATGATTGCTTTTGTCAAAACTGTTTTGTTGGGCCATAATTTTCATTTGCTAGGGCCACCACTAAAATATTTGGGTTTCAGCCAGATTTTCTAATCTAAGTGGACTTACAAAATCTGCTAAAGCCCATGAAAAAGCTCAAAGTCATCTTCAGTGCATAATGGATTTATACAATTTTGTAAAACAAAGGATAGACGAAGTCATTAACAAATCAACACTACTTGCACAATTAAAGAGTAAAAAGAATCGAGAAGTGTTGGAACGTTTAATTGATGGAACTTGTTTTCTCGCAAAACAAGAACTCCCATTTCGTGGTCATGATGAAACGGAGCAATCATTAAACAAAGGCAGACCTAAACTAGGGGCGACATGGATCCTCTTAAAAGATATGAGCCTGTATTAGCAGAACTCCTAGACACTTCAACAGTATTTAAAGGCACCTCCAGTGACATTAAAATAATATTTCTTTTTTATTTATGGACGCACTCTAACTGCTGTGGTCCTTAGCATCCCATTCCATATTGGGCGTGAAAGTCCGGAAACTTTGCTCAAAGGTCTCTTTATCAGCCTTGAGGTTCTTTTATGTGCCGTAAATCTACTACACAGAACCACCGGCTTTACTTCTGTTCCGAAGTAAAGCCGCCCGAAAAAAATCCATCGCCCTCAGCCGGATTTGAACCCTGACCTCGGGAATTAGAGGCTAGCGTGGTACCCCTAGACCACGGAGAACGACTAAGAATAATCTTGTTCATGTAATCAGTGATGTGCATGAAACAATTTTAAAGAGAACCGAAAAATCAGTTTTTGTATCCATTATGTTACATAAAATGGCTGATGTTAAAAGTAGGCCAGAATTATATACGGTCCTCAGGTATGTGTGCGAGTAGGGATGTGTCAAGGAACGATTCACAGGCCGACAGACCAGCAGGTGGATTATTTGTTCACGTGAAAGACGTCAGTAATTACAAACTGTAGGATAATTTTACTGTCCAAACATATGATGGAGCGGTAGTAATGTCGGGCCATTTATCGGGATTTCAACGGGAGGTCCAGAGAGAACACCCCAAAGCGTTATTCAAACATTGCTACGCCCATATATTAAATTTAGTTTTGTCTCAGGGAATGAACAAAATTTCGGAACTTAATACTTTGTTTTCTAACCTAAATTTATCCCAAACTTTTTCTGGCGTTCTAGCAAGAGGATACTGACTATACGACAACGTTTAAAGAAGATTGTTTTTGTTTTTTTGCCCAATTAAACGGTGTTTTACATCCCGTCTAGTTAATATAGCAGAACAGTTCAGGGACAAAATAATGCTTTTTTCTCTAATATTCAGGGGAATGGAGACGGAAACCGGAAGGGATCGGACAGTATATGTGCAATATATAGATTTGTACAGTTTTTGGAAATCTTTGAAACAGTGTTTTTACTCAATATATATTTTCCCTCTATGTTCTCGCCCTGATGCTATTTTTAATGTCCTACAAGGTGAACATGTAGATGTAATGACATGTTTGAATGTGATTCGAGAATTCAAAAAAGGTCTTAAAATGAACTCTTCCTGTTTTACAGAAAACTTCATAATAAATCCCCTTGTAACATTTTTTGAAAGATGAATGCCGAGAGATCTACTTTGGCATTCGGTAAATCTTGCGATGACTGCACAGAAATGTCACGCCTTGCCACTGGTGTGTGTGTGTGTGTGTGTGTGTGTGTGTGTGTGTGTGTATGTATGTATGTAATATGTGTATTTGTATTTATGAGTGCCCATATGACCATATGTATTTATGTGGGTATGGATGGAGAGCTCGTATGCTTACATGTATTAATGGGTTTATGCATTTTTTATGAGTAATATTTTTCGTTTCACTTAGGTTCGCGGCTTAGGTGTTTAAGATGGTTACATAGTTTTGTATATTGTAACGATCCTTCGTGTGATTCGACCCACAACCGGGAAGTTGTATCAGATTTCATAAAGTGGTGTAATTTGAACAAATCAAGTAACGGAGACAACACTTTTCTGAGTAGCAGTGTGAAGTGTATTTGTTGACATTTTTAGGTCATTTGGCGTCTGTGTTTAACTTGGGTCTCGAATTCCAATCTTTCCAAATAGTTTTAGTTTACCTAGTGCCTCAAGTCTGTCAGAAATTATCCTCAAGTAAATGGTGGTGTGTATTTAAGCTCCTGCACCCCAAAGACTGTCAGAGGGTTCCGAGCCTCAACCCCTTAATAAAATGGCCTAGCTATTAGTTTTTATAGAACTTGGTGTAATTATTTTCCGCTATCCCTTACTTCCCTCAATGACCTTCCCTCACTTCGGTGGCAAGTCCGTGTAACTCCGCTAGTTGCCTGAGAGTTTTCAATCTCGAGGTTCGCTGCAATATACGATGCAATAACACATTTGTTTCACTGTATTAATTCTTAAATAAACTTGTGAAATAACCATAACGAGGAATGTGTATAATTAGCACAAGGGCACGTGGTAGAGATTTGGGTTCAAAAATTGCTTTTTTGTTTTCTGTTATAATGCATTACAAATGGAATACCTATGTAATTTCTTTTGTTATTTGGAGCTTTAAAGGGCTATTATGGTCCAGAGATGTTATAGTATATTGGTATGTAGCAATGTGCTCACCTTTTGTTTTGCCCTTTCCCATTAAGTTTTATTTTTTAAATTTCGTATACACTTTTCTCAAAACCTATTTAACTTAGAAGTTTGAAACGTTTTGTTGTTGTACAGAATGTTCAGCTGCATTTATTAGATTAAAGATTTTGATCCTAAGTTACGTGGTTTCCCCGAAAAAATATAAGTATAAAAAGTTACACAAAATTATTTTCTTGTGACAATATTTTAAAATTAGGTTAGTCCCTCAAACGGACCAATAGATAACCAGCTATCTTAAGCTGTTTATAAAAAATTATAATAAAATTGGCGGAGTTCTGAACCTTATTTTCAGAGAAAAGTGCGTGTATAAATGAAACTAAAAGTTTTTTCAGAAATTATTTTACAGTATTTAAATATTTTTATAATTAAAAGATTTAAAGCTGGCTAAAAATATTGATACCAGTGTACTCAGAAAATAATTAATAAGCAGTAAACATTTAATTGTCCAAGATGGTGTATCTGTAGTGAAAACTAGCTTTATTTCAACTGCAAAAAAGCGTAAAAGTACCCTGCGATCTCTATCAAGTGTTCTTAAAGCTTATTAGCTAACATCCGCTCCTTTAGTACGTTTTAAAGCTTATTAATTCATCATTCACATTCTAAAACACTTTCATTAGGATATATAGTTGCTGCTAATATAAAACAATAGGTGTTTTAAAATTATTTCTTTCATATTGTAAAATAATTGTTTAAACAATGCTTTGAATATACTAGAATAACTTAGTGTTTTTTTAAAGATAAAGTTAGCCATATTCGCACAGGTATTTCACATTTACAAAGAAACATACTTGCATGAGTATACTAAATACTGTAAGCATTTTAAAATGAGTTTAAAAGCAAGAAATTATATTTAAAATAAGTACGTACCTTGCATTTCCAGCGGTAGTGAGCACAAGAAAATGAGCTGTGTGGCACTACTTGAAGTTGGTTTTCAGATGTCCTTTTTTTTACACACGAGAAATAGGTCTTGCTGTAAATACTTCATGAAGTAATGACATTATATCCAGCGCTCAATCGCTTTTGTATAGGCTTCAAGTCTTATACATGCGCAGTAAATTATTCCACCTCTGTGAGATCTTTCTAGGAAATGAAATTTGATTGGTTAAATAAAAAATAGAGGGCACTTGATTGGCTAATAGAATCAGGGATTCAACTCTGTTCTAAGGTACACCTATAAGACTGGTCATGACTTGCAAATGCGTTAATTTTATTGTAGTGACATTTATGGTGGGTTAAATATTTAATAGTCTGCAGGGGCATTTTTTCTGTGTACGAATCTAATTAGCATAACATGTAGGTACTGGAATATAAAGGAAAGATGTTGGAGGGGGTGTTTGACATTCATTGCGATTAAATGATGAATACTATACAGGTGTTCAAATGACGTCAAAGACATGGTAATACTTGTTAGGAGCAGGTGACCTGAGTATAAAGAGGTTTGGTATGGAGGCCAAGAAATGTCTTGACTGATAGTTATTTTAACAAAATAAGGTCCTCCCCATAGTATAAATTAATTGAGAATATCCCTTAGTACTGTTTCCTACGTGTTTTAACTTCTTGACATATTTATAGCTCCATTGCACAACTTTATCGTCTTTTGTAGCTAGAAAATTTAGGTTCTGGAAACAAAAGGATTTTACCCGTAACCATATTTTTTAAAACATGTTATACCTGTATATTTAAGTTTTTAGAATATTAGCAATGGAATTTAGATATACAAATATTATGAATGTCGTTAGGTATATTTTCTTTCAGAAAAAGCAATTATGGTTATCGGTCCTATGGACATATGGGTCTACATTTAATTGTAAGCTTTAAACTTGTATAAATAAATGGGGCGGTGCGTAAAAGGAGGTGATTTAAACCTCTTTTGCCTATAAACATTTGTTTCATTGTTTCTATTTCCTACGTGGGATCAATCACAAGTTTTCTGTTAATAATAATAATCATAATAATAATAATAATAATAATAATAATAATAATAATAGCAATAAATTATTAGACGGGCCGGCATTCCAGTGCCCCAGCAGTAACAGAGCAACTCCACGCGTAACAGACTGACGTTCATAATACGTTTTTCCGATCTACTAAAATCCCAAACGCATGAGAGGTATGGACTATGACTTCTGACAACAACATTCGAAAGAGAAAACACAGGATTAAAATGATCACAAAAATGGCTTAAGGCCAAATTTATATGAAATGTTTTATTCACAAACATTTTATAACATACTAAATTTTTACCAATCCCATTTACAGGTCAGAACTCTAAATTTCCCTGAAAGTTTAATCCAAAACAGTTTTCAAAACATCCATTTGTAAGAGAGGGTTTAAACTTAAGAAGCTTTTAAAAATAAAAATATTTAAATTGTTGAAGAAGTTGGGATCCAAAATGAGCTCCATAACAGACTGGCCTGTCTTCGAACATACTGCATTGTATTGCGGCAGAATAAAGACAACGTGTAATTGTTAAAACCTACTGATACGATGCATAAATGAAGTGATATATATGATTACAAGATGTAGCGGTTATCTTGGGATATATATTTTGTTACATTATAAAATGGGAATCTCGCGTATTGTATTCTTTATGTTAAGTTGAGAACGCGCAATTGATAGACACCCGGGACTAAAGTTAAAGGAAGTGCTGAGTGGGATGCTATTAACTCCGGGTTCGTTCGCGGTCGTTACTGGCCAAATGCGTGGTTTTAACTGAGGTTGCTTTGAGGAAATTAAACCTTGGCGTGACGTAGTCGAAATCATTTATAAACTCCGGATTTCAGGGCGCGTTGTCTTTTGAGGGGATGTTGCTTCACGAACTTGCGTCACTCGAGAGCCCGTTGTGATACTTCAAAATTTCGCAAGTGTAGGCTACTCTAAGATGACGGCGGCTGCGTCATCCTGGGCTAAGGCAAGATTGAATTCTAATTTCTAAAGGAGTGTTGTAATTGTGGAAAGTTCGAGGGGGATATATCAAATTTACTTTAAACAGTCCCGTGTTTTCTTTTGTTAATGGAGGTTGCCTAATGCCTCCTGTCCTTAAGGGCATCAGCCTAGAGAGTATACATGCTCTAACTCCCCCACATTTTACTGAGGTTCGTTTAATTGGGCTTCCTTCCCCTTCCTGTGGGAACCTATTTACGAGGAGGTTTTCGAAGAGCTGCTGGGAAAGCCATGACTGGTGGTATAGTCGCGCAGGCCAAGTTCACGGTGGGGTAGTCACCTTCAGGACCCGCAGCGGCGTTCCCCTAAATCAATCGTGACATATCTAGTGCGAGGCGTCGTCTTCTCCATATCTTTAATTCGAGAAACCAGGTATCGATGTCGGTCCTCCTTTTGTCCTGTCCACCACATCGGTTGGAGCCTGTCGGGCTCCTATGTTTTAATTTGGGGGTCAGATTTAGATCCCAGTGTCACATTTTTTGTCCCACCCATCTACCCCTTCAACAAGGGTGTTAGCGCTAGCAAAGAAAATAGTAAGCATTTCATAGTATTGGGCAACTTGTAGAATGGCACTGAGATTCTGTTTTACGGGGTGGTATCCAAAATATTCGGGACTTGTGCTGCCACGTGGTCAAAAACTTGCTTTGAGACTAATGACGCCGTCACGCTCGAAGTGGTTCCCTTTCATACGTATACGCCGGTTCCCAGCGATTCTGCAATTTTCCAAATGGATCCTGAAAGTCATGTTCTTTGAGGGTGTTCAGAACAGACAACGTTTCTTCTTGAATCCTCTCAATTGTGTCGAGCCGACGTCCTTTAAACTTGATTTTCAGTTTGGAGAATAGAGCGAAATCGCAGAGTGCCAAATCAGGTGAGAGCGGTGGGTGGGGACAAACGTCATGTTGATTTTCATCAAAAAGCTCCTGATGAACAAGAAATTGTGACAGGACGCATTGTCGTGATGCAACAGCCAGTTCCCTTGTCGCCAAAATTCGGGCCGACGTCTCCCCAAATTTTCACGGAACCGTCGCAAAACGTCATAGTAGTACGTGAAATTCACTGTTTGATTTGGTAGGACGAAATTTTTGTGCGCAATCCCCTTGGTATCAAACAAAACGAGGAACATGCAGCTTGTGCAGCAGACGGGCCTACCGGTGTGAGCATTGTCTTCAATAGCTGTACGGCCGGCCCTGAACCGAGCATGTCACTCAAACACACATGTGCGGCTCATGCTTTGTCCCCCAAACAGTTGTTGAATTATTGCAAGGGTCTCCATAGCGTTTTTCCCGAGATTTACACAGAAATTGATGCACACTCTCTGTTCTAATCTTGGATCCACTGTAAAATCGCCACACACTATACAAGAGTATCATGAAAAGTACTGTAGAATCTCAACACATCTACCCAGCTGCGTGAAACTTTAAACATTCACTCATCAGATGTGCTAGTGTTGCCACTTAGCGGTACAAACCTCTATAGCAACTACTGTCGAGATGGCAGCACCAGTCCCGAATATTTTGGATACCACCTCGTATTTGTTTTTGTACCACTCATTGGGAAAACTATGGCAGGTAGTACATAGCAATACACCTCCAAGATTCCCGTGAATTACCTTGGACCAAGAAATGTGTTATTTTTTCAGTGAAGTAAAATAAGTTAATAGACCTCATGACATCTTCTAATAGTCAAACAGAGCGTGCTAAGCTATTCCCTGTAATAGTGATAAAAGACAATTCTTAAACTAAAAAGTGGTAAAAGGCATAGTTCGTTACACTTTCTGTCCCCCTCATTATCTTTTCTCTCTTTCTTGTGCCTCCTCTGCATGTAATTTTAAGTGGATGAATTTGCATAGAACGTAGACCCTAACAGCCCCACTTCATAGGAAAACAGAGATTCATAAGAAGCATTGCAGGGCAAATAATATTGCAGTGGCAACGTATGAAGACTAGTGGCGGACACACAAGTGTTATCAGAAGAAGCAGGGGACTTAAATGAATACATATCACAGTACAGCTGAGATCAGGAAAAATTTTAGCTCCTCAGGCAGTTACCTTGCACACGGAGGGCAGTGCATCAAATTTAAGTGAAACAAGAAAATCGTCTAATTTCCTTGTGACACCCACCTCAGTAATAAGTACCCTATATTTTCCCGAATCACCGGAATTTGTCCCGGCAACGGAGCCAGCATAAAATGGCGACTGGTTAATAGGTATCTATATATTTTTCGCAGCCCCTAATAGATCCTGGAAAATTTGAATTTAGGTCGGAATAATTATGTATAATTTTGTACTAGTAGCCATGGCTAACGGTTGGAGAGAACCCCATAAACGGCAATTTCTACCACGTTACATACGTGGCGCGGCAGCCACCTGGTTTAGAACTTTTGCGCACTGGCACCCAGATTACAAGTGACCACAGTTATGTGATCTAAAAATGCTTTTACACCGGTGGTGCAGGACGATGTCCTCGAGTACCGATTACGCCAGCGGGTACACGATATAGCAGAGCCATCAGAACATTATGTTTATGACATCTTATCATTATGGGCTCAGGTGAACCCCAAATGGCGGAGCGAGAGCAGATCCGTCACATTATGAGAGGCTTTAAACCCTCTCTGTTGGAGCAAGTTTGCTCGCAAACCCGCCTTCAGTGTCATCACTTTTAGAGCTGGCAAAATGTATAGAAACTGTTAGGTACTTAAGGGGAAAAGTTGTTACCAACAGTAACAGCTGCAATCGTAGCAACAGTCGCCTCAGGTCAAGTGGACCAACAGTTGGTCGAAATGTCTAGCCAGGAGCAGGCGCTGACGAAAGGGCCAAATAATTTAAGTGTAGGCACCACTAAGCAATTGCGCCCCTAGGAAAAGAACGGAATCATATGGGAGGAGGCAGCAAAGAGTAAAATTAGGGGATGAATTGTAACCCAGTTCAGGAAGTGACGTGGCGATCCCAAAGGTCATACCGGACTACGGATGACTGCCCAATCTGCTTTGAGTGCAGAAATCCAGGGCTCATAGTCATGCAAAAAGCGCCAAAAGATGGCCAATAGCCCCCACGGGCATGGGTCCCGTGGATCATAAGGTAATCCTGCGGTCCGATGTTCAGCCGGCGCATACACTGTCGGTACCAGGGAAAACAGGTAATCAGGAAATCACGGTACTAATTGATGCCGGCAGCGCAGTAAGCATAGTAAATAATGAGTTAGTGATTCGCGAAAAATACCCCTCTCGGGTGAACTAATGTTAAGAACAGCTCTCGATAGATTGCTAGAAGCAGCACGCTATACAGACTGTCAATTCCAACTATAGAGTTCAATGTTTAGCGAGAGACTAATTATAGCCTCGCAATTGGGCCCGCAATTATTATTAGGGTGGATTTGCTCACTAAGCATGGCACGATGTTAAATTTAACAACAAAAGATACTACATTGCGAGACCCAAAAGGGAAGGTCCTCGTAATGTCATGTGGGGAGAGGCGAGATTTTCCCTTAAATCAGATCACTATAGAACCTGAAGGGGCAGACATTACACGTAAAGCTAAATGTGTAACGGATATAAGACTCGCACCACACAGTGTAGCGCACATCTCAGTACAGTTCTACCTACCATTATCTAAAGAAATATTACTTGAGTCAGCGGAAGCAATTTACAAGAAAAGAAAACTGAAGTTCCGCCTATTTTTTGTGTCTCGGAAGGGAAAGCTACCCTCACGGTCAGTAATAAAACTACTGAACCCAAACAAACATTTGTAGGTGTAGCGTTAGTACATGTGCATAAGGTTGCTCTAATACAATTTTCTAATATAGGACCCAATGAGGTTACTCCAGTTGAGAGAGGGAACATCCTTTAATATAAATGCAAATTTGTCACTAGAGCAGCACGATTTAGTACTCATGAGCTTAAAGAAGTTTCGGCATACGTTTGCAATAGAGTTGCAAGAATTACAAGGTCAGGCAGCAGTGGATGAGTTTCATACATAACTCAGATACGAAACCCATCAAACAGCGTCCATTTAGGGTTTTGCAAAAGTAACGTGAGGTTATCGACTCGCAGGTGGAGGAAATTCTGCAAGCCGGCAATATCCTCGAGCGGGCCTCGCCAGTTGTAGTTAAGCGCCGAGATGGCGGTTTCCGCATCTACATAGATTATAGGAAGCTCAACACTTGCGGAAACGTCGTCCTTTCTTTTACCCCTTGGCCACCTATTAGGCTATTTGGGTAAAGCGAAGTGGTTTTGTATATTAGATCTTCTAAGCGCCTATTTTCAGGTGCTTATTGCCGAAAATAGTCAACGACTAACGAGCTTCGTGTCGTCAGCAGGCGAGTTTGAATTCGAAAGGCGGGCATTTATCTTAGTGAATGCCCTTCGACATTTTTCGAGCATAGCAAATAAATTGCTGGGAAACCTTAAATATTAAAAAAAGAATCGTCCAGTTAGACGATATTTTGGTTTTTGGTTCCACGTACCAGAAAATGTTTGACAACTTAACAGATGTATTCCGCCACCTAGAGCTTTTCAATTTTAAGCTGAAACATTCAAAATGCTATTTCGTTATGGAAGCGATAAAACTGTTAGGCTTCCAGGCACCAAGACAGAGCCTGACGCGGATAAACACAAAGTAATAAGGGAGTTATCGATTCCTAAAAGTGTTCGGGATGTCCGAAAGGTTTAAGGACTTTTTAGCTTCTATAGAATATTTATTCTGAACTTCACTTCTCTCTGCATACCCTAACTAGAAAAAATCAACAGTTTCTATGGTCGGAGTCGTAGCAAAAAGCGTTTGAACAATTAAAAGAATTGCTCATTTCAAAACCTATTTTAGTCCATTGTACGCCTGGAGCGTATATAGAGATACACGTTGACAGTTCCAAAATAGGCATAGGCGCCATCTTGTATCAGAAGGGAGGGGAGTTAATCTACACCCCGTCTCTACTGTATCACGCTCATCTAATAAGCTTGAGCAGCGTTATAGTGACACGGAATTAGAATTCTGAGGTCTCTTCTACGCTGTGACGCTGTGGCACCACCTGAGCTGCGGTGCCCAGGGTCGTCTTTCATTATTAAAGCCGGAGGAACTATATAGGAAAAATGCCGGAGCGGCAGATGAACTGCATTTGCTAGTTATTCGAAAATAACCTAAAAACGAGATTCTGCTATTCCATTACGATGACCCCTTGGCAAGTCTCTTAGGATTTACGAAAACATTTTCAAGGATAGCATCTCGATTCTATTGGTTCAGACTTATAAATGATGTTAAACATTTTAAAGGGTTACCTGTCATATCAGATGCGGAAAGGCCGGAAAAACATAAGGCCTGCGGATCTCTTACAACCCATTCCTGTCGACGGCGTGGGAGAGCGGTTCGGCATCGATTTGGTAGGTCCGTTAAATTATACTAAAAGTGTAAAACACGTAATTGCTGTCGCTACAGATTGTATGAGTAAATATTCTGAGACTAAAGCGTTGACCAATGCCTCCGTACCTCAGGCTGCCAACTTTTGCTCGATAATATTATATGTCGGCACACCGCACCAGCTACTCTATTATCAGATCAAGGCACCGTTTTCTTAAGCGGCTACAACCTAGCCTGCAATTGTCTAGTGGAAAGATGTAACCAAACACTAATAAACATGTTAAGCCACTATGTTAGTACTAAGCAGGATGACTGGGACGTTTGTCTTCCCCACGTGACCTGGACCTACAACACCGTGGTACAAGAGCCAGCTACTCAGCTTATTTTCTTATATTGACTATTGAAGTACACTCAAGTACACCTCCAGTAATTCTTTTGTGCAACAGACACAACAAAACGTGAATTAGCACGTGCTAACATTTAACCAGCGCAAAGAAAGCATAAACGTAACTTTGATAGGAAACACCGCCACGTAACGTATAAGCCGGGATCACTAGTGCAAATATATACGCCCATAATGAAGAACGGTTTTTCTACTAAACTTTTACACAGATTACCATGGATCCTTTATAGTAGCAAGTCGCCTTTCGCCTGTTAATTATGTAATATGGGACTCGCATGCCCGAAAAGCTCTTGAACGAGTAGTTCATGTTAAAGGAATGTATGCATCGTTATCGTATCGACGTGATTAATATTACTGTTGGAAGTGCAGTGGGACGTTGGATGTGTGATTTTGATGCGACAGCTCAATCCTTCGTTGGAAATAGCTGGCTGATGGCAGGAACATCCCTACCGCTTCCTGTCCTTACTACAGGGAACCAAAATACGTTGAAACCCACAGAAAGAAAATACAGTTACTACGACTCACGTTTCAACAATAGAAGCATATCCTGTGGTTAATAGATTAACTTAAAGATATGTTAGGTAAGGGCGTGCAACTAACACGTCCATTATTTCTATTTTTCTTCCGTTGGTTAAGGGACACCACAACGCTAAGCTAGCAATAACCACCCTTGTAAACAGACCTCCTACAAAAAAAAAAAAAGAAGTAAGAAACGGTAACCGCAATTATGTTATTTAAAGTCGCAATTTCTGAGAAACGTGTAAATACACACATAGCAGATTGATAAATTCTCTCTATAGGGTCATATGTCGCGGTACCTGTTCGTGTTATCTTATTTGCTGAGCACCTGTTATTATTTTACTATTTTGAATTTTGGGTTCTTAGTCCTCCGGCTAGCTATTATTACTCAGTCGAGCAAATATCTCATGAACAGTGTGTGTAAACGGAAAGGAGTTGTTACTAAAAATAACACTGATAAGGGAATTTGTTTTTACACTTTTATTGCCGTCACAGTGAATTAATTTCATATATATTTATTCTTGATACACGCCTGACTGAATCTGTTATATTTTCGAATATAACTACAATCACTTATTTGCCGCGCACTATTAATTCGCGTATTTCACATTTTGTAACTAACTTTACGACGCGAGAAATTCTGTAGAATTGCGTAATGTGTACATCGTGAATGCTTCCATAGATATACCTGACGTGTAACTCGCGAGAGAGATTTCTTAGAACTGCGCGACGTTTGCCTTGTGAATGATTCTGTAGAAATGCGCGTTACTTGTCTTTGGCTCCAGAATTTGTACTCCCTCACCCCGATATGCCTAAACATTATAATAGAGCTGCTATTGGTTAATAAATCGCGCCAACATTAGCGTCTTTTTCGTCATCCAATCAAAATTACAAACACATATGCTCTAGGGAAGATATTACCTCCATTTCTAAAGAAAGGCACGCTACTCTGACGTCATTTGTTTATCTCTTCTAATTGATAAAGAACTCACCCCCTCGCTTCATTATTACCCGCTCCGATTGTCAGTTTCAGTGAGGCCGTGTAAACTTATTTCCTAACAATGCTTATAATTAACAAACATCTCAAATCATTGTCGTACAATAATGTTAATTTACACTACAATCACTCTGGCATCCACAGTGTTGTGATATAAAATACTGTCTTACATATGAAGCAAATACAGTCTACAGTAGGACGCTTATTGTAGGGGCGGTAGTTCTGTGCCGGTGAAGCCTGGATGCGCTCTGATCATCTGGACAGTGAGCGAGCCGCAATTCTCGGGATCTCTAAATGGAAGCATATAACGCTGTAAGAGACAAACTTCAGTTGTTCCCTTATAAAGTTACCATGGTTCATGAATTAAAACAAAGTGATTACGAAATGAGACTGCTGTTCTAGGAATGGTTCCAAATATTCATAAATCGATATGAACTTGAAGTTTTAAAAAAACCTTGTTTTTAGAAATGAAGTACGATTTCACTAATCTGACTATGTAAATTCTCAAAACTCACAAATTTGGTCTTCAGACAATCGCAATGCAATTAGACAAACACAATTGCATTCCAGGAAAATTGGTGTATGAGTTGCCATATCATGAGAACGAATAATAGAGTCAATCGTATTTGACAGTTCATTTAATTCTAATGTCTACTGCTCTGAGATAATCACAATGCTGTTGTTCAATTGAATGAAGACAAAATTGAACGCTCCTGCTTTCAACAGGACAATGCTACAGCACATGCGTCAAACCAGTCGTTCCAGAATTTAACTCAGACTTTTGGGGAGAAAATAATAACTAAAGGTCTCTGGCAACCACGGTCTCCTGATTTGACTCCACCAGATTATTTCCTTGGTGCGGCAAAATCTGAGGTATACAAATTAATCCAAAACCGATCGAGGAACTTAAAGTGAATATCATTAATTATGTGCAGTCAATTATGCAATAAACTTTGGTGGAAGTCCTCGACAATATGTGTAAACGAGTTGAAGTCTGCCTTCAAACACAAGGATAACACTTTCAGCATCTGATATGATTGACTGTGGCGAGTACAAAGTTTATGCTTTGCTTTTATACAAGCGGCAGTCGGTGCTGCCAACATAACTGCTGTTGCTAGCACCTTCACCAGCATATAGCCGCTGCGGAGGAAGTTTTCTTAGCACGCTATATAGGGAAAACAGTAGCAAATTATATTTGGGTTACCCTGGACGAAACAGAGAGATTTGTTACACATGTTATTGGTTCCTGATGGACTAGGTGAAAAATTGTTGTTAACTTTTGAGGTACTTAATAATAATAATTGTACTAAGCCATGTTCAAGTAAAATACAAGTAATATGACTTGGCAAAGTAATGGCTTTTTACCAGTCATATTCATATTACAATCCTTCCTTTTATCTATTTACTTTACTTACAATTTCCTTAATCCTATTTAACCATATTTGCGGAGATGTTAGCTGACCATATCCATTTGTTTTTAACTTTGCTCAAGTATTGCCCTATATTCTTACTATCGTTTTGAATCATTTCAATTATAGCAATATTTCTATCTACCTTAAACCATTTCTCTTTAGTAAACTCTTTTCTAGAAATTTCTATACATTTGCACTTACATATTATATGTTCGACATCTTCATTTCCACCACATATGGGACATTGATTTTGAGGTATATCCTTCCTTAAATCTCTTAGCCTCCATACTCCTGTTCTTACCCATGCAATGCTTTATCGCTCGTCCTTATTTGCATTATCTATATGTTTTTCTTTCCCCGTGTGTTTTTTATGGGTATGTAAAAAACTAAGGATCTCTTTTCAGCTATCATGCTAAATATGTTTTGTATTTCTATATCATCGTATCGCTTTCTTACACTTTCCAAAAATTATTCACATTATTTTCCCTACTTCGCCATATCTCTCTTAATTCGTTGATATCCAAATTGTACCTCACACTATTTATCCATCCGCTATTCCCTAAACCTTTCTCTTGGTATTCTAAGCATTGTCTTAACACATTTCCTTTATCCAGATTTAAGATCCTAAATCAATATTTCAATGCTCTTTCCCTTGCTTGCCACCTACCGATTTCTATTTGAGCTACCTCTCTTACAACTGCGTTTGGTAGCCCTACCATTTCTCTACAAAACATACTATGCACCTCATCTATACTTTCCCATCCTCCATCTAATCCCCATATTTCAATACCGTACATCATTTTTGCCTATATCACCAAACTGTATTCTTTCTTCTCCGTTTAATATTGATGCCAAGTGCTCTATATATGCGCCTTCTAATTGCTGACATAGCCCCATTACCTTTAACTAGTGCAAAATTCTTTTGTTTCTCCCATTTACCTACTCCATCTATTTTTACTCCTAAATAAATAGTCTCGTGCTAGTCTATAGTCGTTGCCTTCTCCCTCCCATTTCTCGTATGTGCTTAATTTCCCTCCCTTTTTGAATACCACAATCTGTCTTCTCTTTGTTTACATTTAATCTCCATTCTTTACAATATTTTTCAATTCCTTGCATTGATTGTTTTAAGCCACTTACTATGATTTATCCTACCACCAGATCATCTACAAACTGCAATTCTGGAATTTGGATATTATTGATAGCTGGTGCACAATTATTATGTCTCACAATTTCTAGTAATATATCATATACAGGTTATAAAGGATTGGGCTTAACTTACACCCTTGCCTGAAGCCTTTCTTTTGCTGGATTTCCCTAGTTACTGACCATCCTCTATCTAAACACAAAAGGTATTCTCATTATACAATGCTTTAAGAATATTTACCAAATGGCTACTTATCTTACTCAAGAATTTGTACCACAAATATTGTAATTCTATTAGGTCATAAGCTTTCTCTAAGTCCACAAACGCCATGTACAATTTGCCTCTTTTTTCTTTTACTGGCTTTTTCTAATAAATACATTTTGAGGTACTTGAAAAAGTGAACCATGGAACCATTGTAACACCACGTATTTGGAAACTCTTTGTCTCTTCTATGGTCACATGGAATTAAACGTGACAATATCTTCCTGCTAGTCACAGATGGTGTTCCTTATATGATTAAGGCAGGCAAAACAATAAACATTCGCTATCACAACATGTGTCACACAACGTTTCTTGCTTATTGTCTTCGTAGAATAGCCGAAACGGTAAGAGGTTCGTTTCCAGGTACTGACCGTTTCGTTCCAAAAATACAAAGAGCATTTTAAACAACCAATTATAACACGTTGGAGTACTTGGTTGGATGCTGCAAGCTACTATGCAAAATATTACTATAAAATACTAGTTCTATTAGCAGAGTTGGATAGTGAAGAAGGTTTTGCAGTTGCATTTGCCAAATATTGTGTCAGAACAACTACTAGACCAATTATTGTAAATTGAACGCCACTTCAACGATTTGACAAAAAGTATAATGCTGTTGCAAACGAGTTCCATGGAAATCTCTAAGTCCCTTAAACTGATGGAAGATTTTTCCATATCCAAAGCTGAAGCCTTAGAGGGCTCGTAGTGAAAGAAAAGTTGAAAACTATTCTCGAGAAGAATTCTGGATATTCTTACCTTTCAAAGTTACGAGACCAACCTGCAATTCCTGAAAAGGGGACACCAAACAGCAATTATGAAGATATTCAGTATTTTAAGTTTACCCCTGTCACTTTATGTAAAGTTTTTCCCGGCTCAAATCCTGTGTAACTAATAATCGAAGGTATGGCTTAAAAATCTTCGAATGTATGTAGTCAAACTGTACGAAAACAGGCCAAAACATTAAATTGAATGTATTGCTCCTGTTTATTTTGTATCATACACATGGTATAAAGTGATATGTAAACAGTATATGTATATTTCATGTAAATATAATACTCAGAGGGATCAGTTGTACTAAGGGCACTATATATAGACCTAGTAATAATAATCAAAGATCATGCATTTATGCTAAGAACTGGATAAACGCATTGCTTCTTATTGAGCACTTCCAGGGATGTAACTTCAATCCAAACAACAGTGGAGGAGTCAGGAGAGAGAAGAGTTTTAATACTCTCTTCCGTCTACCGCCCTTATGAAGACTGATCCACCATCGATAGCAGTGAGGGACCTTGTGATCCACTGCGGAGGGAATGGAACGGAGTTAATCCTGGGGGTTGATGCCAATGCACACCACACATTGTGGGGGAGCACTGATATCAATCCCAGAGGAGAAAAGTTAATGGAGTACTTGGTGAATGCAAACCTTAATATTCTAAATCGAGGTAATGAACCAACCTTTGTAACTTTGCGAAGGAAGGAAGTCATTGATATATCGATAGGGACTAATATTATTGGGAAACTAATTTCAGGGTGGCATGTATCATCGGAGATCACTCTCTCTGGTCATAGATGCATATGCTTCAATATCAAAGCACAAGTCACTCTATGAGTGATGTACAGAAATCCTAGGAAAACTGACTGGGACGGATATAGACGAGCCCTATTAGCATTGACATCGGGTATATCAAGGAACATTCGTTCGATATTGGATGTGGAGTTTTCCGTTGATGAATTACAACGGTCAATTCTCTATCCTATCATCAAAATTGTCAGCCTAAGGTAGCTTACTCGCCAAGCCTTGTGCCTTGGTGGACTAAAGAGTTAAGCAGACTTAGGAAGAAAGCAAGGAAATTATTTAGACTTGCAAAAAGAACTGGTGATTGGGACTCATATAGACAAGCCCTCACCAATTATAATAAAGAAATACGCAAAGCCAAAAGGATTTCGTGGAGGGAGTACTGCCAGGGGATGGAGAACGTTCCCAGCAGTGCAAGATTCATGAAACATATGGCAAAGAGTGTTACAAAATTTGTGAGCACTATTAAACTGCCTGATGGCACGTACACACAGTCTGGTTCTGAGACGCTCCTGCAACATCCGAGGGCTCACTTTCCAGACTTTAAGGTAGACAATGACATCAATTCTGTGAATGGGTAACCAAATCTGGACCATCTTTCTTTGGAAAGAGAGGATTGGAACCTAATCAGGAGCGTAGTCAATGCCACTAAAATAAGATGGGCTGTTAGGTCGTTTGACCATATAAATCGGTAGGCCCTGATTTAATCATTCCTGCATTTCTACAATATGGTATGGATTCAGTTCAATCCCCACTTTGTGGTATTTTTAGTTTGCCTAGCCTATGGATATATACCCATAGCTTGGAGACAAACAAAGGTGGTGTTTATACCTAAACCAGGGCGTCCTAGTTACGCCCAGACTAAGGCTTATCGCCCTATAAGTCTCTCCTCTTTTATGCTTAAAACTCTGGAGAGGTTAGTGGATAGGCACATTAGGGATGTTTTAATGGAACATCCATTAAACAAATACCAATTTGGCTATCAAATACGGAAATCAACGGAAGCAGCACTTCATCAAGTGGTCTCGACTATTTGAGAAGGCGCTTAATACCAGAGAAATAGCCATTGGTGCTTTTCTTGATATTGAAGGTGCGTTTGACAGGACATTTTGTGATGTAGTGTCGAACGCCCTTTATGGACACGATGTACCTTCACTTCTTTGTGAGTGGATAGGTTTTGTCCTACAACATAGGAAGATAACCATGAATCTATGTGGGGAGACGCTGGAGGTGTCCACGGAGAGGGGCTGCCCGCAGGGGGATGGTTTATCACCCCTGCTATGGAACATTGTAGTGGGCACACTTCTTTGCGCACTCAATAGTGATGGTTACTTCACAGTTGGTTTTGTAGATGATATTGTAATTTCCTCACATAGTTTCTCAAGTGCTACAAATGGCGCTTAAGAAAATGAAAGCTTGGTGCAAGATGAATAATCTAACTGTTAATCCAAGCAAAACAGTAGTGGTACCCTTTACCAGGAGAAGGGGGCCTAATTTAATCAGACTCTCTCTCTCTCTCTCTTTGGTGAAGTAGTGCCCTATTCAACACAAGTTAAATATCTTGGGCTTGTTTTAGACAAGAAATTAACTTGGAAACATCACATGGAATTATATATTACCAAAGACTACAGAGTCTTTTGGACATGTAGAGGTATGCTTGGTAAGACATGGGGTCTGAAGCCTAGTATAGTGTATTGGATATACACTGTCATGGTGAGACTTATATTCTCCTATGCCGCACTGATGTGGTGACCTAGAGTTAATTTAAAGGTGTGCAGAAAGGAAATCTGTAAATTACAGAGGACCTTCTGCATTCAATTATGGGAGCTTTCAAAACTACTCCAACTGCGGCAATGGAGATGCTGATTGGGCTCTCACCTCTCCACATATGGATGAAGGCAGAAGCCATGATCGCGTATCACCGTATTTGTCACCAAACCAAAGTGTCTAATACTGGACATATTAATCATCTCAAGCTTCCTTGGGATAAGAATGTACAACAGATACTCAACATGAGGACTGACATTCTTGAACCAAGATTCAAGTTTGAATTGAATTTTACGGTCTCCTATCCACAGCGTGGTGAATGGGAAAGACTGGTAAAACCTCATAATAACAAAGGCCCAATCTGGTATACTGATGGTTCTAGAACCAAATCAGGAACAGGGGATGGGCTTTATGGTAATGGAACCAAGATTTCTTATAGTCTAGGTACCTTAGCTACAGTTTTCCAGGCTGAGTTTTATGCAATTCTAGCCAGTGTCATGGAAAACATTAAAAGGGGAGATAAGAATAGAAGTGTTCTTATCCTCTCAGACAGCCAAGCTGCTCTTAAAGCATTTGAATCACCATCAATAAAATCAAAGTTCGTCTCAGAATGCCGGGAATCCTTAATGACACTAGCTGAACACAATAAGGTTCAACTTATGTGGGTGCCAGGACACACAGGTATACCAGGCAATGAGAAAGCAGATGAAGCTGCCAAGATTGGCAGTGAAATCCCATTTTTTGGTCCGGAGCCTGTATTGGGGGTGTCCTACAGACCAGTGAAACAGGCTATTAAGTGCTGGGCTCAATCAGAACACAAGAACTACTGGAACTCCATTGAGGGCTGCAGACATTCCAAGTTGTTTATTACAGACCTGGATAACAGCCGGGCAAAGTACTTGCGCGGTCTTAGTAGAAGAAGACTTGCATGGGCAACAGGATTCATTATAGAACACTGTGCCCTAAAGTTTAATCTATACAGAATGGGATTGTTTAACAACCCTATCTGTGGTAGATGCCTAGAAGGAGATGAGACTGTTACTCATCTGCTATGTGATTACCCTGCTCTTGCGAATCAAAGAGCAAGTATTTTTGGCAATCACTTTCCAAAGATAGATGAACTATCGAAAGCCTCAGTTAGCAGTCTGGTTAAGTTCATATCGAGCAACAGACTACTTAACTGATGAAAGGGGGGATGCGCAATAGATCTTTAAGGTCGCAGTGCTTGGGCATAAAACCCACCCCTTTTCAAACTAGAACTAGAATAATCCTATGTTATCCTTTATTTCAATCTGTCTACGTAGATACTATTAATATGGTGCTCCTGACAATGACCACTTTAACAGTACGTATATTGAATTATTGTTGTGGAAGGAGATGCTTGTTGACATAGCAGGCCGGTCGCTTAGCCACGCGCAGAAGTCCCTAAATGCGATGTTTGGTTACATAAAATGAAATAGATTACGTATCGGACAGGACTGTATGACCGTTCCTTTCAGCAGGCTTACAATAACCATGAAGAAGCATCCAATTATGGATATTAAAATAGCTGATAAATGTCCACTAAGTATATTTCAATTCGAAAAGCAGCAACTAAAAGGGTTATCTCCAGTTGGCTCATTAATGAAGCTTTTTATTCGATTAATGAATTTTTCCACAGTGAAATTTTTTATAGCTGCACATTCTTTAATGTTGTGATATTGACAATACCAGTTGCACAAATCTATTGCTTGTACAAATACAAATACATTAAATGAAGTAAGTGGAAAAAAGACCTGACATATGAATAATGTTCAGTAATATAAAAGGCGTTGGGAGCGTTCCCTAATTTAATTGAGCTTAACGAATGTTGAGGCAGTATTTTATATCACAACACTGTGAATGCCAGACTGATTGTAGTGTAAAGTAGCATTATTGTATGACAATGACTTGAGATGTTTGTGAATTATAAGCATTTTTAGGAAATAAGTTTACACGGCCTCGCTGAAACTGACAATAGGAGCGGGTAACAATGTAGCGAGGGGGTGAGTTTAAGAGAATTGCTCGACTGGGTAATAATAGCTAGCCGGAGGACAAAGAACTCAAAATTCAAAATAGTAAAACAATAACAGGCGCTCAGCAAATAAGATAACACGAACGATACCGCGACAATGTTTGCTGTCATTGTAGTTTGGTTTGTTTCGTTTCTTATATCGAAGGTCCAGACTTATCCTAAATCAAGAGACAGAAGCTTTAACTGGACTTTATTAAAATACATTCAATTTTATTAGGCTTTCTTCTAAGTAGGTCCTGGCGTATATATGCAATTATATTGCATTAATAACAACTTAACATTTGAGATTGTAACAACATCCAAATGGAACGAAAGAAAAAAAAATGTCACTTATTTTTAAGCATCATGGTTTTGATTATCAGTATAAATCGATCGACATTGGCGAATCGAGTAATACTAGCTCTTTGATTGGCGAAAGACGTTCACGCTAATTATCTGTATAATAGCTATTAAGTGGCAATTAGAGTGATATTTATGTTTTGCATTTTGTACATTAATAACAAAGCGATAAGTATGCATCAGACATGTTTTCTTGCCGTTGGAGGGGGGAGATTCAAATATTCTATTAAATGGCAGTTAAACTTAAGGTGTCAGCTTTTCTCATTCTCGGAGATGCCAGGGGACCTAATCTAACGTATTGGTTTAGCAGTAAGAACAATAGTTATGTTTAAACATTGGTAAATCTCTCTCTTCTAATGTGATAGTGAAGTCTACTCTGATGTTGTGTGTAGGCAAGTAACAGTGTAAGGCACAGAAACTAATTGCACGAATAACATGAGCTTGTTGCTTATTATGAAAATATAGTTGCAACATCTCAACCCCGTTCTTCCACTATGATGCAAAGAGAGAGACGGAGAGAGAATGTATGAGGATTGCTGGAAAACGATGACTCAGTTAACCACAGCCACAAGGCGACCTGATTTACCAAGCATGCTGGGAATACAAGACTCATTCGTTAACGAGGATAGACAGTCATTCTGAATGTTTTCATATGTACCATTCTCCTCGTGATGTTGTTCTAGCGCAGCAATCGGGAAGATCAATTAGAAGTCATTCGCTGAATTGGCATGAAAATGCAATACTGCGGGATTAGCGTCTCCCCCCATTCAACATCCCTAAAATGGCACAAAGTGCGAGTTTTGCTTCGTATCTTTCAGCTAATCATGTTTATAACGTCAGTGACATATTTACTTAGTTTTTCTTTGTAAAATAGACGTTTTTTCATTAGCTTTCATTCTAAGCAGAATTGAGTTCATATCTAGAATTAAAAGCTTTAACAAAATCTTAATATTTGACTTTGTAGAATAGGCAATCCGGCAATATAGGCAAATACATACTTTCCAGCTCCGAGACCGAATCAAGTAGAGAAGATGGGAAACCGTATCACTGCAGGAGCAAAAAGTTATCACTTATTAGTTTTGAAACAGCATATCATTGATTATAATAGCTAATCTCGCGAGATGTTAGGAATTTATCAGATGAAACTCGTAACTCGAATGGGATTTATTAAGACTATTCCATGAATAAGATAATTATTTGCTTCAGTACCCGGTGATCAATTTGTTTCAAGCCTGTTTCAATATATCTGATATATTCTAATGACGTCTTCTTTTTTTAGGGGGAGCTTAGTTTAGCTGAATAAATGATTTAAAACACTGATATACAACGCGCATGCGTCACGGCGACCCCACAATAAGAATACATGGGACGATAACATTATTGACGATTGCAAGGCAATGGGTTTGAACTCTCCTGAGATTTATTTCTCTGAAGTCCAATATAAAGGATTGGAAAATCTTAACCTTCCTTGCGTGAAATATAATATACGACCTACGACTCAGTTTCACTTGAAATGATCTGTATGAAATTAATATTATGCCGATATTCTTGGTTTTTCAAACGCGTGTGCGACTTCGGTTTTTTTTATAAATTATTGTATGCGTTAAAATTAATATTTTCTCACATAATAAACATATAAAACAACTTAAACTTTCTTTTTTATGATTTACTTAAAAAATTGTGCACTTTGCACAAAAAACTTGTTTCATGGATGTATTTGAACCGCAAAGGTAAATATAGAAACCCAATAGGAGTCGTAGAATCGAAAACGACGAAACGGCTGAGGTGTATGGAGGACCAATCAGCAAGGCTATCAAATCCTCCAATTGACAACAATGACTTACGAAGGTAAGTAAAGTAGGCAAGTGTTTAAGCGATCGGAAGAGAGTATAAAAAGGTAAAGGTAGTGGCGAAGGGAAGGGGGCGCCCGAAACAGGGCAGAGCACCGCACGGAGGCCATCTGGCCCCTTGTGCTTTTACCGTGATCCCTAGGAGGGAGGGAAGAGACCCCAAGGGTGGCCCATTCGGATGACGACGGGCGCAAGCACGGACGGGGTCCCTGAGGTTTCCAGACTGAACGCCTCCAACGCCGCCCGAGCTTACCCATTGAATCTCTAGCCTCTGGGGTGTCCCCGAAGGAGCGTCTGGCACAAAGCACACAGAGGTGGCTATTCAATCTAGCGGTCCCTAGACGACGTCAGGAACAAACCTCCACAGAGCGCATAGACACCATTCAGCCGCAACCCGCCAAAAACCGTCGCCTGGTCCTACAACCCGGAAAGAGATGACAAGGAAGATGATAGGAACAGAAAATGAGGGGCAGAAGGGTCGTGGTGGAAGATGAACCACAGCACTCACCTGACGATCCGGGGAAACCACGAAAAACTCGTGGATCAGAGTGGCCGATAGCGGCAAATCGAACCCGGGACCTTCCGAATGCGAGTCGCACACGTTACCGTGGTGCATCTCGATCGGTGGAAGAGTGTAGTGTAAGAGATGAAGGGGAGGAAACGAAGAAGGTATAAATGACGTGCAAGGAACAAAATTGGTAGATAATTTCTTTTGTTTACCTTTTCTCCGAAACAAAGATTTTGCCCTCCCCCCAAAACAATATCCCAAAATATCATTAGGGTATTATTTAGCACATATTGAAATAGATTTGCAAAAATCGGCACCGGGTGATAAAGTATATAATTACAATAAGATATAACATTATAAATAAATAATAATTGTTTCCTTACTTGTGTTTAAAATCAAATCATTTTGTGTCTGTTGTGAGATCACGTCACTAAACGAATAAATAATGAAATGTGACACGGAATACTAACCAACGCTATCAACAGTTGGAATGAGAAAATAATTAAATTCAAAATTACAATTAGCTAAAATCAGAACACGACGCACACGCGCGCATCCAAGCACAAACAACGCGCGCGCCTATATGTTACGGACCTTGAAGCAAATTGGGGAAATGTCAATGGCCGGTATTTAACGTCATTGTTGAAGTACATTGGACAGTAACGACAATGACTGGTCATTAACGACAATGTCCTAGATAATTGGGCAACGTTGATAACAACACAGTTCGGGGAGTTTCGTCACTTTCTACGTCTCGTAACGAATGCCATTTCTCGTTAGTTCAATGAATATGCTGTCAACTTACTTGTAGCAGCTGGCAGCAACTATCTAGCAAGCAAGCGACAACAATACAGAAATTGAGAGCGCGAAAAAGAGCGACGACAATGCAAAAGATGTAATATTCATTAGCAAGCACGTCTTCTTAATATTTCGATCCATTGAGTTCTTAGTGATATTGTATTAAGGCAATTATGATGTACTGTGTATACAGTGTGGTAACAGAATAGTAATACAGAAGGAGATACGAGTAGGCAATTTTACGAAGCTCTGTTTACCATACTACAGGTGACTGGTGACTCTGAACTTTGGAGGTTCACAAAATTATCCTTGCAATTTAAAATGTTTTAAGTAATAACTACGGAATAAATTTCTCACTATAAGCTGATTAATTTACGCAAATAAACAAGAAATGGGAATTCACAATATATAACACATGCACATTTCATAAACAGTGTAGCATATAGCACTCACCTATTTATAGAGAAAATCAGCCGTTCTCTCTTTCCTGCCAACAAACTTATCGATGACCAGCTCATTGAAGTTCTTGATCTGCATGATGAAATCCCTTTCAATGGAAAGCATGGCCAACGCAGATAACCTCTCCTCAGACATTGTGTTACGCAGAAATGTTTTAATCCTTTTCAGGGTAGAGAAGCATCTTTCTGCCCGACATGTCATGCGGATTGTTAGAATGACACTTAGTAGTTTAACAGATTCACTAAAAGTGGAACATAAATTATTGTCACTGAAAAACTCCATTAGTGGAACAACCCCAGTTATGTTTTTGAACTCTTCAGTACTATAAATCGTGGAAAGTTCTGTAATCAGTTTCTTTTCTTCAATAAAAATATATGTCTGAAGGGCACTTTAATATGTTGTTCCGGGAACAAAATATTATATTCTGAAAATCTGTCAGGCTGAAAGAGAACTGCTGCTCCTATGATAAAGAGGCCTCTGAGCAAAATTACCGGTCTTTCACGCCCAATATAGAATGGGACGCTAAGAACCATAGTAGTTAAAGAGCGTGCATAAATAAAACTCAATTTAAATTTTCCTATATGAGCAACAAATCTGAACCTGTCTTTCATTTTAGTAATGATTACATCACACACTTCAATGGCCTCACGTTTTCTTTCTGTCGTCCTCCGTGGACTAGTGGTACCGTGCTAGCCTCTAGCTCCCAAGGTCGCGGTCAAACCCGACGGAGGGCGATGGATTTTTTCGGGCGTAAACATCCTTAACATGGCTTCTTTCGGAAGGGAAGTAAAGCCGGTGGTTCCGTGTCGTAGATTTACGGCACGTAAAAGAACCTCAAACCTGATAAAGAGGCCTCTGAGCAAAATTGCCGGTCTTTCACGCCCAGTATAGAATGGGACGCTAAGGACGATAGTACTTAAAGAGCGTCCATAAATAAAACTCAATTTATTTATTTTCGTTTTCTTTCACCGTGTTCCACAACTTTTCTTTTCTTCGTTACATTCTCATCAACTGCAGTGGAACTTATGGTGCTTCTAATTTTGATAATTTCCACCTCAAAATAATTAAGTCTATCCTGGACCATTACAGGAGTACAGTCGCTCCTCTGAAGTTGGTTGTAGAAAATATCGACTTGGGGCATAATGTTAGGAAGAAGGACAACGAAAATATGAAATCTACATCACTCAAAATCCAATAAAACCAGATGCTTGAGAAGCAGAACTTGAATTGGTGATTCTTTCGCCCCTCCTTATATTTTCATACATTCTGTTAGCTCCTCCTTGTATTCGAAAACTTGTGTTGACAGATATAGATTGAAAGTTCCATCTCGTTTGCACTGATCTTGGCAGTCGCTTCTACACCAATTCTTCTAAAACTGATGTTCTCTGAGGAGCGTTAGAGTAAAAAGGCACAAATTCCTTGAAGATTTATGAAGAAAATTCGTACACTACTATTCGCTGATGCTGCATTTAACATAATTAAGTTCAACTGATGTGCATGGCAATGAATGTATTCTGCAGACCTGTACTTCTGTTTTATGATGGATTGAACGCCATTTTTCGACCCAGACATAACATTAGCCCTATCGTATGTTTGAGCAATCAATTTATGTTCACAGCCTAGCAGATGTCGATCAAGTTCTGGCAATATGCATGCAGCTAAGTTATCTGCTTTGTGCCTTATAGGATTCACAAAACCCAGTACCTTTCCACTGGCTTATGGTTTACCAGATATCTATAGACAATTACCATTTGATACTTGGATGCTACGTCGCTGGTTTCATCTGCTATGACAGATAAAAATAGCGAATCTTTTACTTCTTTCGATATCTCCTCATGACAGACTTCAAGCATGCATTGGAAAATCTCATTTTGAATTATTCTTGACGTTCCCGTAAACACTGTTGCATTTTTCAAATGGTTTTTCAGAACACAGTCTAGCTCTGCACTGAAATTTACCAGTCCACGAAAAATACCAGGTTTACTTGAAGTCGCTGACTCATCATGTCCTCGAAGAGCCAACTCAAAGGCCCCACAAAACCTAATGCAGTTAATAATAATGTTTAAAACATATCTATTTCGAGCCACTTTCTGGTTGTGTTCTTCAATTGATCTCCGATATGCACTGTCCATATGTTTTGCTATATTTACATTGCCAAACATAACAAAACTGACAGTAGTTTTCATGTGCAACTTTGACGCTACATGTTTTTTGGCGCGGTCATAAAGATGCTGCAAACATTCATGCCATGCTTTGTCCATATATCTTCACCACCAAACAAAACGCAAGGAAAGCAAAACAGGGCGTTTTTAATATCACAACTACACGTCTAATCATATTTTTCATATACATTGCTATTAAAATTCCTGTTAAAACTTCTTGTTTTTGTTTGAACTACCTGAGTGTTTTTAGGTATGGTGTGGGCCTGCCAATGCGTTTAATTTCATCCTTTTCCTCCAAGTTTAGCGTTGAAAACGGTTGCGTTAAAAGAGACAGAGCAGAATTGATTGTTTTCCCTTATAACAGCGTTTACCTGTATGTAGCTAAATAAATCATTTTTATTCATAAATTAAAACCCGATACACACAACACGGCACAAACCACGTGGCATACGGGCAACGTAATGATAAGAGATGCAGTTCATTAGACAGAAGACCGGAAGTGAGGTAAACATCTACTGTGAATTCAATAGATTGCTCTGTGTATGGGACGAAACGAAAAGTATTGTTCCTGTTGATCATCATATTCCATGCTCTCTGACTACTAGGTTAACCAACAACATGCAGCTTATGCCCCGAACTTCCCCCCCCCCCCATACACCTCTGCGCTCCCTTGGTTCGTCATTCCCTATATTTCACCATTATACCAATGTGGGTTGCAGCCGGGAGTGCACTACTTGGCACCTGCAAACAATACAACGCTTGCCGAAGTCCATTCCCAAGATCATGTCAGAATGATAACCGAAATGCATGATTAGGGAGAGCCAGGATTTTGGTTGTAGCGCAAACGTGCTACCATATTAAGAAGCCGTCCCTGCTACGAACTAAACGGAGAGATAACAAAGCCTTTCTTACTCAGGATGAATACAATGAGAAAATGAACCTTATAAAATGATCTAAGGAAACTTCAAAAACTTCTGGAGCAAAGAGAACTACAAAGGATTATAGAAGGGTACAAGAATATGACGTTATGGCAATCAATATAAGGGGAGACTAATAAAACCTGTGGAAATCACATACGATTATGTAATACATAACGAATTGATTGATGTTCTTCAAGAGGCCACAAAGGGAGAAACAGAATGGCATCAGAACTAAGGAAAAAGTAGTACAACGTTTCCAGAGAAAGTATCATAACTTACCTCTACATCTTTGTGTACACTTTCAGCTTTGAATTTTAATGCGCAGATCGATCCGCTGGATATGCAATCGCATAGTTACAATGGATTTTGATTTACCATGGTTTATCAAAATAAGCTCACTAAGTTCATTGTTTTGAAACTCCTAAAAAGTAAAAGCGCAGAAGTAGCTACCACTTGATTGGAATTTACGTAACTTTTGGAGCTCATGTAATCTTACACTCTGATAGTGAATGAGAGTTTGTGAACTCCATACTAACCGAAGTACATGCTATATGGAATGAAATTAAAGTCTCCGCGGTAAACCAAAACACAGCCGGAGTTAGGGTTCAGTGGAGAGCGAATCGGTTCTTTGAAGAAATGTTATGTGCTTGGATGTAGAAAAATCGGACTCCAGATTGGCCTATGGGATTGCAGTTCATTCAGTTTAAGACACATCATGCTCTCCATTCGTTAAGAATTTTTCTTATTATATTTTTTGAAAAAGAATCAATAAAATGTGTTTATCTGAATATGTTTTATATAGTGCAGTTTTGTGCAAAGCCGTATTTTTTTGTCATATTTATAGGAATTGGTCGATCGCCGTATGAAGCCATTTTCAGATGTTCAGCTAGAGTTGGGTTATTATCGACGGAACTCCTAATGTAAATAGGGAAGATGCTATTGAGATTTTGTTTAATAATCGTGTAGAGGAGAGTGAGCAACATCAGTCGGACAACGAAGATGTAGCAGACATAGAATGCCATAACAAATTAACTAGGTGAGGAAAATTTTTGATGCCTACCATTTTAATTCCATTACAAAAGATCAAAATTAGCTTTATAACATTCAGTTTCCTGGTACTGACTTTTGTTCTCGATTGTTTCAGAATATTGCAAGTAGCTCAGTTGGTATTCACAGTTCTTCATTGATGGCAATGAGAGACAATCAACCAGGAACGTAAGAGATCTAGAAAATGTTTTTAGAAACAAGTAGATAAAATGTTAAGACTATCATCAAGCAAATTTCGTCCAATTGAGATTGGAACAACTGTACATTATTGAAATGAATTGTAAATTAAGTACATTGAAATTAATTGTAAATTTTTTCTTCTTGAATTTGAAAGATGTAATTAAGTGTTTTAGTGGATTCCAATGTTACATGTGGACCGTTCTCCAGGTTCTCCCGAAAATCTACTAGCAGTAGTGATGGAAGCCGAGAAGACATTAGCTCAGTAGATAGAAGACCGGAAGTGAGGTAAACATCTACTGTGAATTCAATAGATCCATATCTTTAGAACTGCTTTATAGATAAAAAATGTACCCAAAGACTTACTACGGCTTTTAAGGAAGTGTAAAAATTCTTTTGCTCGATGGTGTCTCTATTTCGCCTTAAATAGAACAAGTTGCAATAGCTCAATTTACAACTACCGGCATCGCTAACCTACATAACGTAGCAGAAATAGAACTTATTACTTGACATGGACTATAATGAATCACTAATTACGCGCACATGTGGAGTTATCGCGTGTAGTTTTTTCAGCCAATATTACTGCTTTTGTTACTAAACTGTTTGCATACATTTAGATATATATATATATATATATATATATATTTGTTAAATATTTGAATATATTATTTTATTTTAAAAAATACACGATCGTATAGAAAACATTGTACATTACACCCTTGGAAGTGAAATTTACAGAATCTCACTTCATTCATTTTTAAACTTTTCCTCGTTTCTGTAAATCTGACTTTCAAACCTTGCATCGTAATACACTGTTATTAACCTGATTTTAATTGACAATAAAGCATAGTCTATAGCAGTTATTTCAGGTCCTACTTAGCCTATACTGACTATTTTATAATTAAAGGCCGCTTCTATGAGAAACTTATTTCTTGAGTTTTTATCGTTTTAGGCACTCCTTCAGGCATAATAAAGTAAAACTGTACCAGTTCAAAATAAATCCCTGTATTGAACATTTTGTGGAGCTGGAGGAAGCCTTGGAGTCGGTAAAAGATAGAGAAATAAGTCTCAGAAAAGCGGTTTCAACCAATGGTATATCAGCAGCACAGAGTTATCAGAGGTATCACTACAAAACTAAATGTAAAAGCAGAAAGTGTAAGCGTCGTGCACGCGACATTCTATGGAATTCAAAGTGTCATGGAAGTTTGTTTTGTGAAAGCATGTAAGGGTTACAACATACTGTTTTTCATAAAAGGAAGTGTTTTGGAAGTTTCTGCTGTGAAGAAAAGCATTAAAATGCTCTATTTAATATAAAGGAAATAAATAGTATATTTTGAGACGATGATATGCTTATTTTTTTATATTTATCACCATTGCCCAATTATAACTGACCATTCATGTCATTGTTATTGCAATGCGTGATAATGTGTTTATTTCATATGGAATATACAAAAGTGCCCTAAGATCTTTAGTCTGTTACGTAAATTGCCGGCCATTGACGTTAATGGCTAGATATAAAGAGTAGTAATGGGAAGTTATGTAAATGCCCGGGCAATAATGTTATTTCCTAACTTGCTTCATTATCATAATACATGTTTTACTTTTTCAAGAACACGTTATTTATTTGGAAATTGACACTATTTAAATGTGCATCAATTAAAAACATAACTTTGAAATTTGAAGGATTCTGCTGACTTTTTGCTAATGGGAACTGAAGTGTATTGGACTGAAGTGGATGTTGAGATCACAACAATCGAGATGGATGACGTAGCCTCTTAATAATTGCGCACTGATACTACTACGGTTTAGTAACAGCTTGATATTTGTGAAGAAAACCGTATCCTTGCAAGTAGGTGTACTATAATATAAACTATAGTGATCGGTCGATTTCCGAAGTATTGCTAAACGTTATTGATCAATACCAAATACTCACACGGCGTGTGGATCGAATAGCCAATAAACTTAGACTGTGCTTGGTTAGTCAAGTATCCCAGAGGTTGCTGATTTGCCAGAAAGAGCTCTCATGTAATTGGCTAATGCACATGTAATTTATTAGCACATTCTTTCATACAAACCTTTGTGAATTTTAAGACTGTTCAAAACAATTTACGGATCCATATGTTGATCAAACTGAGATTATTTCATCTCATAAGAAGAACTTAGATGATCAATTTCAGCACCTAGCAAGTGTCCCGGGGGAAAACCCTTCGCTGTGCGATGTGAAAGCAAATCATCAAACGGCTGTCCTGATTTTTGGACATTTGAACAGAAAAATGAATTCCCGAAAAGGAATGATTGGTTATTATTTTATGATGGCAAGTTAGGCGGCGAAAACTGTGAGAATCTTGGACATTAAGGAACAGAGAAGGGTGTAGGTATGCAGCTATCGAAAAAATGGATAAACTTCCAGATAGCATCTTTAGGCCACATCCTTCAGCTAACATCTCTTAGAAAAACGATTTTTGACCATGAAGAAAGTGCACGTCATAAAATAGGAGCTAGAATATAATATGAAGAAGGAAAAAAAAGAAGAAGAGAATCTTCTATCAATTGTGTTTACAGTTACTGGAAAGGGAGAAAGAGATTACGAGTAATTTTTTTCGTACTGTCATAAGGCGGCAAAATTAATCAGTCATTCAGCAATTTTGAAACTGAAATATAACTGCAAGAATTGAATGGCATTGAGATGAGTAGAATTTTGCATTCAACAATGCCTCGATAAATATTGTAAATAACATTGGCAATGAAATAAGAACAACGTTAATGAACAAAATCCATATTCGAGAAATAGATATGCAGGAACCTCTGAATCTTTTCATCGACTTAATCGAATTTGAAGATGCAACTACAAAAAATATATTTCAAAGCGTATATATTGTATTAAGTTACTGGAGGACTACCGATGGACTTTTAAAAGAAAATTTAGCGTCAGTGACTGATGGAGCTGCAGTGATGTTTGGACCACAAGGAGTTGCAAATCTTTACAAAAACAGATTCCATGCTATTGTCATATGGCACTGTACTAGCTATAGGCTGGAATTATCAGAGCATGTGGCAAAACATCAGCAGCGCACGATAATAATACTTTAACAACAAGCTCAAGAATTTCAGGAACAAGTTATATGCTATGTACCATGCATCTTCAAAATGGCAAGACAACATGATACATATACTTTCACAAAACGTATTGTTTCATGGGGACTATTGTGCCAGCTACTTTAAGGCAAACTTTCTCACAAACTCACTTTCCCTGAATGGTTTCATGGTTTTACAAATCTCCCTTCCTATACAATAACTGGCTTCTCACTTCCTTTGCCATTTCATCTTCAACTGTTTGGTCCGTTGTTCACTTTCTTTATAATACGCATCTTTTAATTCTTGTAACCTTTCCATCCCGGTAATCCGAGATAATGGTTATGATTTGTTTATCCCGTCTAATGTTTCTAATGAAAGCGTTTTGGAACACAGTAAATAATATTCTCTTATCTTGCTATCCACAAAAACTTGTCTTCTCATTCTTCTTTGAATTTGCGATTGGTTGAAGGTTTTGAGTGACATTGTCAACTGCTTGTTGACTGTTTTAAAGTAAGGACCTATTTGGTTATGTTCGCAAGGCACAGACTTCGATCGATACTGCGATTCAAATTGAGTCGCGACATAGAGAGTGCCCATGACTCGTAAACATTCACCTATACAGTAGTTGCATAAACTACTATTTTGGACGATCGTGGTTATTCATTAATTTCCCATTCGTACTGTTATGGCAGGAAGTTATTTTACTACATTCAGAGCTATTAACCTAACCTAGCGGTGATTTAAGCTATGCTTGCTGCCCACGTGAAGGTATTATATCAAATCTTAATGTTTATTACTGCAGACACACATATAATCATATTTACTGTTTAAATTTTATAATTTCACTCTTGTTTATGTCTTTATTTCCTTCCTGAATTTCAGAATCAACGTTTTCCTCTGTAGATACCTATATTGTTCCCATGATTACGAGGAACATTCTGAAAGTTCTCAACCTGACTAAGAATACAGAGTTTTAAGAGAAATAATTTGTTTATTTATATTCTTTTATTTTCGACATAGGCACCTTTTAAATCAATACATTTAGTCCAACGATATTCCAACTATTTAATACACTCAGTAAAATAAAATTTGTCCTGCTGTGCAAAATAAGCCTCTGTCTCAGCTTCAACCTCATCATCTGATGTGAATCTTTGTCCATCCAGGAATTTATTCAGATTTGGGAACAAATAGTAATCGCTGCGAGCTAAATCCATCGAATATAGCGGATATGGAAGCACTTGAAAGCGAAGATCATGTAGATTTGCAGCAACAATCCCAGACGCGTGTGAAGACGCATTATTGTAATGAAAGAGAATTTTCTTTTTCGCAAGGTGTGGGCATTTAGCCTCAATTGCATTCTTCAGTTGCTCCAATAGTGAAACGTAGTGATGGTTCTGCACTTCCAGAAGTAGTCTACCAGCACCATATTACGATAACTCCAGAAAACTGCAGCCATGCCTTTTACTACAGATGGTACCGTTTTTGCTTTTTTTTTTTAATGTATTTTCATCTTTTGCCACCCACTGTTTGGACTTCTGCTTCGTCTCCGGCGTCGTGTAGTGATGAATTCATATTTCATCTACTGTTATTAACGACGGAGTAACTCAGTGGAATCGCGTTTAAACATGCCATAGCCGGGATGTGAAACTTGTTCTATACACAGCTAGTATGGAAGAACAATTAATTATCGTGTCTTGAGTTTGCCTCATTGTTAACAAACGCGACACCCATCGAGTGAAAAGCTTTCACATACATAAAACTTCGTGTAAAGTGTAGTGGACACTACCACTCGAGGTTTTTGCAATGTCAACCAACTCGCGTACCTTCAACCGGCGATCATTGAGTGCGCCATTATGAATTTTTGTTACAATTTCGTCCGGTCGTAGCAGTTTTGGGAATCCCTGAGCGCTCCTTATTTTGAAGTACGACACTAATTCGGCACTTTAAACCATCGAAAATGAAAGGGAGGGATCCTTTAATGTCGAATCTAACCTCTTTTTGTGTTTCCGTTATCGTTAAACCCTTCAAACGAGGAACTTTATCATAGCTCGTATTTCAGTTTTATCCGTTTTGTAAAAAATGTTAACACTAGTTTGTTTACACGAACGTCATAAATAGATGATTACGTTTACTCATATTAAACTTTACAACTCGCCATCCAAAGGATTATAGTTAGCATATATCGTAGTAATTTTGACCATCTTCGCGACATCTCAGTCAGACCGATAACTTTTAGAACTCGTAGAGCTACTGTGCTGGTTTTATTTTATAGTGACTACTCGGCGAACTCACCCGATCTCTCAGATGATAACATAATACAAGCATCCCACCTAATCGTTGATAGAATTGGTTTTTTAATCACCTGTTTATCAATAACATTTTGTGTAAGTAATATTAACGCTCATCCAAAAAAAAGGCATACAATACGCGCATAATAGTATCTCGGAATAAAACAGATTCGCTTACGGCTCATCTTTTAAAACTTTTCCTCAATCTTGTAATGTGCAGTTTTGTGTCGTAATTACGTAATATAGTGTTTTCGTCCCACCACTATTATATTTTGATAAACAATTTTAAATGTGTTTTTTCTATGACAAATATTTCTTCAAGTCCTAATTATAGTCTTTTTTATCTGAATTAGGATCCTTGATATATACACATAAAGGTAGATTCCCATTTAAAAAATTAAATTGATCCTAAAATGGCCATCACTGCGTCCTCCAAATAAAACATGACTTAATGGCATTTGCTTTCCCCCATAATATCAAGCAGCTTTATTCAAGACATTTCTTTCTACAACGCTTAGTTTTCGAGATATTGTACAGTCTCAAATGATCCACTCTGTATATACGGAGATCCAAGAGCATCGTGGTTTTCTTTCGCACATCGCAACTCTAGTGTAGATTGATATATAAAAGCTTTAGTAAGGTTGCTCCAGCTTGGGACAATAGCTCAAGACCCACTAGGTACAGCAATCAAATTAGTAGCTTCATGTTATGTCAAATACTTACAAAGTAATGATTACAAGGTTATAATTGGACAACGAACTCACACAGTGCAATTTAATAGTTTTCACAGCTGTTAAAACCTCGGTCTGATATAATAAAATTCTTCAGTAATGTCCAGATATGTTCGTTCAAATAATTGCCTGGTGTTCGTAAATAAATACAGTTCATTTGCAAAGACAAAGCTTCCACTCCCATGCAATTCACCGGTAATAGCTTGTGAACTCCTCTTCATTCGGAAAGAATTTTGTATAGTTTGTGTAACTGATAAACCATAACAGGTAGACAAAACCTACTACACAGAAAATGTAGATTTAATTGAAACACACAATTTATTTCGAAAAACCTTCAGCCATTTCAGTGGCTTCAGCCACCGTTGTTATTGGTGTCAACTTTTCAATACTTTTGTCACTTTTAGAGGTGGTCGTCATTCAGCTGTTTCTCACGATGTTATAGGAGGATGGAATTATAAAGGCAGCGTATAGCGACCCATTTTAAAACATTTGAATCTACTTTGTGCCTTAAACGAAATGTGTAAGGAAACCGTTTCTGCAAACCTTTATCTCGATTAACCTAAATAGATAGAAAAATAAAACTTTTGCAATAGATTGCAGAAGAGAGATAAAAATGAACCACAGTGGGTAGAGAAACTCATGTGAATGTAACAATCTAAGTTTTTCTAAGTGTGGTAAGCGTGTTATTTTGCAAATAGAATAGTAGTAATCTAAAGCAAGGGAAGCTGCTCCATTCATTTTTGATAGCTATACTTTTAATAATACTGTTTTAATTAGCGTACCCAGTTCAGAGCAGATAATACACTGTGGTTAATTATTGCATTAAATGTGTAGTAATAATGTAGGAACATAAATTAAATTATCATAATTTACCTTTCTGTTATTAATTTTATTGAATTTCGTTTTTCACAAATTGCAATAAAAATGAATGGGATTACGGAAATTTCGATCTTCATTTACTCGATTGTAGTGGAAATTAAAATGCCTGACTATACATTTATAGCTAGATTTGTTCTAACCAGTGTCTGATTGTTTAAGCATGTGCATTAAAGGCATGTGACTGGCAGTGCGTTCCAATAAAAGTACATTGCAATTCTTATTAGGGCTGGGGACGGTTCGGCACAAGTCGGTTCGGTTCTGTGACGTCATCCGACTCGGTACACCAAGTATATAACCGGTTTCTTTATTTGGCGGCAGGTTTGAATATGCCAGAAACCACCACCACCACCACCACCACCACCACCAAAACCATCGAAATGTTCCTAGAGCTGGTTCTGGCCCAGTAAATTATAGAGCTGCTCCTTGTCTTCCTTTTTCATTTCCCTCTATGCCTCTATGAACCGGCATCCAGATGAGTTGAACTTCATTCTGTTTTACCAAAATTGGGAGTATGTTTAGGCAATTTAAAACCAGTCCTGACGTTACCTTATGGCTAATTAGAGCCTTAAGTGCAGCCTGGCTATCTGAGAAAATAAGGACCTGTTTACCAGTGTAAGCTCTCCTTATGTTTTCATGTATGCATGGAATAATAGCATAAACTTCTGCTTCAAAAACAGTAGTATATTTCACCCAAAGGGAAAAAAACTTTTGCACCTTATTATGTCATATACTCTGGATCCTGTTTCTGAGTAATCCTTTGAGCCGTCCGTAAACCACATCGAGGTTTTCTCAGGGGTTCTCAGATAATAATGTCCAATGTTCGGGATCAATAATGAACCTGGTGTTTTTTTTTATAGAGTGTTGAATTGGAATTATATAGTCTGATGTCATTTCTAAAGTTGCATCGACTATGTATTTCCTAATTCTTAGAAAACCCGAGTGTATTTCAAGAATTTTCAGTTGCTGAGCGTGTTGTAGTCTATAGAGTGCCATTGTTACCTCCTTTATTACAACTAAATGCAATGGAGACAGAAGTTCAAAAGTGTCTCCATTGCTGCAGTAGTAGGAGTAGATTTCATGACTGCTGTAACAGCCATACTTGCTGTTCTTTGAACTTTATTTAGTTGATTTAAGAACCCATTATTCTGGTATATATCTAAGCATATCTTAGTCCTCATCAATTACTATGCGTGCGTCTAACTACTTCAAAGGTTGTTTTCACGCGTTTTATTGTGTTGTTGAAATACTGATTCGAGTCTAACTTGAAGTCAAAAGTTATTCCCAAGTATTTGACTTCCTCCTACAAGTTCTTTATCTTGAAGATACAGAGGTCCTAACCCATTTGTGTCTCTTCTTCTGGTAAATGATACTATGGCTGTTTCATGAGGACCAGTAGTTAAGCCCCATTCACAGCCGATTTCATTACAGTATTCAGTGCCGACTGTACGAGTTCCCTGACCTTCCTGTGTATTTATTTCGAACTATGATGGCAATATTATCAGCATAGTCCATGGTATCAAAGTCTGGGTTACTTGCTTGAACATCTAGCCCATTAACCACCAGGTTCCATAATAGGGGTGATAACACCCCACCCTGTGGACAACCACTCATGACTTTTGCAGCTAGGCTACTATCCATGATACTTGTATGAACTACTCTGCCTCCCAGCATGGATTCAATCCATCGATAATAGGCTTTACCAATGTCCAATTGGCCTTTTAAGTAAGGAAACAAAAGCGCAAACAGTTATTCAGTATATTTATGGAGGCTGAATCATTCGGTCACTTTCACTATCACAAAGATTTTGTTACTTTTCTCTTTAATTGTAACTCTAAAAGTATGTTAACTATGTAATTAAAAGGGCGCTTTGATTCTAATGGAACTTAGTATTTTGTTTAATTGTACAAAATAAAGAACATTATTGTAATGTTGCTGATTCTGGATTTAGAAAAAAGAAACATCTCGTAATAAAACTATTTCATTACTATTTTAATTCAGTAGTGAAACAAACGCCTAAGAAGAAAGAGGAAACTGTGATCGCGCTTGTTATGAATATTGTAGCTCAGTAAATATTGATCCGCCATTATGCAGTAAATA
Source organism: Deroplatys truncata (assembly GCA_030765065.1). Lineage (NCBI taxonomy): Eukaryota > Metazoa > Arthropoda > Insecta > Mantodea > Mantidae > Deroplatys > Deroplatys truncata. The sequence continues at coordinate 117,914,835 of CM060979.1, forward strand.
TACTGCACGATGAATATGTATCTGCAACTATAGCATTAGCTGCTTCTAGCTCTTGGTAGAAGAATATGAAGAGAAAACGATCAGGGTGGCTCAGGTGCTAGCGTCTGTGATTCGGATTCGCTCTCTCACTCTCCCTCCCTCTTCGTCTCCCTCTCTCTCTCTCTCTCTCACCTGATCTCTGGGCAAATGTTGTAATAGTTTCTTACGTACCATGACTTATTTTCCCTTCCTAAATTCCTTCTCATTTCTCTTCCCTTTCATCTTCCAAGGTTGTACGGCTAAGCGTAGTGGGCGGTGGTGGCGACAATGCTTTGAGGAGAGAATTGCTTCTACCCTGGGATGCGGACCTTCTACTGCAACCTATGAAGAATAGTGGAAGAGAACCATATGGAAACTGGGACCTCTCTGCGTTGTGCCTCTCGGCACCAGATCTGGCGCCTTTGCTTATCCCTCACCTCATGCTTTCCTTCCGAGGTCCACAGGCACAATTTGCCAACGTCGGCCACAGTGCCGTAATCCTCCTCCGCCATCAACCTATACTTGCCTGAAGAGAAGTACGTACTCAGGATAGGTACAATCACACCTATTCTGTAACATCTGGTTAAAGTTTAACAACGTGTTAAAACCGCTGAACAGTTATTACGCGCTAATTGATATTTTGTTACATCTTAACAACATCTTGTTGAGAGGGAAAATCATGGTTAACTATACTAGGGTTAACGAAGTGGCGCTAGCAATACTACTATTTACTACTACTACTACTACTACTACTACTACTACTACTACTACTACTACTACTACTACTACTACTACTACTACTACTACTACTACTACTACTACTACTACTACTACTACCACCAATACTACTACCACGACCACTACTCTGCTGTCTGAAAGTGTATGCACTCCTAGTGCTTCTTGATCTTAAAGGGTAACGGTAACTTAACCGCAAAGTTACAGAACAGCCCTGAATGTCTGGAAATAAGATCAACTGGTTTCATTTTTCCTCCTTTTCGTTTTCCTGTGTTGCCTGTTCTTGTGCTTTTATTTTTCTACTTTTATACATTCATGGACACAAAAAAGCATGCCTGATGCGGGACTTCAACTCGTGTTCCTTCACGAACACTAAGCCAAACGCTCTAGCTATCATTGCACGAGGGCCGGCTATTAGAACGCTTATTTCCGAAAGTCTTCTTTTGCCTAATCATATCATTCAGTGAAATCAGTTGAATGTTAGGAGTATTTGGTTCCATTACTCTACACTACCTATTCAGTCACGTCGATTATTGCATTTCTCCACTACGTTGTAAGTTCTGTAATTCTTCTATTTGTTTGAAATTAATCCCAGTTTTACTCACCATATTTTCATGATTCATTGTCCATAAAGCAATAAATAATGGTGAGAGTAAATCCACTACTATATAATCGGTAACAACACGAGTTGAATGTTTACTGATTCTTCACGTTCGGAGAACTGGCTGGTTGTGAAATTAATGTGCATAATTTCAACATTATGTCGGTTTGGCATAAATAGAACCACAAATTGTGGAATACTAGAACAAGGCGTTTGGGCGTATTCTGATAGCCGTGCCATCGTTTGTGGCCCCGAATAACGTTTACACCTTGAGTATGCCTGCTGTCGTATTGCTCTAAATCAGTAACTCTTTTACTTTCACCTTCACAACCAAAGAAGGGTTTCGAAGTATACTGGTGAGTTGGGTATATATTTTTCTAATGAAAGGTTATTTAAAATACTGAACAAGGCATGGTATTGGTTAGCCAGTTTTACATGTTCTGTTTGCTTTCTCTGCCGTTTATTTTAAGTAGGTGGATGAAGTATTTAACCACTCTAGCAACCACAAACGCCATATCAATTGGTATACCAGAATTCTGTCCCCCAAGAGTTGTTTTACTTACAATAAATTTATTGACATAAGCCTATCGCTTTAAGTATGTTCATACCCCTGGACGGGTATGTAACCCGCAATCTGGTACAGAGAAAACCTGTGCCTCCTAGGCCGATAGTATTGTATCAAACCCAACATTTCAATATGGAGATTTCACCGAAAATACGAAATTTGAAATGTCTGAATCAAAAGAAAAGAAAAAAAAAAAACGCCGGATGTTTTTATTTCTCTACTCATTCTTCCATTAAAGTTTTTTTTTCTATTGACTGTATGTCAATCGAAATATATGTTAAAGGAAATGGTTCATTACACATTTTGTTGCAGGTACTGGAGATACAAAGGGATACTGGAGGCTGAAGAGATAGTCTAATCGTTTACCACTACCTTCACTTTATCTCCACATACCACATTTTTTCACTCCATTTACCATCTTCTTCTCCTCGCACAAAACCATAGCTCTAACTTCCCTAACTCCTCAAATTACCATCTCCCGCTCCAGGCTCCCACACCTGTCTGCTATTAACTTCTCTTGATCTTCATCCTCCTCGCCCATTATCCTCCTCTCTGCTATAGACTCCATTTCCTCCTCCATTCTCCTCTTCACTTCTTCTTTCTTCTTCCCCAATTCTCCTTCATTTTCAACCGTTTCCTCCTTTTTTTCTTCCGATTTTTCTGCTTGGAATTATCCACAACTATTTCCTTCCCTTAGTTTAAATTATTATTTCCTCTCTCCTCAGCACTTTATACTGCTATTTCTAAATTATGATTATCGATATCAGATTTTGTATCAGTGTCTCTGTTGCACGTAGGGCTTGAATTCTCTCCGACCTTCTTATTTCTTTATTAATTGCAGGAACTAGTGTTAAAATTTCATCTTGTTTAATATCTTGACCCCATGCTACTTTGCTAAATTTATCAGCTAATATGTCAAGTTGCAGGTACAAATTTTTATTTTTTAAAATACATGCTAGCTGGTATCAACTTAAAGCTCACCTTTCTTGTATTGTCTCATTGTAATCATGTGTACATTCAAACAATTCATGCTTCGGAGCTCCTTGCTGATTGCAATAATTACATATTTGTGGACAGAACATAGCACCCTTCCTCAATAACCTAACCATTCCACATCCTGCTGGCCACATCAAGAATCATAATGTGTGTCTTAATAGAGCTGTCAAGTCACTTTTTGCTCCCAAATGCTCTAATCGCTTTCGCGAATTTTTCACATTTTTGGTTAATGGTGAATTAGTATTTCATTATAGATTTAAAATTTCATGCATATCAGAAAAAGAAAGGTGATGATGAATATAATTATTGTAATAATAATTATGGTAATAATGATAACAATATAATCCACTTCTATCAAAATTCTTCTCATGATACCTTTTTCGATTATGGGTAAATAATGATGAGCAATCGTAAGCTCAAATTGCATTTCTGTAATATGTTTGTTATTGTTATATTATTATTATTATTATTATTATTATTATTATTATTATTATTATTACCTTTTCATGTAAGAATAGCTGAACCGATTACTATGCAATCGACATTCCTGTGTCACAGTTAGAACAGGGTATTTGTCTAAATTACTTCCCCAAGGGGTTATAAATGGCTCTAAATAGAATATCTTGATTGCGTTAGATTAAAAAAGTTGATAACACAATTATCTGGCTGGGTTTATTATTTAAAACACGATTATTTAATTCATTAGACCATGAGTTGAGTTCCTTTGTAACTTTGAAGGACCAGAATTTTGATTCTCCTTGATATCGGAAAATGCTTCGCCACTCAACCACGGCCGAAATATAAGACACATTCACTTCCGTCAACACATCCACACAGAAGAACATACAATTATGAGCTGAGAAGTGAGAAAATTGTATAAATTGATGGGTCTGGCAACTGCACTTGTTGAAGCCTGGCGGTGATTGACCAAAAAAAAAAAAAAAAAAAAAAGCATGGCTTCCTTCGGAGGGGAAGTAAAGCGGTGGTCCCGTGTCATAGATTTACGGCACGTAAAAGAACCTCAAGTCTGATAAAGAGGTCTCTGAGCAAAATTATCGGTCATTCACACCCAGCATAGAATGGGGCGCTAAGGACCACAGCAGTTAAAGAGCGTCCATAAATGAAATTTAAAAAACGGAATAAATAAAGGGAACATATTGACGCAGGATACCTAAGACTGCAAGAGTTACGCACAGCTTTATTTAAGTAACATCCACATTATTTTCAAATTGAAACATCCCATATCTCTTTATCTTTATAATACTGGTAGAGGCTTTAATTTAACACCAAGGAGGGGAAAAACGAAAGAAAAAATCTTAATACTGTTTTGCATTGTTTCATAGGTGAAATAACAACCATAGTTCTAGCTGAGCAATGGTAAATGTTTCAGGAGAGCAGTTTAAAAGTTGATGAATTTATGGCTAAGTATATACAGTGCATGATACCCAGAGATAGGATACACTTTATAAAGCGTGCAAGATGATGGTAGAAATTGCATTTGTGTAAAGAAACCGTGCAACAAGTCTAGCCACAACTCTCGTTCTTCACGTTCATATTAAGGTGGTCAAAAATAGCAATTTTCTGCATAATCCCATCAAAATATTATTTAGAGAAATAACAACAAATAATTAGTATAACTCCTGAAATTCTCACCATGTCAAATTTTGCAAATAGCAATAAGTAGTTGGGAAGAAAATTAGTTAATAAAACACCAAAAATAAATAAAATGTTTCCAACTATCACTCCAAGCCCCTTACGGTCTCCTTTTTATTGAAAGCACTTAGGATATAATTTTTTCTCCAACTTATGAGAGATATCGAATATCATTACAATCTGTCCGAGTTCACATACAATCACGGAAGTGTAATTACTGATATGAATGGAATAAGATTTCTAACATCGAACGTGTCTACTTTAAATTGCCTAAATTTAGAGGACATACCTAAAAACATACTTTCAGCTCATTCGTGTACAAGAATAAAAATCAAGAATCGCGAAGCTATTGTTTATTTTACGAGAAAACGTCTAATACAGAATGACTGTAATGAAAATAACTGAGACATTGCTTTACCTCTGTTTAGAAATTATGTTATCTTTCAACTGCAGAAGTGAATTATATATTTGTAACAAGAGATATTTAACTATCGACTCATATCTACATCCATTGTAGAAACTTAATTATAAGTTAGAGTTTGAAATTCTGCCCGAGGCGTGCAGTACATGAACCACGTTGTACCCAAGTAGAATTCCCGTTTAGTTAAGGATCTGGAGCAGCTTAATGCTTCATGTTGCAAACTTTCGCTTGAGCAAGTTATAATTTGTCATAATGAAATGTGACACCAGATAAATATTTGAGCACAACTGTAATTTTAGATCTCAACACTGAAATATTTAAATCCTTTACATTTATGGACTTGGGTAATGTCAATATTTAAACATGTAGAAAATCGGGGCTTCTTTGGTCCTAGGGGAGCTACTTCGCTTCAGATATAGGGGAGGGGATCGAGGCTTCTAAAACCACAATGAGCTGTTTTCACTTTAGGTCCATATCGTATATCGTTATAGGCATATTCGATTCTGTTTTGTTTTGCTGTGTTTTAGTTGATAAATCGTGATCATCTACATAATGTTATATTGTTTGTAATGAAGCATATGCGGGATTTGTCTTATCTTACATGCACATTCTGCGGAGTAACAACAACTATTTTCTACTCCAGTGCATTCTCAACCAAAAGTCAAAGCCTTCTTTGCAAGCTTATTCCTTTATCATTCCAGTGTGTTGATATTCAAGTAGAAGAGCTTTGTAAATCTTTTAATAGATTAGTTAGTAGTTTATGAAATTAAATTTAAAGATGTTTTATAGACCATGTACGTCAGAAAGAATTATCAAAATTGGTTGAGTGCTTTCGAGATTACCCTACATACACACACCCATTAACACATATTGATACAAATTTTCTCTCTTTGTAATATTAATATAGATATGAATACTAATATAATATTCCATAACACATGACGGTGTTATGATGATAATAATAGTGATAAAATAATAATAATAATAATAATAATAATAATAATAATAATAATAATAATAATAATTAGGGATGGTACCTGAATACCGTCAATACTTCAATACTCTCGATACTCGGTGATATCGAAGTATGTCTAATACTTTGAGATAAATCTTGGATACTTTTAAATTTTTAAGTTTTACATTATTAAAAGTTGTTGCGTTTAACTACAAGTCGAGACTTCACGGTATTGCCTCGCACGTATCCCCAAAGGGTTGTTGTACTCTAGGGTGAACGAATGCAACACTCCATAGACTCTTGTGTCTAAATGAAGACATGCAAAAGAATGGGGGAAGGAGTAGAGGTACTTGTGTAACATGTGCGTTAATTGAGTTGAATAAAGCTAATTTAACTGACGCACTAAATCACGTTTCTGCAATAGCCTGGCTTGGTGACTCCTCTCATTAAGCTATTCAGCCGACTAAAATCTGCAAATTCAGGAGAAACAAATCAGAACTTAAGACATGAGATAATACAGTGCATGGAAATATTTGTTCTTTCCTTCCATCTGTTTATTTGTGCTTGGGTCACGAACGTAGCTTACAAATATACCTTCCGTACGACTAATTTCCATAATATGGATAGAAAAACCTTCAGAAGAAAGTTTTCAGCACAAAATGTAGTTGCATAAAAAGGGAAGCAAATGAATTATTATTATTATTATTATTATTATTATTATTATTATTCGCCTTGACTAACAATAGGGTATATATATAACCTGAGTTATTATCAAGATAAAAAATTGCTGCCAATTGGATAATGTCAAACAGAAACAATTTCGGAGTCAGCATGCAATACAAAATTGGTTACATGCGTTTATAAATAGAAAACTAGTAATAAGAACATAATTCAGTGAACAAGCTATCGCTCTACTGTTTTTGTAGAGTGAGTATCGAGTATCGGTGCTCAAAAATCAGTATCGGCATCGAGAATCGAGAAATGGTGGTATCGTCCTTTCACCACCACCGCCACTAGCGGCGGCAGCAGCAGCAGTAGCACTAGCAGTACTAGTACTAGTACTAGTAGTAGTACTAGTAATAATAATAATACGTCCGTCATGAATCAAATCATCCGAAAGTTACCTGTAATAGCTGTGTGATGTACATATCCGCAGCTCTGCTTTGCATAGAAGTGATTAAGACGATGGGTTTCTAACGAAGAGGTTTCGAGTTCAAATTTCTCTCCCGTCTGTATAGTTTTATATCTGTGGTACATACTGTAGTTTACGAACACACGTACAATGTATATGGGTAAATGTTGTGTATACAACATATGTACGTAATTACGTCACTATTTCTAGGCGTTTCGAGAATGATTGTCTTATGAGATCGGGAGATGGTCGTCACTTTTGATGTCACACATGGTGCGAAAATTTTAGTCATTTGTTTTACCTGCTTCGTTGTTGAACTCTCCGATGCCGTTGTCTCGTAGCTCGTTCTGCGCTGTGTGGTGCGCCAACTTCCGTAATGGTATAGCTATGACATCTTTCTCCCAAGGTATGCGTGGGCCTTGTTTGAAACGATAACACCGGTTTAAATTGTTTGAAAAATTGGTTGTGATCTAATACTTGACCTATTGAAGCGAGATGCCGAACGTTTAAAGGTAAATAATGAAAGTGATTATGAATTTTAGCACTCGAAGTAGTTGAAATATTATACCGGATAATTTCTGCGGTATCAATTTTACGGTTTGAAATAACTTTGTACCCCGGAGCTAAAGGAACGTAACTCCACTTTTCCCCTTTTTTTGTTTTTGTTTGTTTTTATTGTAAACTTTACTAACCTCTTGGCCTCTTCAGAGTAAGTTAACATTAAATCCATAAATAATTAGAAACCGAGATATTGAGGGCAAAACAATAGTAACTCCATTTCCTTCCAGAGCTAGAAGGTACCAAAATGTGATTTACTTCTACTTGGTTCTCAAATATTAGAATGGCTATAAACATAACTCCCACAGCATGCGAGTTGCTACTATTAAAATGCGGTCCAAATCTCTTGACGTTTGAGGAGTGTCCGCTAATACGGCACTAGCGAATAGCAGCAGAGCGGCATTGCCTCATAGGGACGGTACAACTCGCCGCAGTACAACTTTAATTGCAATATCATGTGCGTGCAAGCGTATTTCATATTCCAGAAAAGCAACAATTGGACAAAAGGCGATGTTTTCCTGAACAAGTACAAATTTCATATTTTTACATCCAATGGTTTGCCATTAACTTAGTTATCTTTCATGATGTTTAAACGGAAACTTTTAGTTATAGTTATGCTTGTAATGGTAATAAATCTATTGCTGTCGTAGTTATTTTATATATCGTTATGTCATACACATAATTATCGCTTATAATGTGCGATTCTTCATGTTCTAAATTAATTTAGAAATATTTATCCCATGAAGTTTTCTAATAGTCACAAACTCGTCATGAAAATCCTTTCAAAGTCCTCTGACACAGCTCTACAAAACCGAACATAACGTTCTTTCAATAAACAACATCATGTATTGTTTGTTTCACAGAATAATACCATTGGAAAACCAATGATAGAGTGCATTTTAATGGTTATTATGCTTACTTCTGCATAATGTCAAATCCTAGAACGAAGCACGTATCCGTTACACGAGAAGAGCATGTGCGTTTTACAACATCCAACACCTCGCTACTTGGAATGCACTACAAAAGAAATAGCCACATAAAGAACAATCCAACTAAGAACTTTAAGCAAGAAATCAACAATTGTCATAACATTCTCGAGGAAGTATCAAGAATGGAATTCATTGCACCATTGCTCAAGGTTAAAACACTGACAAAGCAAAAATACTGCTGGTCTACTTTTTAGGGTATGCTTGATGGATGGTTAAGCGACTCAGTTGTGAATTCAACTGCAGTGTATCCAGTTCTTACAGTGATAACTATATAAACGCTGCGACAAAGCCTAACTCTTACATAAAAAATTCCCTTAGTAAGCCAAGTAGTACCAGTGGATATAGCAGTAAGGTTATAGGCTGTTGTCTTCAGTGTGTATAATTTCTTTAAAACGTATGCCAATGAAGGAAGCATCTAAAAACTTAACTTCACGAAATGACATGAACTTACGGTTGAGGCGTCTTCATTAAGTACATCAACTATTTCACGTTTGTGTAGGGAAGCGAAAGATGTGCACGCAGTGGCAGCCGCGAGATTGTTTACATCGCCAAGAAAATATACGCTTGCCTAAGAGAGTGAAAAACCTGGAGGATTTCGAAAAATATGTCCTGCTCAGTGGTTCTTTAATTTTATGGTAAACGTGATATGGAGGAGATGATATGCGGCTAGCTGTGCCAATTTAATAACAACGGACGCATATAACGATATGATTTTTATTTCTCTATTTGTGTATTACATTTCCATTATTGTGCCTCTCCTTGTTTTCTTGTAGTCATTAAGTGAACATTGCCATGGCATTTATAACAAACGCGTAACATTCTGACGAATCGAAGTGAAGTTTGGCAACCACGCTGCCATTCCGTGTGGGTTGTTACGAAACGTCAACAGATTCGGACCGCACAGTAGTTGGCTCTGTGTTACAACTCACGTGTTTAAAAGCAACTTCATTACACTATTGCACCCGAATTAATAAGACGCCAGCAGAACGCAGTCCAGCCCACCGCAAACCCGGACCAATCACCGCAGACCTCCTCGACAACTGCTGGTATAAATACCGCAGTACAGAGTCTGACTGGAACCAAGGCGCCCGCTGCTACCCGCGCTTCTTAGTGCTCGCTAATTGCATCTTTCTCTCTTTCTATCCTATCTTTCCTCAATTCTGTCTAGTTTGTAAGCTCCCCGGTTAGGTCCCCACTCAGGCTTTCATAAACACTTCTCTCTTCCTTCTTTTAGATTCAATTTTCTTTAGGTAACTTGGGAACAGTAGGCCAACAGTGGCTGCTAAACAGCCTTTATAAAGGTCTTTAGCGGGTAACCGAAAAAAACACTACCACTGCCTTTCTAAAGGCCGGAAGTGTTAAAACAAAGCTCCCTTGCCATCAGCTTAAGAGAAAAAAATGCCCCGTGGTGCCACGCGGAATGTGGGCACTGACCCCCCTGGATCGCCACACGGAGCAAGAAGGACAAGACGTCACCCAAGGATAACCTACTCCTGCCGAGACGGCAGATGATGCAGCAGTTGCCAACGGAACAACGGAACCACCAGCGCAAACGACGGTAACCGCAACAAGTGAGAGCAGCAGCCGAGACCAAGGATGCCACCACTCCTGCCGAGACGACAGAGGATGCAGCAGTAGCCAACGGACCAACGGAGCCACCAGCGCAGACGACGGTAAGCGCAACAAGTGCGAGCAGCAGCCAGTCTAGTACTAGTGGAAGCACAGCAGCCGAGAATTACCTCACCAAACAGCGCCACGACATACCGAAGGATTTCCTGGCGGACTACACTCCTAATAGTGTACCAGCCTTGTTAAGGGAATTTGGCAGCACCCATAAGCCCCAATATTACAGAGCCGTATTTAGAGAAGGATGCCACGGCTTCCAGTTTTCTAGTCTTCAGGACTATACCAACTTCTCAACATTTAGCAGGGCACATAAAGTCCCGTTTTATATCACCCAACCAAAAAATGATAGAACCTTTAGAGTGGTAATCAAAGGACTATTCCCCAGCGCCGAGCCTTCGGAAATAAAAAGGAACGCGCAGTGCTTGAACCGCTAAATGAAAACTCTTCTCCAAAAGAATAACGGCACAGTCCCTATATTCTTGGTAGAACAACAATCATTTGAGGCTTCGGAGGTCCTAAGAAGGATAGGGGACCTTTATCATTGTAAGACTAAGGTGGAGCCCTACCGAACACCGACCGGATCACCTCAATGCGGAAGATGCTTAAAATTGCGACACCTAACCAGAAATTGAGAGGCCCCGCAAGTGTGCTCTAAATGTGCGGGGCATCACTTTCATAAACAGTGTACTAGCAATGTAAAAAAATGCGTGCTCTGCGGCCAGACCGGCCATGGAGTAAGATGGAGGGGATGTCAAGTGTACCTCCAGCTAACACAGTCGCATAACAAAGCAGCAGCAACAGCACCACGGATAATAACCCCTCATCTTAGGGGATTAGTCACGCCAGCAAGAGGCTCCTACGCTGAGGTAACCACCGGTAGGAGAACAGCGCCAACACCGCGTCAACCAGCAGCAAGCAGTGCCCAAGAGGGGCAAACTAGCCAAGCGCACACAACGACTGAGCAACAACAGCGCCCTCAGAACAACGCGGCGGGATTGACGGCAGAACATACGGCACCTAGCAACTACAGTAACGTGGCTGAATCTAAAGCTACAACAGACCGGGCGATTCAGACGGAGCTCCCAACGGGCAGTATGAAAGAGGCCCATGAGTACATGAGACGACAAGAAGAAGAAAGGCAGAGACATGCACAAGAGTTTCCACAACACATTAACACGAACCAGCAAGGACAAAAATTTCTAAAAGTCAACGAGAAAATAAAAAGCCCAACTGTACCTGCTAGGAGGAGGAAATATTAATAAAGGCTACGAGTTGACCCTCCAAATCCACAAGCGCTTGTTCCTTGACAAATCGCTTGGCAACAACGACCAAAGGCAAATTCATACACTAAAATTCATAGAAGGATTTGCTGATATGCTGCACCACCTCCAAAATTCAAGAACACACCCGTGGACACCAGACAAGTTTTCGCATTAAGAAGAAAAGAAAGGAAGCAACTCCACACCTTAGCATCAACGGGAAACGCCGAGACAAGCTAGAACAATGGCGGACCTAACACAGCACCACACCAACCGACCTCACACAAGATCCTGTACTGGAACATCCGCGGAGCCAGGCACAATCAACGCGAGTTAAAGCACTATCTTCACAGTCGCAACATCACAATAGCACTGCTTAATGAAACACTGTTAACACCCAAAGCCAAATTCAAGATCCCAGGATACCACGTCTACAGAACGGACCGGCGGACGGGAAATCGCATGGGGGCACAGCGATATTGGTCCAAGAACACCTTGCGCACACACATCGACACGTCCCCCCACCACCGAACTAGAAGCGACGGCAATCACGCTCAGCATTCATAACACAAGGGTAATCATAGCAAGCATTTATTCCTCACCAAGGAAGTTAAACCTTCTTGACATAGACACCATACTGAACATGGATCAAGCAGTAGTAGCCGCAGGGGATCTAAACGCTAAACACCCAGCTTAGGGATGCGCCATAGCAAACCCAGAAGGGAACGCCCTCCACACCTACATGCTCACCAATGAATACATAATTGATCACCCGGGGGAACCAACACACATACCACAGCAAATACATCACGCACCAGACTCCCTAGATATCACACTACTTAAAAACACCACTTTTAGCTACACAATGAACGTAATAGATACCCTTGCCTCAGATCACTATGCCGTTCAAATTGACATTGAAGCGCAACCAATCTTCCATCCGCCACCGATTCGCATGCATTACAACAGAGCTAACTGGAATCGGTTCTCCGAAACATTAGACGCAGAACTCGCGGAAATTCCAACCTTGACAACCCCACAAACAGTAGAGCAAGCCGCGGAAACCTTAAACACGCCCTCCAACGAGCAATTAAGAATGCAGTCCCTATCAAACCGCCTGCTAAATTCGAATTAACTTACCCACCGGGCGTTATAGCCTTAGTACACGAAAAAGACCACGAGTGGTGCAAGTGGCAGCGCACCAGAGATCTGGTGCACAGGGTCAATATGGCAACCTTAAGCAGCGCTATAAAAACACGCATAAATGCTCAGGCCCGAAAACATTGGAAGCAAACGCTATAACAGCTGCAGCCCGGCAACGCCAAAGTTTGGCAGCTAGTCCGGACGTTAAAACGGGAGCCCATTAACATACCACCGCTCAAAACTCCCACAAACGGTAAATATGCGGAGAGCACCGAAGACAAAGCCGACATCTTCGCCGATACCCTCGGACAGCTTGCACCCCCAATGATGGCCAAGACACTGAATTTTACGATACCTTAGAAAGAGAAATGCGTGACACCCTGGCCCAACCTGCCCACAATCAATGCAGAAAAACAAATCCAGGAGAGTCAGGTGGATCATAAGACACCTTAAAGATCACAAGGCCCCTGGCCCGGATCAAATGCCAAATTTGGTACTCAAACACCTAACGCCCAAGGCACTCGCACTACTAAGCGACATAAGCAACTACTGCCTACAGAAAGGCTACTTTGCCTAATGCTGAAACAGGCAAATGTGCTGATGTTTCCAAAACCGGGAAAAACCCGAGCCGATCCCGGCAATTACAGACCAATCAGCCTGCTTAAAACCACTAGCAAGGTAGTGGAGAAGGTCATCCAGAAGCGCTTAAGTGCACACCTAAAGAAACATGGCTTACTGATTATCGAACAATTCGGCTTTCGCGCAAACCACTCGACCACACTACAGCTAACGAGAACAATTGAGCACATAATACGAGGTTTTAATGAAAATAAATCGACATACTCTTCCTGGATGCCCAGCGCACTTTTGACACTGTTTACCATGCAGGGCTCATTAGCGATCTAAAGGAAATGAGGTTCAATGACGCTATGATCAAGCTCATTGCCCACTACATAACCGGCAGATCATTCGTGGTCACCATTGAAGGCAAGAGCTCCACCTCTCGGGGAATTGAAGCAGGGATCCCACAAGGAAGTCTGCTGGGACCCGCGCTGTTTAACATTTTTATCAATGATATACCTAAAACCGAAGGAACGAAAATGACCATTTACGCTGACGACACAGCAATATCCGCGCAATCCTGGAAACCAGAGATGATAATGCAGAAACTGCAAAAATCACTGAGCACACTGGAACCATTGCTGTCCAGATGGCAGATTAAGATAAATTCTGCCAAATCCCAAGCAATACTCTTTTCTAAGAGAACTAAACACTTCAACAAAACTACCGCTCTAAAACCCTTTGGCGATACCATATATTGGACAAACAAAACCAAGTATCTAGGGGTCACCCTGGACTCAAAGCTCATGTTTGCAGAGCACACAGCCACAGTCCGACGCAGAGCTAACCTGCAGCTAGGCCCCTTATATCCCATCCTAAACCGTAAAAGCGCAGTCAGCAAAAGCCCTGTACAAAAGCCTAATTAGGCCCGTCATGACATATGCTGCCCCAGCGTGGGGTCACTGCGCCCAAACACACATTAAAGGTCTCCAATTACACCAGAACAAAGCTCTGAGAATAATCACCAAAGCATCCAGAGTAGTCCCACTGCACCTGCTTCACGCTGACACTAAAATGCACACTGTAGAGGAATTTATAAAGAAACTCGCAGCTGATATGTACAAACGGGCACAAGCAAACCACAACCCAACCATCCGCGATCTCGGGTACTACGACACCTCCAAAGATAGGCAAAAAAGACCACTATCGCTGTTCAACAGGAGAATCCCCCTAAACCGTCATACTACAATGACAACGAGGCAGTCCAGGAGTATCTCAACAACCTGTTACCTCCTGAAGCCAATCATACAGCAGCCCAGAAGACTCCGGAAGGATGACTTCCCCAACCAGGGAGGATCGGGGCGAGAGGGCAGCCCCAAATGTACAACGACCACGGCAATCCACCAGGACGCGCGGAATGTAGATATCACTACGACGCTGCCTTTTACGGTAGTGCTGAGGTACAGTAGGCCATCCTGCAAGACCAGCAGGGCCTTTCTTAAGGTTCTCTGGCATCCCTCCCGTTAATAAAAAAATAAATAAAAAATAAGTAAAAATACATATATATATATACCCTTTGTAAATAGTGTAGCCACACCTCCCCCTCCCCTCTCCCTTTACCTCACCCATCCCCTATGTTTCAGGACGACCAGCAGCGAACTGCGATAGATCCACAAGTCGGTCCCCTCTCCGGCCGAAGCTACATCCAAACTGTAAGTACCACCACCAATTCATTTAGCATGTAACCTATACCTCAATCCTCTTAGCACGAGCATGTACACCTCTACTAACCATAGGTCCCTGGTCTGGGCCATCGCCAAGACCAGTACCTAATCCCCAATCTGTCTGCATACTCCCTTGTATGCAGGCGTCTTTTTAGTAATCACCCACTAACATTCGGTTAGCTTTGGCGGTACCGGACACAACCTTCCATCACTGTAGCGTAGCTAGTGCATGGTAGGGAAGACGATGTAGATCCCTTTCGGATGATCGTCACCTGGTGTGGCATAGGCGGGGCCACACGAAGAAAAATCAACGGACTTCGCTTCGAGACTTCAAGAGGACATCTACTAGAGGAGCTCCTAGACAAGAAAGAAGTAGTAGTCCGCTGCAAAGAAGCAGCCACCGCTGGATACGGCTCGGCATTGCCGTGGTATTTATACCAAAGACACCGGCTCGGCATTGCCGCGGTAGTAATACCAAAGCCTCCGCTAGCTCTGCGAGTATGCGTACCACAGTTTAGACGAGTAGAGGAAGTACGGCCATAGCGAGCAGTCGAAAGACTTGCTTAAGCGCCTCTCTGAGGTCTGGACCTCTGGATCCCGTGCTTTTTAGCGCTCGCTTGCTGCTTTTTTCTTCAACTATTTTCTTCTTTTCCTCTTTCTATTAGGTTAAGCCCTCTTACACACTAGGGTTTAAACACACACCTCTGTCTTACATAAATACATATATACATACATACATACATACATATGCACATAAACACACCTTGACGCAATGGCAGGAAACTCCAAGGCAACCACTTCTTCCTCGACAGAGCTGACTACCATGACTCTACGCAGTAACCCTTCCAAATCCTCTTCCACCAAAACCAAGCCCGTTAATCCTAGCTCAAAACCTACACAAACATCTCCAACACCCAAGAAACCTGTTCCTACTATTCCAGACTCAACGGTAGCCGCACCTCGACGGACACAATACAGGACACTGACACAGCGACCACGGAGAGTACCACTCCAAACACACCCACAGATACACTAAATTCCAAGAGGTCAGACCTTGCGCCGGTCTTTATACACAAAAGCCAGACAGTACAAATACACACCGTCACACGTGACTTCGACAAGACCTGTACACCAACACATGAATACACTATCACTACCGCACGAAACTCCGGCGACTTTGCAGTCAAAATGTCCTGCCTGAATGACTACCAAAATTTGGTAAAACACCTCAAGTCCAAAGGCGTACAGTTTTACTTGTGTACTCATCCCTAGGGGAAGACAATTAGGTTTGTCATCAAAAGCCTGTACGCCGAGCTCACCAGAGACGAGATTAAGCAAGACCTGGCATAGTTAGGGATAACGGTGCTCAGAGCCGTACAATTGCGCAAACGCAACTGGCGTCGCACCCCTCTGCCAATGTACTTCATCGAGGTGGCAGATACCTTAAAAAACAGCAAACATTTGGACCTCACATACTTGGCACATTTTAGAGTTAGGGTAGAAAAGTATAGGACCGATCCCGATCCTAAACAATGTATCAAATGCCAGCAGTTCTGGCACGTACAGAGAGAATGTAGGTCCTCCAACTACGTCTGCGCCAAATGTTCAGGGTCACACCCCTCAGGAACGTCCTCTGTTCTGCCTGCGGAACGGAACTGCGTGTTATGCGGCCAGAGGGTCCAGGGTGCAACTTGTCGCGGTTGCACCGCTTACCACGCGCAGTCACGAGGACCGTGCCAACAAACCGCGCGCAGCAGCAGAACCCCTCACAGAATGTAGGAAGGACATATAAGAACTATGCAAAGGCTGTCGCTAGGTGCACTGCAGAAATGCACGACGTAGGGTGGCTCATCAGGGATAAGAAAAGCAGGACGCGACCGGCCCCAGTAGTCGAGCACCCTGCGGCTGAGGCCCCCCGGCTTGTCACCGACGAGAGACCAGCAAGGAATGAGCGACCCTAACACTAATCACATGCCAGACGTTCTAGACATTGCGATAATGAAAAGCATTTTGTTTAATATAGAACTTAACGCTTTAAATGAATTAACGCCAGATCATTTACCGGTCCTAATGGAAATTGCCCTTCCGGTAGCTTTTGAAGCGGAGCCACTTACGCTAATTACAATAAAGTAGATTGGGAGGAGTTCAAGAATACCGTAGAGCACTGTCTCCTCGATTTAGAAATAAACTTGCCACAGTCGCAAGATAAAGCTATAGACAAATTATACATAGCAATAAAACTAGCGACACATAAATGCGTACCGCTTAAATACAAACCTACAATAAACGCCCAATACCCGACAGGCATTAAATCGTTGCATCAGAATCGCAAAAGGGCAAGGCGCAAATAACAAAGAACTAAGAATCCGATTCATCAACAAGAATACATTGAGCTCAGGAACGAGACAAAAGCCCAAACTAGGGAATATGTGGGCAACCAATGGAATCAAACACTTGAAAAACTAAATCCACAAACAAACTCAGTTTGGCTCATAGCAAAATGCCTCACGCGTTCAAAAACAAACATACCTCCACTAATTAATCAAATTAATAACACGATAGCTTAAACCCCTCAGGCCAAAGCGGAGGTCTTTGCATCGAATCTTGAAGACACCCTTAAACCCAATCCTCTAGTGGGGCAAGCTAATCAAATACAAGAAATTGAGAACGAAATAAATCAAACAGGTCACACATAATAAAATGCGAAAAACTAATGCAGGTGAAATAGGTTGGATCATCGCCCACCTGCTCAACAGGAAGGCTCCCGGTCCTGACGCAATACACAATGTGGTTCTAAAGAATCTCCTGCGGGGTGCGCTACTGCTCCTAGCCGAAATATTTAACTTCACCCTAGACGAAGGTAGATTCCACCACAATGGAAAGTGGAAAAATTATAATGCTCCCGAATCAAAACAAAAATCTAAAGTTACTCGCAAGCTACAGCCAATTGGCCTATTATGCACAATTGGGAAAGTATTAGAAAAAGTGGTTCTAAAACGAATGAATTCACAGATTTTGAAGAACAACATTTTAGTTCCAGAACAATTTGGTTTTAGGTCTCAGCACTCAACGACGTGTCAACTCTTACGATCAACTGAATTAATTACCAAAGGTTTCAATACCAATAAATCAACGGGAGCCATATTCTTAGATATAGAGCGTGCTTTTGATAAAGTATGGCATGCGGGCCTCGTTCATAAACTCAAGTCATACAACTTTGCCGACTCTATGATCGCCCTTATCAGAGACTGCATTAGCGAACGTCAGTTCCGAGCAGCGGTGGAGAGTTCCTCCTCCAAATCAATCATAGCAAGTATACTAATCCTAAACAATTTCTTGTTTCAGGTTGACTACAGACCTGAAGGGGGACAGCTTCGCATGTGTTTCAACACTGCCTGAGGTCTAAACAGCAAACTAACTTCAGTTATTTAATAAACTCTAATGACTATGTCCATCTATATTTCAAGACAGCAAATAAATTACGACCAGTAATGACGGGTTCTCCATCCGGAGACGCATCAACCTAATTGCTTTAACTCCTCACTCTGAATTCCCAAGGGCGTAAGCGGGGCCTAGGCCATGCTTACGTCCTGTCTCTGCTTTCTCCTGGCTTAAGTTCCTTGAACCAGCCACTATATCCGCTCCCAGAATGCGCAGGTGTAATAGCGGTACTGCTGCATTTCCTCATCTGAATTACTTCTTTTCCATTCTTCATGTTTACTTCCGGTGGAGGAGTTTTAGTGCGTATGACCACCAACTGGCGAGCGCCATACTCTGTCATCCGACTCCCATCGGGGCTGAGGTTAGCACGTAACATGTGTTTTTCTCTTCCACTCAGAAAAAGGCATCAACGCACTTCGCCTCGAGCCTTCGAGCAGATAGGAGCTCATCTCACCATGGCTAGAAGAAAGCAACGCAGAGCTGCAGCAGCAGAGACTTCCACCGACAAAGCAGAACGGCAACAGCAAAGCTCACCGTCGCAACTGGTACAGCCAGCTCGTCGCCAGTGCCTGATTCTCCCACACCGGAGAATACTTCTCTTCGGGATCTAGACTCCCCGCCTCACTCTGAAGTGCCAGACAACAGAGCACCTCTCGATGCCGTTTCGCCTGGAGAGAGCCAAACCCAGCGATGTAATCGTTTCAACGCTGTGGTTGTGGGCGTTCACCGGCAGCTGCCGATGCAGATTCTTCTGAGTTTGGTCCAACAGGCCTTCAGTTCTGAAGGCTACCAGAATCCAGTCACGGAAAGACCATACACCACTCGTACGCCTAGTCTTTGGGGACAATGCCCACTACGACGCTGCCCTCTCAGACGGCCTACAGCTATTGGGCAAATGCCTTAATGTCGAACCAAGCCGCTCAACCTGGACACCACCCTGTCGACGCTACTGCCTTTACGGGCACACCGAGGAACGATGCGCTGCTCAGCCACTGTGCCACTACTGTGGGGCACCTAACTTGACGTCTGTCTGCCAGCAGCGCGATTTATCGTGTCGCCACCGCTTCTGCGCAATCCGCTGGAGACACGACCACTTCACCGGACAAGCTTGTTGTCCGCTACATCCATGCAGCCACTCTACACCGCCGCAGCAGAAGGCCAACATGCCTGCTCAGCAGCAGCAGTTTTCACTGCAGTATGACCGCGTCGAGCTGAACGGGCCTCCTGCGGTAGAAGTCACGGCTGCAACCTCGCAAGAACAATATCTCAACGGAACTTTCGCCTGAGATCCTGCAGAGTCTGGGGTATGTGCAGGTGGAGCTACTGAACATCACCACTAAACTGGCCCTCCTGAAGGAGGTACTGACCGAACTTCAAGAACCTCGGTACCATACTCTTCGCTGCAAAGTTAATACCAACACTTCCTAACCCGATGACACTGCCAAACTACTTCCACGAGCATCACTTGAACGTCAGAAGGCTCATCAGGAAGGAGATAGCAGCCCTCCAGACGATGCTGGATGACGTTCTGCCCAACAGACTTCCAGAGCACCACGACGAGCCCCTTAGGAGGCCCACACAGGAAGCTCCGACTACTCACCATCGAGGACGTCGGAAGCACAAATATCCACATCTCAATTGTAGCATCCAATCACACAAAACTTCCTCTACCGTCTTACCCTGAATTCCCAAGGGCGCAAGTAGGGCCTCGATCATGCTTGCGTCCTGGCACCTTATCTTCACCTGGCTTAGGTCCTCGTGACCGGCCAATATATCCCTACTTTGACTACGCTGGTGTAACAGCGGTACAGTCACACTCTTTTTCTTTTTTCCATTTTCCTTCCGGTGGAGAAGTTTTTAGTGTGTGTGCCGACTATTGGTGAGTCCCACACTCTCAGTCCCGACTCCCAACGGGGCTGGGGTAGTGACTAAATCATTTTCTCCTCCACTCGAAAAAAGCACCAGCACAATCGCTGTCGAAACTTCTGCCAGAACAATTCGACCTCGCCACTGCCACTGAAGATGTCTGCCGTAGTCGCAGATGAAACGTCTGGGCTCCTTCTTCCATAATTTGTTTTAATGAAAGCAGTCCTTAAGAAATCTATGTTTTGTCAATTGGTTTAAGTCCCTTTTTAACTAGTTTAGCTGTTGTTTTACTTTATTATTTGTCACAGATCTCTTTCCCAGAAGACTGATTGTGTCATCTTGAGTGGTGGAGATGGAGTTATTAGGAGAGTATGGCGTAAAAGAGGAGGTGCTGAGATTTGAATTTTTAGGTGCAGATTTAGGATTTGTTTCCTGACGATGGTTTGATTACCTTTAGGAATGGGCGTTATGGTTAGCAGGAGTGTACTGGTTGGTGGTAGTACGAGTATTATGTGCTAAGGTATTTGTTTTCTGAGCATATCCTGAGAATTCTGTTACAGTTGTTCACTGTATGGCTGTGACTAGTTGAGTGCTAATGTGCTTGTGGAACACATCAGATAGATTCTTAAATATCTGGGCTAAACACCCATTTTGTTTACAAATTCAGCAAGTAATTGAGGTATCACTGGTGAAACCATATCCAGTAATTTGTATTCAAATCTGATTTGCAAGTTGTCCGGTAACTTTGTAAGATCAGCATGAATGCACATTGGTCTTCTAAAACTCAAAATGTCTGAAAAACAACTTCGTTAGTGGCATTATGCCAAAGTTAGCTAGGTATCCTTCTATTGCAGAATCTGGGATGACAGGGATAACATTTGATGATACCGTTTTAAACCTTATTTATTATGCTTGACCTCACTTCCATAAACATGTTGTTTACTTTTACTTTCCGATGATTTGAAACTCTCTCTCTCTTTAGCAATTTTTTGGTGTGTAAGGTATGTGCATATCCGACCATTGCGTATGTGGGATGCATAGCTCATGTTGCTTGTAGCTCCGAGTTTTCCTTCTGACATAATATGCTTTTTGAGTGGGCTTGGGTCTACTGCTTCTATAACTATCGCTTAGGCTGTGGATGGTGGTGATGTAATGGATGCATAACTTTGAGTATTCTGATTTTCGGCCATTTTGTAGGTGAATGAGGTTAAATACTGCCGCAAGCAACCGTAATCACTGCACACTATAGTTACCGTAATTTATTTTACCAAAAAAGAATGATTTTTACTTATTTTGGATAACTAGGGTATCTACCATCCATTCGCATTCGTTTCGGCCAACAACTACGGGAAAGGGGGGGAGGACACATTTTTAGAGCTAGGTGACGGCTCCCCCTCTTTCCGGACCTGGACAAAAAGAATGCGAATGGACTCTATATGTTACGGACATTGAAGTAAGTTAGGAAATATCGTTATTATCGGGGCATTTGCTTATTTCCTTTCGGTTTAAACAGAATATTTTAATAGAATTAATCGCTCTTCCATACAAGCGGAGTGTTGGGCAAGGTTGGAAAAGTACAATCAGACAATTGAAAAATTCAATGCCATCGCCGGGATCTGAACCACATATCTCGCGATTTCGTCCGATGGCTCTAACCATAGCTACCATAGCACCATGCCTGTGCGACATGTTCCGTGATTCAAATACCGGCATTGGCATTGAATTTTTAAGTCGTCTGATTCTCCTTTCCAGAACATTTTAATACTTGTTTTCATAACACAAAGCACAAAAGCATGACACTTTATGCTTCTACATTTCATTTTGCAGTGAAACGACTGATAATCCTGTGCTCCTGATATATTGTTGGTTGATAGTGCTTACCTGAGACGTATTTGTTTACCTTTTGCCGACTCCAAAGCCTCTTCTAGCTCCACCAAATGTTCAATATAGGAATTTATTTCTGATCTGGTGTATTTTTACTTTATTTTGCCTGAAGGAGTGCCCAAAACGATAAAAACACAGGAAGTATGTTTCTCATATAAGAGGCCTTTAATTATAAAATAATATAGGTATGTAGGGCCGGAAATAATTGCTATAGGCTATTCTTTATTGTCAATAAAATCGGGCTAATACGATATATTACCATGCAAGATTTGAAAGTCAGATTTACGGAAACGAGGAAAAGCTTTTGAAATGAGTGAAGCCAGATTCTGTAAGTCTCACTTCCAAAAAACTAACATACTCAAATATTAAAAAGTAACCGAATATATGCTAACAGATTAGTAGCAAAAACAGCAATAGTTGTGTGAGGAAATTAAATGCGGCAACTCCATATGCGCGCGTATTTTCTGGTGCATTCGTTGTAGCCCATGCCAAGTAATAGGCTTTCTTTACTGCTATGTTATGTAGGTTAGCGATGCCGGAGAAGATTGCGCTATTGCAACTTGTTCTATGTCTAACGAAACAGAAGCACGATTGTGCAAAGGTTTTATTTTTACATTTCTTTCATAAGTAGTAATAAGTCTTATGTACATATTTTTTCACCTAAAAGGTAGTTCCAACGAAATACTATGTATCTACACAGTTTATACATATCCTGAGCTTCCATCACCACTGCCAGCAGATTTCTGGGAGAACCTCGAGCACACTTTGTAATGTAGATCAATGCGTCAAAGCGACGCACAATAAAATCCGATGTTCCTCAAGGAAGTGTATGTTGCTCCATACTGTATCTCATACTTCCCGGTATTATATGAAGTTTCAATTGCGCAGTTTGCCGATGATGTGGCTATTCTCAGAAAAGGAGACGGCAACTCATCTATAGTTAAAAACCGATGTACGTCCAACAAATCGAAAAGTGGTGTAAGCAGGGAGGACAATGCTGAATATAAAACATTCAAAATCATAGTAATTTACCTACAACACCAGTGTGCTAAACCACACCATAAACCTCTGTGATGAGGACGTCCCAAAATCCCGATTCGGTCATTGGACTAACATTAGATAAGAAATTAAAATGGAAACCACACATCACCGATGTAGTGAAGAAAATTAGGAATAAAAGCTGCTAATTACAGTACTTAATACGAGACCCACCAGCTCTCAAACTGCTGTACAAAATAACCATCTATCTCTCTTTGGTTCGATCTGTATGGACGTATGGGTATCATATTTGGGGTTCTGCTTCTGTTACACATATAAAAGGAATAAAGACAGTTCAAAACCGTTTTCTCTGGTTCCTAACAAATACACCATGGTATGTCCACAATAAAACCAATCAGCAGGATCTCCAGATACCACTAGTAGCCATTATAACTTCAAGACTTCTATACCACACTTTACAACAGGTTCAATGTACCACTCCACTCCACTGCTCAACACAATTCCTGAACACCTCCCGGCTGCCCGAAGAGAAAGAGGATTGAAAAGAAAATCGCTCATATTTAATTGTACAATAGTTATAAAGTTATAATGCCTATTACTGGATAGGTTTCTTACGATGTTTCACATTGTGTTTATCTATCATGTGAATTATCAAAACTGTAAAGTACTATATATACAATGAATTATCATACATTCTTGAGCAATTCGTGCGCTCTTACGGGCGTGAGATTTTAACTCCTCCCTGTCTCCCAAATATGAGATTTGTGCTCCTAATCTATGTACTTCATTAGGACGCCTAGTTACGGAACTGCAAGTTTTTGACACCTGGGACTTTAAGCACAAAACTGCTGTTCTGTACACATATAGGCAGAATTTATTGGCATCCAGATTGGACCGAACTTTGCAACTGGTGTCACAACTTCGTGATGTGGATATGTTTCCTACAGAATTCTCCAATAATTGTGGACATCTACAGTTTTGACCAGTGGAACAGGCCCCTGGAATTCGAATATGAACCGTTCAACCATTCCGGTGTTGAAAACTATGTCTTTATAAAAGTGGGAGCTGTGGTGGCAACAAGCACACATTTTTGACGAGCCTTACATTGACTGGTGAAATTAACTTAAAATTAAAGAGTTTGCTTAAAGCCTTTTTGGGTGGCATGGCAATACAAGGAATTATATATGCTGTGGCACGTAATTTCTAACAGAAGGATTATTTTACTGTGGCGGATATCATACAAATTGAACTATAAAGGCGCGGCTGTAGAGATACAACTAGATGCAATAAGGGGCTAGGTGGTTCGAACATGCCTTCCCATTATTGAAGAGGAACACCATTCGATGTTTCACATACTTAGGGAGCAACGGTACGGTAACTGCAAATACATTTTTTTATTCAACAGTTGATTTATTCTCTTGTACAGCTTTTTGTTGGCTTACAATGAAGAATAATAATTATGCTAAAATTTGAAAGGTAAACATTTGAATCTGAAAGAATAGGTTAAATACATTATATACAGTGAAACAATGAAAATCAATTAAAAATATGCAATATGCTGTACAGCTTAGCAAATTGTCTATTACAGAAGAGTTTGTCGTGTTCTGTTTTCAGATTAGGCAACAGTAATTAAACAAGTTAGAACACTAGTTATTGCGAGAACGCATTTTATGTATCACAATGCACTCACTTGACTCACTTTGGTACACACTTAAATACAAAAAAACTGATCCATCGCTTCAAATCACTGAACCGCTGAACTCCACGACTCATAACTGACTGCCGACTGACTCACAATTAAACTGCACTGTCCAGTTTCACTTCTGACAGAACTTAAGACACTCACTCAATTCAACACTGACTCGACTGACTGACTCGGCGTGAGCAGTCTCCATTATACAGGATGAATCACTAAAACTTCCACCGTAAATATTTCAGAAATGGAAAGTGCTATTGATGTGCAGTTTTCCCAACATGATTGGTAGTTACGGGCTCGTACATTTAGCCTAAAAACACATTTTAATAATGCTGAGAAAGCGTATATTTTTTAAGCAAACATACACTTTTTAAATGAAACAATGCCTAGTTACATCAACAGAATAAAGGTAGGGTAAATTAGAATGTCAATGGTGTTTGTTGCAGGATTCTAGTGCAAGTAATTTACGAGAAATCGTATTTTGAAAAGTTTCCACCCCGACAATTGTTTGTCCCATTCAGCCTGCTTATAGTTGCCAGGTACGATGTTGTTATGTTTGTCTGCATTGTGTTTTCTGTTCATTGATTGCATTGCGACTTTCTGGTCAGTTAGTTTGTGACAGTTCAAGCAGTAAGTCGTGAGTGGAAGATGGGGTTTACTAATGCAGAAGAAGCCGACATGCTCATGGTGTATGGAGAGTGCAGGAAGAATTCAGTTCTTCCCGTACGGTGTATGCGGAAACGTATTCCAATAGACGTCAACAATCTCGGCAATTATTTATCAACCTCTTCAACCAATTACGTGAAAGTGGTACTGTAACATATAGAAAACGTAACAGAAACAATCAAGTGGCTGGAGAAGAGGCAGAAATTAATGTTTTGGCTGCCGTTGCAGGAGCTATGCAAATTAGTTCCGCACAATCGCACGTGGAAGTGGCATAAGTCAGGCAAGTGTACTGCACATTCTCCATCGACATAGATTCCATCCCTATCATATCTCTCTCCATCAAGAGCTGCATGGAAGCGATTTTGAGAATCGTGAATCGTGTTAACTTTTGTACATGGGCATTAAGACGTAATACTCCAGATTCATCATGTATCTTGTTTAGTGATGAGGCAGCATTTACTAATCATGGCCAGGTAAACCGCAGGAACATGCACTATTGGTCTGTTGAAAATCCCCCTTGGCTTCGTCGGGTGGAACGTCAGCGTCCATGGAGTTTAAACGTGTGGTGCGGAATAGTGAACCATTAGCTCATAGGCCCTTTGTTCATAGAAGGAACAATGAACTCGCACAAGTATCGCAGTCTCCTGACAGACCATCTGCCACAGATGCTAGAAGACGTTCCTTTGCAGACTAGGAGGAACCTGTGGTACCAACATGATGGCTGTTCAGCCCATAGTGTACGAAGTACTACAGCTTGTCTTAACGGATTGTTTCCAAATCGTTGGATTGGACGAAGGGGACCTGCACCTTGGCCGGCCCGTTCACCGGATCTGGCCCCTTTAGACCTTTTTCTGTGGGAAAGGCTGAAAGACACTGTCTACAAGGATGTACCAACTACACCAGACGGTGTGAAACGACGTATTACTGCTGCCTGCTCTGACATTTCCGCTGAAATGCTAGAACGTGTGCAGTAGTCTTTCCATAACAGAATGGAATCCTGTATTGAAGCTGCCGGTGGTCATTTTGAACACAGTCTTTGAAGGGCTATGTTCTCCTTACTTGTAAGAATCCACAGAATTATTGTAATTCCCTTTTGTTTTTCTTTAGTTTGTGCTACCACATAGTGTACAAGTGCCGGTGCGTAAAAGTTTCAAAATAAGTTTTCTCATAAACTACTTGCACTAGAATCTTGAAACAAACGCCACTGACATTCTAATTTACCTTTATTCTGTTGATGTAACTAGACATTGTTCTATTTAAAAATGGTATGATTGCTCAAAGAGTACACTTTCTCCGTATTATGAAAATCTGTTTATAGGCTAAATGTACAAGCCCCTGGCATAACTCTTTGCATATCCAAGACAAAATAAATGAATAACGAATTCCCATTTTAGAAAATAAGTATTGAACAATTTAAGGGAATAACAAGCAATATCTCGAAAACGGTTCACTCAACAAAAAAAATGTATATGATATAAATTATGTATTTTAACGCGATCTACATTTTTGAGTAGTAAAATTTTGTCTATCTCTTATGGTTTACCAGTTATGCAAAGGTCGTTCGCAATGGAGAATACTTTTGGAGACATTCTCAGAAAATTCAATATATACATTTTGTCATGAAAATATCTTAAACATATGATATTTTAATCAAAATCGTTAGAGCCATTTTTGAGAAAATTAAACTTTTCGAAAAATCTTCCATGTAAAGGGTAGTCTGGGGTGGGGGGATTTTCTTGAAAACCTTCGTGTCGCATCCTTGGAAGATACTAAACCTAAATACCAGGTTTGGTGTTTATCCGACTGTTCGTTTCTGAGTTATACTGTTCACAGACAGACACACAGACACACACACACGGACGTGTTTCCAAAAATGCTTTTTTTTGATTCAGGGGGTCTCAAAACATGTATTTCCGGTGAAATTTCGTATCGAATTTTGGGGTGGAATACAATACTTCCCCTACTTACTGTACGTAGTAGAGAAAGTAAAAATTATTGGGACACCCAGTAGTATCCCTTCTATTTTAGCTGTATAACTGAAACCTGAAACTGAAAATCATAATTTAGTTTTTTATTGCTTTCTATAAGCCCAGTAACCTCGGTTAATGGATTTATAATTGTTATACGTCTTATTGTATTAACTGTAATAAGTAGCAAAATAAATGTTGGGACACTTCCTTTTGTACGCCCTTTTATACGTTTCAAATGCTCACTGGAGGGGGGAGGTACAACAGGTCTAGCTATGGGTAGTAAACAGTCTTACAAACAAACAGTTCAGTTACACAAAAATGGGGCGTAGAGGTAAGAATACGACCGTTGAACAAAGGCAACTCGTCATCTTTCAGTATAAAAAGGTACGAGTTACAGAATGATTGCCGATATGTTGAACGATTGGAAATAGAATTAAAAAATACGTAAATGAGAACAGAATCAAGTTGATACCTCAAACTGGTCGTCCAGAAGCATTTACTGATTGAGAGGAAACAAATATTGTTAGGAGTTCAAAAAATATCCTAAATTGAGTGCCCCTAAACTGTTTGCCGAGGTAGGCTTTACTATTGGCAAGAAAGTAACCCCCCAAACGATTAGGAATGTTCTGAAAAGGAAGGATTCGATGGTCGTGTGGCCAGGAAGAATTCCTATGTAAATGAAAAGAAAAAAAAACAGAAGGAAAAGGCTAAAATATGCAAAAGAAGAAAACTGGTGGGAGAACGTTCTTTTTGTAGATGAAAGCAAATTTAACGCTTTCGGATCGGATGGGAGAACAATGGTCTGGCGGAAATCTAATACGGAAACGGAAGAAAAAACATCTTCGACCTACTCTAAAAGATGGTGGTGGAGGTGTGATGGTCTGAGGTTGCATGGCGGCATCTGGAGTTGGAGAATTGATTTTCATCGAGGGGAAAATGGATAAAATGAAATACTTGAACCTTCTGCAGGAGAACCTACACAGGAATGCAGAGAAAATTGGTATCAGTGCTACTTTTAAGTTCTATGAAGATAATGACCCCAAACATACTTCCGGTGTTGTGCAAGAATGGCTACTCTACAACTGTCCACATATCCTTCATTCACCTCCACAGTCATCGGACTTAAATCCAATTGAGAATTTATGGGATGAATTGGATATTAAGAGTCCGCAGTCAGCCAATATCTTCCAAGGAGCATTTGATAAGGGCACTCGATGAAGGGTGGGCCAAACTTGTAAGCTGTATGCCCAATCGTCTGAGAGAGGCCATAAAACGCGGAGGAAATCCAACAAGGTATTGAAACTTCTGGTTTGGTGCACAAGATCGGCAATTTTTCTTCGGGTGTCCCAACATTTATTTAGAAATATGTAATTGTTTATGTTTTTATATTTGTGGCCTTAGAGAAATCAGAAAATAAATGTTATTTTGTAATTTTATTTTTTTAAATAGCCTGTTATGCATTATAAATAATTTGTATGATTTCTGATTATACGGTAAATCATGATGTTAGTGAGAAACTAACTTAGAATTGCAAGTTGTCCCAAGAGTTCTTTTACTCACTGCATATGCAGCCCAATCTTGCAGCAGAGCTTCCTGTTAAATGGGTAAAGTGCTCCACTGAGCGTGTTTGGAACTATATGTCGCTCATTTGTATCAAAGTTACTAGATCGTTTAATGTATTAATTATTAGGAAGGATATTGCCCAGTGCAGTCTGCAGCCCGCAACACACAGTTGAAATAAAATATACACATTGAATATCTTGAGAATATCTTATGAAGTCCTCTTTATTCTGAATTCTCTTTTGAATAATTGGTAAATCGTAACAGGTGGACAAAATCTTACACCACAAAAATGTGAATGCCGTTAAAGCACACAATTTATGTCAAATAAAACCTTTTGTGAAGTTAAACATTTCAGAATATTCTTTGATATTAGTTTATATTTTTAAATACTTATAATTTTCTCAAGTGGTAAGCCGTTATTCTTTTTTTTCTTCTCATGGTCATACAAAGAGCATCGAATTTGAAAGCCATCACTTAGCGATCGGCTTTTTAAAAATCTGACTATCGCTTTAGTCTACAGTTTTCATCTTATACCTACAAAGAAATGTATAAATGTGTGTTGAATGTTTATCCCTATTAACAAAATCATATACTTTTGTAACAATACTTTGTGGAAGAATAGAGAAACTTATGTGAATGTAACATATCAGTTTTTTCTTGTAATCATGCAAAATTAATGGAATTTCAAAACTATCGTATAGCAACACGCTCTTTAAAAAACTGACTATCGCTCGTACTACTGCATCCAACAACGGAATGCGTAAGTAGGTATTGACAGTTAAATTGGATTAATAACAAGGGGATAGAATAATAAGCTTTTGTAGGAAGAGTTTGTAGATGAGTGAGTAGAGAAATTCATGTAAATGTAACACATATTTATACAGTTTTTTAAAGTGCTGTCTATATTCAATAATAGTTTCTAGCGATGTAATGGAAAGAGTATGGAGTTTCAAGTGAAGTGGATATTTTTTTGTAGTAGGAAGATGTTTCATGTTTATCTGCACCATGTATGCAAGCCAATTTGTCGCGGGTCACTTCGTGTTATCTTATTTCTGAGCGCCTGTTATTGTTTTATTATTTTGCATTTTGGGTTCATTGTGCTCCGGCTAGCTATTATTATTTCTCAGTCGAGCTATCTCTTAATCAAGGTGTGTAAACGGAAAGGATTAGCTACTGAAAGATAACACTTATAAAAGAATTTGTTTTTACACTTTTATTACCGTCACAATTAATTAATTTCACATATTGACTCTTGATACACGCCAGACTGAAACTGTTATATTTTCTAATGTTATTATAATCACTTATTTGCCGCACTTTATTAATTCGCGTATTTCACATTTATAACTAGCTTTACGACGCGAGAGATTCTGTAGAATTGCGTAACGTGTACTTTATGTATGCTTCCGTTGAACTACGCGACGTATAACTCACGAATTCTTATGTTGAACTGATCGAAGTATTACACGCGAATGCTTCTTCTGGACTGAGCGACGTATTACCCGCGAATGCTTTTGTTGGACTGACGAAATCTGCAAAACAAACAAACAAATGCGTAATTTAGGTTAGCCTAGGCTAACCATGGCCGGTTAGGGTTTATGTCCCTCTTCAGCCAAATGGTTAATTTTTATTTGGTGTGGCGTCGACCCTCCGCAGTCACTTGGCAACAGCAGCTTGATGGTAATGATGGTTTGGGGGAGGGGGCAAAGGAGAAGGTGAGGAGCGGGCAGGCGCCGAGTGTCGAGTCTTGGGTTTTGCTGTGGGGACCATTGCTTTTTAGTTTTGTGTGTCTATGTATTGGATTTTTAATTATTATATATATATTTTTTTTTAAGGCTATCATAATTTTGTGTGCCCTTCTTATTTTTTAAATCTTTTTTTTTATAATATATATATATATATATATATATATATATATTTTGTGTAAATAGAACACACTTCTCGGTCTGGTGTTTGTATTTGTCTTGGGACTAGGATGAGGGTTATTTGTCTGTGGTTCGTTTTTATTTGAAGGTGTGGTAACCATGGCCAGTCATTTTAATATTGTATGTTATATTCTTTGTGCTTCATTGAAGGAGATTCTGGAGATAGAACGTTGCTTCCATTTCGTCTTGTGTCTCTCTCTCTTGGACTAGTGCTCTTATGTATGCTAGGGGTGGTGTCGTGATTTTATTGCACTGGTTAGGTGCATCTTTCTTGTAATTTTCAGAATTTTGCAGTAGTTGTTGCCTGTGTTGGAGTTTGCTTGCTTTTGCTGCGTAGTTGAGGAGCCCTCTCTCTATGAAGTCTGGCAGCGTTTCGGTCTTTACTAGTTGGTATAGTTTCCTGTTGGAATAACAGTAGGGCACCTTTGCTGCTATTCGAAGGCATTTACGTTCTACTGTCTGTAGGAGATGTATTGTTGTTGCTGACGTTATGGGCGCCAGCGCTGTTGTTCCATAGGTTAGTACCGGCCTGACGAGTGCTACATATAGGTGGAGTAGGGCTTTTGTGGTGAGGCCTGCGTTAGTTTTGTTTGCCAGGTATCTCATTGTTGATAGCATGGCTTTGGTCTGCTTTATTTTCTGATTGAAGTGCTGGTTAGTTTTTAATTTATTTGTGATTGTAATGCCCAGATATTTGGCCGTTTCTTTTGATTTAATGAGTTTCCCATCAATGTTGACGCGAAGTGCAGTCTTTGCAAAGCGGCCTTTTCTCTTGATGGTAAGTATTTGGGTTTTATCCGTGTTAATTGAAATTCGCCAGTTTTTTGCCCATTGTACAAACTCCTTGAGCTGGCGTTCCAGTCTTTTTTTGGCTACTGTTGGCCTGAACTCCGAGCACCAGTAGAGTGTATCGTCGGCATATTGCGCTAGATTGACAGTGGGTACTATTGGTTTTGGGGTGTCTGCAGTGTAAATTATATACAAGAGGCCGGAAATGGCGCTCCCTTGCGGCGTGCCGGCTTTTAGATGAATTGTATGTGATAGTGTGTTGTTGATTTTGAGATTGGCTGTCCGATTCAGCAGGAAGCTGGCCGTCCATCGAATTATCTTTCTCGGAAGGTTAAGAGAGGTCATTTTGTATAGGAGGCCGTTGGTCCAGCATTTATCGAACGCGGATTTTATGTCCAGAAAGGCTGCAACGGTTGTCTTGCTTTTATTGAAGTTGTCTTGCATGTCTGATATCACCCTGAGTAGTTGGTCCTGTATTGTTATATCGTTTCTGTAGCCCGCCTGAGTTTCTGGAATTATGTTGTGGTGCTTGAGATAAGACTGCAGACGAGTGACCAGTATTTTTTCCAAGATTTTTGATAGCGTTGCTGTGAGTGAGATAGGTCTGTAGTTTTGGTGATCCGTGTGGTCTTTTCCTGGTTTTTCGAATAAGAGAATATGCGCATGTTTCCAGTTGGTCGGGTGGTAGCCATGATGAAGGCAGGCGTTGTAGAGTTGCAACAGACGGTTTATTATGCTATCTGGTAGTTCTTTTAACATCTGGTAGGTTATCTGGTCAGGCCCGGGGGCAGTATTTCCTTGGATTTGTATTGTGGTCTTCAATTCATTTTTGGTGATGGGTTTGGCGGGACCGTCCGCTTCAGGGGGCTCGCATAGTTGCTCCTGCGGTGTGTAAAGATGTGGGCTGTTGTTGACATGATAGTTGATTCGATTGAAGTATTGGCTATTAAACTTTGGATCATCTGGCGTTTTAAATACATTGTCATAATGTGTTTTAAAAATGTTTAATTTCTCTGTCGTGTTCCAGATGTGACGTCCATTTTGTTTGATTGGGTATGTGGTGTGATGTTTACCTCTTGTTGCTCTGAATAGCTGCCAGAATGTCCACGGGTCGTTGGTTCTTTTTTCATTTAGTGTGTTGATGTAGTGCGTCCATTTTGATTCCCTATACTTTGTAATTGCTGTTTTAACGGCCTCCTGCAGGTGATTTAACACCATTTTGTCATATGGGTGATGCGTTTTCATGTACTGCCTGTGGGCCTTTCTTTTCTGCTTGATGACGGCGATTATGTCTGGTGGGAGTGTATTAATATTTCTGTCCGGGTTCCTTTTGATTGTTGGTATAGCGTGCTGTTTAGCGGCTGTAATTATGTTTCGTAGTGTTACCTCTTCTGTTTCTATTTGTTGCACGATGGTGCCTTGGGCGTTTGGAGGTGTGTTGTTGATTTGTTCAGTAATCTTTTGTCTATAGGCCTTCCAATCTGCTCTGGTGAAGTCCGGTACTTCGTATTGTTGTCGCACTTCATAGTGCCATCTTTGGGTGGCCAGGGTAACTATTACAGGCAGATGGTCAGTGTTGATGGGTGCGTCGGTGGTTATGCCGGTGATTTTGTGGTATAGCTGTGGTGAAGTTAGTATTTTATCCGGTGATGAGGGTTGCTGATTTCTTGTGCCGATTCTGGTGGGTCCTGGTATTAGTGCAACTTGCAGTGATGTGTTGGATAAGAGTTTGAGTAGTTGCTTTCCATAATAGTTGGTAGTTACATCCAGGAGGCTCTGATGTTGGGCGTTTAGATCCCCCACTACCAGGAGGCTGTTGTATTTGGCGTCCATATATTTAAGCAAAGCTGCAGGGAAATGGTTATTCTTTGTCAACATGTTCGTCGGTGTGGCATAAATCGTGGCTATATGCAGTACTTGCGTGTGGATTTTAATTTGGACTAGCACTGCCTCTTCTGCTTTAAATTGGTCCGGTAGTGATATGAGTTTAGTCCGGTGTTGCGGTTTGATTAGCATAAGTACTCCTCCTCCTGGTTCTGATTGGCGGTCATGTCTGTATACCTGGTAGGGGGGGAAACTGAAGGTGTTGTAAGGTTTGAGTTTTGTCTCATTTGCCGTTATGATGTCGGGATCGTATTGTGACGAAATCTGCCTCTGACTTTAGCTTTTTATACTCCCACACCCCGATATGCCTAAAGATAATAACCGAGCTGCTATTGGTTAATAAAACGCGCCAACATTAGCGTCTACTTTTATATCCAATCAAAAATTACGAAAACATATGCTCTAGGGAAGAAATTCCCGCCATTTCTAAGAAAAGCGCGCCAATCTGACGTCATTTGTTTGTCTCTTCTAATTAATATTCAACTCACCCCCTCGCTCATTGTTATCCGCTCCTATTGTCAGTTTCAGTGAGACCGTGTAAACTTATTTCCTAACAATGCTTATAATTAACAAACATCTCAAATCAATGTCATACAATAATGTTTATTTACACTACAATCGCTTTGGCATTTACATTATTGTGATACAAATTACTGCCACACAAGGCAAGCATACCGCGAGCCGCTATTAAACTTGTGACTACCTCTTCGTTTTCCTGTATCCAAATTGTACATACAACAAAATGTACAATGAAGCTATTTCTGCAAAGCTTTATCTCGAGTAACAAAAAATGGATAGAAAAATAAGCTTTCGTAGGAATGCTGTGTAGAAGCCCTATAAAAATAATTCTGTGATACATTCACATGATTTCCTTTACCCTCTAGCGTATACAAACCAGTCTTACTAAAGCTTAATTTTTAAATCTACTTAAATTTAATCCATATACACTCTTGCAAATATAGAGTATCTATAACGAAATCACGCATTTCATTATAGATACAAACGAAACAGCGATAGTCGAAATTTTAAGAGCTGGCCTTAAAAATCCATGCTGTTTCAATGGAATTGCGAGAATCAACTCAATGTCGACAGGACTTTAAAAGAATGGCTAAGTATTGAACAATTCGAACCATGAATAACGGATATCTTGGAAATGGCTTATGCCACAAAAAGTTATTTGAAATAAAGGGTGTGTTTAAAAGAGATCTGCATTTTTTGTATAGTAGGGTTTCGTCTATCGCACAAGGTTTACCAGTTGTACAAGATTACATAAAATTCCTTCCGAAAGAAGAGGACTTATCAGGTTATTCCAAGAAAATATAAGATATGCATTTTATTAGTCATATAAATACTTTTGATATGTGAAATTTAAATCAAAAGCGTTGGAGCCATTTTTTAGAAAATTGAAAATTCCGAAAAATGCTCCATGGAAAGGGTTGTTTGGGGTAGGGGGATTTTCTTGAAAACCTTCGTGTCGCATCTTTGGAAGTTACTAAGCTTAAAATACCAAGTGTAATGTTGAACCAACCTTTCGTTTTTGATTCATGCTGTTTGCAGATACACGCAGACACACACACACACGGACTTTTCCCTAAAAAATCTGATGTGTTACATTCACATAACTTTCTCTGCCCTCTATCGCTTATTAGTGGGAATACAAATTATAATTCTTACAAAAGCTTATTTTCCTATCTACTTCATTTAAGTCGAGATAAACGTTTCCGCAAATAGCTGCGTTATACATTTCGTTACAGATATAAAGGGAATAGCAATTATCAAATCTTTTAGAACTGGACGCTACACGCTGGCCTTAAATTTCATGCTCTTTGCATGCATTCCGAGAAACATCTGAATATCGAAAGGACTTTAAAAGAAGATAAAGTATTAACCAATTCGAACCATTAAAACGGATATCTCGGAAATGTCTGATGCTACAAAAAAGTTATTTGAATAAAATTGTGTGTTTTAAAGGGATCTACCTACATTTCTTGTGTAGTGTGTTTTCGTCTATCGCTAAACTTTACCAGTTATACATATAGGGTTATACAAAATTCCTTCCAAATGAAGAGGACTTCAGAGGCTATTCCCAGAAAATTCAAGATATACGTTTTATTTGCCATGTAAATATCTTTGATATGCAGCATTTTAATCAAAATTGTTAGAACCCTTTTTTAAAAATAATAAATTTCGAATAACCCTCCATATAAAGGGTAGTATGAGTTGGGGGATTTTCTTGAAAATCTTCGTGTCGCATTTTTGGAAGATGCTAACTTAAATACCAAGTTTGGTGTTTATCCAACTTCTCGTTTTTCAGTTATGCTGTTCACAGACTCACATTCGGAACTTTTTCTAAAAATGCTTTTTTCTTTGGATTCAGAGGGGCTCAAGACATGTATTTCCAGTGAAATCTCGGTATCGAATTTTTGGGTGGAATGCAATACCTTCTCTACCTATTAGGTACATGGTAGAGAAAGTAATATTAATGTAAGGCATTAGATTTTTACTTTTTCTTCCACCTACAAAGTAGGTAGAGAAGGCATTGCACTCCACCCAGAAATTAGATATGGAAATTTCACTAGAAACACATGTTTTGAGGTCCCTGAATAAAAGAAGCATCGTTACTTATAGTAAATAGGGTAAGTAAAATATTCCGCCTAAAAATTTGATACCGAGATTTCACTGGTAATACATGCGCCCTGACATAGCAATAATTGAAAAAGGTCTGCGTGCATCTGTTTGTAAACAGCATAACTCAAAACGAAAAGTTGACAAAATACCAACCTTGGTATTTAGTTCAGTACCGTCCAAAGACGCGACAAGATGATTTTCGAGGGAATCCCCACCCTTTGCATTGAACATTTTTCGATTTTTTTTATTTTCTCAAAAATGCTCTAAAGACTTTGTTTAAAATACCATATGTTCAAGATGTTTACATGACAAATAAAATGTATAGCTTGAATTTTCTGGGAATAGCATGTGAATTCATCTTTATTCGGAAGGAATATTGTTGAATCTTTTATAACTGGTAAATGTTAAGCGATAGACGAAAACACACTACCAAAAAAGGTAGATTTCTTTAAAATACAGAATTTATTTCAAAGAGATTTTTTGTGGGATAGGCCACTTCTGAGATATCCGCCATTAATGCTTTGAATTCTTTAACACTTTGTCATTCTTTTAAAGTCCTGTCAACATTCAGGTATTTTTCGTGACTGCAAGGAAATGGTATATAAGGCCATCATATGGCGTCCAATTCTGAAATATTTGACTATCGCTATTCTCTTTGCATTTATAACGTGAAGAAGATGGTCGTTACTCTTGAAGCCGTTTACTTTAGCTGCTTCGTTGTTGATTCTGCTGCCATGATCTCGTAGCTCGTTCTGTTGCCTCGTGCGCCAGCTGCTCTAGTGGTATGAATATAAATCCTTCTCTCAGGGTATACGTGGATGTATTGTGAAGATAACACCAGTTTAAATTCACTAAGAAATTTCATGTGGTCTAATACTTGAGCTATTGAAGCGAGTTGCCGATCGTTTGACGATAAAGAATGAAACTGATTATGAATCGTAGCACTCGAAATTGTAACAGCTCAATTATTATGCCTACTAACTTCTGCAGTATCAAAGGTACGGTTGGAAATAATTGTTTCTGCAATAAAAGAAACTAGAAGCGTAACTGGCCATGAGTCGCTAAAATGCTTATCGGCAAGACCTCTCGCAATAGCCGCGTAATCTTACTCACGCAAGCGCGTCAATAGGCGCTTAAAATATCACACGAGCAGTGCGTACCGTGACGGTACCAGAGAGCGTAACTCTCCGATCTAAAATTACACACCTTTATTTCTTTTAGCTACACCTACTTCCTCACTCTCCATCAACGCTATTTTTCGAGTGCAGCCAATACTTAAAATACTACGTGTGTTCTAACTTTGTTACCATGGGCCTTGGATAAAATCTCAGAATCTAACTGCCGTTCTCTTTTCCAGAATTCTGCCTACGTGACCCTGCAAACGTATTGAACTTATAACCTAACTGCGCTTCAGGAATTTTTAAGCCAATGCATTCGCTACTTCGGGTGTCGCTAATGACTGGTTAACATGTCCCGCTAATTACCTGTTTCTCGGACAAATCTTTTAACTCAAACTTGTTACATTATACATTGATTTAATATACCGAAATTACTTATTGCAATTATTTCCTTATCTTACTATTATTTCTTTATTTTGTTATTTATATATTCCCGTCACTCATTACCGTATCAAACGAAATGTGTAATGTAGCCATTTCTGCAACGGTTTATCTCGATTAAAACGAAGTAGAGAGAAAAATAAGCTTTCGTAAGATGAGTTTTTATACCCAGTAATAAATAATGCAGGGTAGAGAAAGTCGTGTGAATTTAATATATCAGATTTTTGGAAAAATGTGCACGAGTGGGTCTGTGTATCTGTCTGTGAGCAGCATGACTCAAAAACAAAATGTCGGATAAAAACCAAACTTAGCATTTATGTTCAGTGTCCTCCAAAGATGTGACACAAAGATTTCAAGGAATTTCCCTCAAACAAACTACGCTTTATATAGAAGGTTTTAATTTTTCTTATTTTCTGCCAAATTGCTCCAATGGTTTTGTTTAAAATGCAATATATTAAAAGATATTTGCATCACAAATGCAACCTATACATTGCATTTTCCGAAAATAGCCTGTGAATTCTCTTCATTCGGAAGGAATTGTAAGTAATCTTATATAACCATAAACGTTGAGCGATAGACGAAAACGTACGGCACAAAAAATGTAGAGCTTTTTTAAAATACACAATTTACCTTTTTTGTGACATAATTCACTTCAGAAATATCCGTTATTAATGGTTCGCATTTTTAATACTTTGTTATTCTTTTCGGCGGCGCCGTGGTCGAGTGGTTAGACCGCTCGCCTCCCACCGAGGCGGCCCGGGTTCAATCCCAGGGACCTGCATGTGGGATTTGTGGTGGACGAAGCGACGTCTGGGCGGGTTTTCCTCGGGTTCTCCGGTTTCCCCCGCCATTCATTCCACCAACTGCTCCATCATCACCTTTCCTTTCATCCATTTCACCTACATTTCGTTTCATCTACTTCCTTCATCCAATACCAGGCATCGGGCTGATCACCCATCCTGGATACTCTGTCTGATCCATGAGTGTCTGCTCCTCGACGGGCCTCTGACCCCAGGCACCCGCTTGTAAGTTCTGGGGGGGGTGTAAGGCCTACATGAGAGGAGGGTAAACAGATAATGAATGTTATTCTTTTCAATTCCTATTAATTTGTTTTCGTGATTGCATGGAAAACTATAGTATTTTAAGGCCAGCGCACAGCGTCCTGTTATTAAAGATTTAACTATCGATATTCCCTTTGTACCCATTACAAAATTTGTAATTTTGAGCTATTTTTACAAAGGTTTATCTCGATTAAAATGAAGTGGATAGCAAAAAAAGTTTCGTAACAATAATTTGTATACCCATAATAAACGATAGGGGGTACAGAAAGTCATGTGACTGTAACACTTTAGATACTTCCTTTCTATCTTCAAACTTGTACCACAACAATATGTACTAAGTGTAAGGAATACAATTTAAAAGTTTTAAAATAATGAAATAAATTTGCACACCCTTAAAAACACAATGTTTAGATCGATTACTATGCAGGATTGTCATTTGTGGTTGGTTAACGTTCCTGGCGTAAAAAGGAATGTTAGCCAAGTCCGCACCATCTCCGAATGCAGCTGTACCAAGTTTTAACCCAGAACAGAGGTTGCTAATTGCTAATCAATATTTATAATACCGCCTCCCATCTGATCCCAATTTCAATGTCCGTTTTCCACAGAAATTCGAGTATAGTGTTCCTGAGGTAGAAAGCGGAGAGTGTGTGAGAGAGTATGTACCCGTTTTTCAAAAGAGTGAGACGGCTCCGCTGCAAAATGTGAGGCTCGCATTCGGGAGGTCCCGATGGCCACCTACTCTGACCATGGGTTTTTAGTGATTTTCTCTGGTTGACAAAGGCAAATTTCTTTTCTCTTTCATGTTTCCGGTTGGCCCCAGGGCTGTGGTTCGGTCAGTGTCTGGCAGATGGTGCAGAGGCTTGCGCCTTGGAAATGTTTCCTTGGTCCTAGTAGAGGGACGTCTCCGAACGGCTCGGAGACGTCACTCTCGTGGCCGGGTGGTCAGGCCTGGAGCTGTTGGGAAACTCTGTGCGTCTCTGTCCACTTCCGCTGGCTTCGCTCTACGGCCCGTATGACTGCTTCAGTTCCCTTACCAAATCTGTTAATCCCAGGAGTGTACGCACAACAGATCCCTTGAGAGACGCAGCATTATTTGTCCCCTCCGTTCACTAGTCCAGAACACAGTCCCTCTGTGAACAGTGCAGCTGAAAAATGTGAATATTAAAAAGCATAGCTTCGGGTATTCATTTGCTATATGCTATACAGGACTTGTGTTTAGAGTATAAATAACATCCTTGCGTATAAACAACACTTAAAGCGAAACCATTTGGTAAATATTACAACTTTTAGTTTCAATGCTTTAAGTGATTAAACTATTAACAAACAGACGCCACAATGCCTGGACATTAGAACGCTAATACGTTGGAGGTGATAGCATGCGCGTAAAAATAAAATCAAAGCAGCTGTATCCTATCTCAAGCAATGGTCAAGCTGTCAATGGTCAAGCTGTAACAGTAGTTGGAAAATACTTGATATCTGAATGCAGAACGCTGTTTATAAGGATACGACATATACGCTTGTCTCTGAATAGCTTGTATGTTATATATACAGGGTAAATCACCTAAAACTTGCACCGTAAATATTTCAGAAACGGAAAAAACTATTGATGTGCAGTTTTCTCAGCATTGATTGGTAGTCAGGGGCTCGTACATTTAGCCTATAAACATATTTTAATAATACTGAGAAAGTGTATTTTTGAGCAAATATACCATTTTTAAAATAGAACAATGCCTAGTTACATCAACAGAATAAAGTAGGGTGAATTAGAATGTCAGTGGCGTTTGTTGCAAGATTCTAGTGCAAGTGGTTTACGAGAAATCTTATTTTGAAACTTTTATCACCGACACTTGTACAACCTGTGGTGGCACAAACTAAAGAAAAACAGAAGGGAATTGCAATACTTCTGTGGATTTGTACAAGTAAAGAGAACATAGCCCTTCAAAGGTTGTGCTCAACATGACCACCGGCAGCTTTAATACACGATTCCAGTCTGCTATGAAAAGACTGCTGCAAACGTTTTAGCATTTCAGAAGAAATTTCGGAGCAGGCCGCAGTAATACATCGTTTCATATGGCCTGGTGTAGTTAGCACATCATTGTAGACAATTTCTTTCAGCCTTCCCCACAGAAACAAGTCTAAAGGGGGCAGATCCAGTGAACTGGCCGGCCAAGGTACAAGTCCCATTCGTCCAATCCGTTAAGACAAGCTGTAGTACTTCGTGTACTATGGGCTGGACAGCCATCATGTTGGTACCACAGGTTCCTCCTAGTCTGCAAAGGAAAGTCTCCTAGCATCTGTGGCAGATGGTCTGTCAGGAGGCTGCGATACTTGTGCGAGTTCATTGTTCCCGTGTCGTAGTTTTACGGCACGTAAAAGAACCTCAAGCCTGATAAAGAGACCTCTGAACAAAATTTCCGGTCTTTCCCGCATAATTTAGAATGGGACGCTAAGGACCATAGTAGTTAAAGAGCGTTCATACATAAAACTCAATTTATGCGAGAAGTATAACTCAAATAGGAAAAGATGGTTCAATGCCACATTTTATAACAGAAATAGATGTGTTTTAAGCACGCTGTGCGCTGATTGTGAAGAAAACCTAACCATCCCAGACTACCTTTTATATGGAATTTTGTTATTATGTTCATGTTTTCAAGACGGTTAAAACGATTTTTAATGTAATGCATTTAATATTTAAAAGTAACAAATTAAATATGCGAGGGGCGTTCTAAAAGTATTCAGCCTGTCTTAGAGATGCTATGAAGATGGCCAAATTACGAGTATAGTTAAGTGTGACCCTTTAGATGTCCAACTGTAAAGTTTCGGACGCATGAGTTTAGCAATATACTTCTGAACAAATTAGTTTCTCTTGTTTTTGTCAACTTAGCGTTCTTTAACCGGGTAGGTCATATCGGACAATGAATTAAAATGCGTGAACTGACGCTCAAACGAGCCAAAGGTCAATAGAGCTTAGGGTTTCTCACATTTCTCTTTTCATGTTAAGGGAAACCCCGGAAAACCCTCG
The DNA here is from genome assembly GCA_030765065.1 of Deroplatys truncata. Taxonomy (NCBI): domain Eukaryota; kingdom Metazoa; phylum Arthropoda; class Insecta; order Mantodea; family Mantidae; genus Deroplatys; species Deroplatys truncata. Next base: position 117,956,724 of record CM060979.1, read on the forward strand.
TCCCGATAACTCACCACAACCGACCGAAATTCGAACTCGAGACCTCTAGATGTGAGGCAGACCTGCTACCGCCACACCACGATTGGGCAACAAAATTATTGGTGTAAGCATTACCCATAAAATGGATAAAACTGAAATACGAACTGTATGATAAGGTGCTTTGTTTTGAAGAGTTAAAATCGATAGAAATATAAAGGGAGTTAGATGCGACATCAATTCTTCCTCACACTATTCGAGGATAAAGAGTGGCCTGCGGAATTTAAGCCCGGTCGTATATCCATTCATAATAATGAACACCCAAGGCATACCAAAACCGCTACGACCGACGAGATTGCGGCAGTCACCTCCTCCTCTGCGCTGCTGTAGGCTTACCTTGATGCATCTCCCATGTTAATTCCAGAAGTTCGCAGTGTGCTGGTTCTCTGCAATTTTATCCTCGGCTAGCTGCAGTAATTTTCTTTAAACTATATGGGAGCATGGACTTATCCTTGGTAAAGGAAGCGTAGATCTCGGGTGGTGATATAAGAAGACATAGACGTGTTTTGGTTATGAAAAGATGACACTGCCGTTTCTTTTTTATTTAACTAACCCACGTAGTATACAACACTGGTATTGCTGCCGTTAAATACTGTCCACCGCTGTTAAAACGCGGCGCGGATATGACACGAAGTTTAAATATGCTTATTATCTCTTTACGAGTAGCGGTTCTTAGGTGTGTTTCTAAAACTTGTAACGGAAAATGCTTGCTTGTTTACGTAATATGTTTTTGTTTGTTTGTTCCACGTTGGGGAAGCCAATTTGCTAGAGAAATTGCTTTACGTAATGTTGTTTACATCAGTGTTGAAGCCATCTTGTGACGTCATTCATTGGTTTGGTTTGTAGCTCCATCTGTCGTAGCAATTTGCATCAGTTTTGAAATAATTCACTTTAAATGTCCTCCAGCTAGCTGTTTGGGTCGAACATGTATTTCTTTGCAGGTTGTGAAGCGGAAAGGAATCTTTTATCCAGAAATTATACTGATGAAGAAAATTTGTTTTATAATCTTTATTGCCGAACACGTTCACGAACACTTTTACATATTGATTTAGATACTCGCCAAACTGAAACTGTTTGTAATAACTTCTTACTTATCACTTTTAACTCACGTACTTCAACTTTGTGTATATTTAACTGTATAATATTTTAGATCTTTAATGATTTTTCTGCGCGTAACTTGACGAACTGAAGGACTGACTGACGACGTGTAGTGTACACGAAATTTTGATGAACTGAAGGGCAAGCTACCTCGAACCTACACTATTTATACGCCTGCCTCAAGATACGCCTAAAGATTATAAATGAACTGCTATTGGCTAATAAAACGCGCCAACATTAGCGTCTATTTTAGTATCCAATGAAAACCACGAATACATATTGCTTTAGGAACTATTCTAGAAGTTTCTACCGAAAACGCGCGAACATTACGTAACTTCCTTGTTCCCAATAACGATAAACAACTCATCCCCTCGCTGCATTATTGCGCTATTATTGACAGTTTCAGTAAAGCCGTATATTATTATTTACCAATATTAATTACAATTAATAAACATCTGAAATCAATGTCACATAAAAATACATATTCATATTACAATCATTATTTACATTTAAGTAATTTGTGATACAAATTACCGTATCATATGCCCCACTAGAAACATAATTATAAATATTTATAACTTGTTTGGAAATTTTATAATTCTGTTTTTAGTCTCGTAAATCTTGGAACACACGCTATCACTTTCACTTAACACTTCACACGCATTTAACACACGACATATTTATTTTATTTTTTTTTATCTCGCCATTACTTACTGGCTCTGGTTTAGTTAATTTAGATATCAATCTGACATCACAAACTTTTTTATAGCAAATACTTCACCCTAAATTATTTAATTACTGTTACCAAATTGTTTACTTTCTTAAGTTGTTGACAAAAATTTATACATTTAAGATTTTTTATAATTGTTTAAGCATATTTACTAAAATATTCACCCTCTATACACAAATATTTACATCTCTTAAATCTAGGCACTGTTTCACATGTTCTATTTACTACATAAGTATTTGTTTTTAATTATATTTACTCATTTTTGTTATTTTGTACTTATTTTAACAATACTCTTGGAATGGTATTTATGTACCTTACTTTAATATAACATCATGCTTTATTTCACATGTTCAGTTACTAATAAAATGTTATTTTCCTCTCAAACATTTAGTCATGTCCAAAATTTATTTCTCCTTTCCTATGACGTACATATTTATTTAACCCTCTTACGTTCCAATACATTGCTCTGCATTTCGTCTTTAACTATCCAGCATTTACTATTTATCATCTTTGTCTTTTGTTTCACCATGATCTTCATGGTTGTATGGTTTCAGCATCTCAATATGGAACTTTCCTATGCTTTTTCGAGTTGTTGGATTACATAACTCATATGTATTAGTTCCATATACTTCAACAACTTCATATGGTCCATGGTATTTGAGAAACATTCGCCAATAAAGTTTATTTGCTTTATCTGACAATTTCTTGGTTTTAACCAAAACTAAATATCCTATTTTGATCCTCCATTCCTTTCTCTTCTTTTCTTCATGTTTAATTTTTCTTTTTATGGCCTTTTTCTTCATCCTCTCGAATGCTTTTCGGAACATCTCTTCTTCTGTTGGTGGTATCGAATGCGCATCTGGAATGGCTTCTGGAATTTTTTTTACACATTTTATTGATCTTCTTTCCTAACTTAAGTTCACATGGTTTGTATCCTGTCACATTGTTTACGGTTTCATTTAGTAGATTCTGAACGAAGTTCACGTATCCATACCATTGGGTGTGTTTTCGATGACATAACACCCTTAAATAATTTGAAATTTCCTTAATTTCCCTCTCCACTGGGTTGGAGTTCGGTCTGTATCTTGACGAAAAATATTGTTTAATGCCATTTTCTTTCAGTCCATCCATAAATTTTTTTCCTGTGAAGTACGAAGCATTGTCGCTCAATACAGATTGGATAGGTCCTTCTTCTATCACATATGACTTAAGTAGTCTATTCAAACATGCTAAACCTGTAGGTTTTCTCAAAGGGTAAATTCTTACATATTTGCTGATAACTACCTTGGTAATTTCTTCTATCTCGTACATCTAAAAGTCTATGCTCCCACTCCCGAGATATATCTTCTTCCTGTTGTTCCAAAGCTGTTATTAATTCTGTCATCTCATAGATGTTCCGTGGTTTCGCAATTAATAAGTAATTTCGTATCCTTATAGGATAATGCCTTGCGAGCAAACTCACAAAATCTTCCTCATTGATTGGAGGTGACAAGTTTCTAACCTGACTTGCATGTTTTAGTAAGTAATCAGTCATTGATATTCCCTCTCGTGGATTAAATTGATCATGACTAAGCATTGCTCGAATTCTTTGCTGTACCGTAACATTCCAAAATCTGTTCATGAATAATCTCTTAAAGGATTCATATGAAATTTCACCTCCTGATACCATTTGTAACCAATCTAAGGTTTTCTGGTCCAAACATCTTTTGACAACTATCATTTTCAATGCTTCAGGTATCCTTTTAATTTGAAAATACTCTGATAATTCTGCAATGAACTGTACTGGACTGGAGTTTTCATTAAATTTTGGAAGTGGAAAATCACTTAAGATATGATTGTAATTTTGCAAATTCCCTGCTCCCATATTTAAATTCTCTAGTGTTACTTGTGCACTCTGAGTTTCAGCATTAGCTATAGATGAAGCTGCCGCATCACTCACATTATTTGTCATACCTGAGGAACTACCTCTATCATTATGTTGTACATCTGATACATTCACATCACATATATTTGCCCTTGAATTCAATTCTAACCTATTTACAGTACCTTGCAGATTTTCTATTGTCTGTTCCAATTTTTTATTATTCTCATTTTGAACATTTTGGTGTTTGTTAATTTCAGAAGTTAGCTTTTGATTCAAATCTATAGACAAAACTTTAACTTCTTCAGACAATTTATTTCTCTGTGTTTCTGACTCCTTCTGAATTTCAGATATTTCCCCTCTGAATTAACTTGCACCTGTATTAAATCTGCATTTGTAGCCTCCATCATTTCTTTTAACTCACTTGAAATGCTACTCATTCGGCTACCTAGCTCTGTACATTTTACATTAACATGCTCTATTTTATTCTTAACCTCACTTTTTTGGTTAGATATTTCCCTGCTCATGTCTAACATTTTCTTTGAAACTTCACCTATTTCATTTGCTATCATTTCTTGATTTTCATTTTTCATTTTAATCATACTACTATCTAGCTCCATGAATTTCTTTTCAATCTCTTCACTGTTTTGTTCTAAGCTCTTACCAATATCTTCCCTCAATTCCCTATTATTCTTTTGCATATCTTCCCTTAATTGATCTGTAATACTCTTACTAATATCTTCCCTCAATTCTTTATTATTCATTTCCATTTTCTGAGTTAGTTTTTGTTCTAATTTCTCAATATTCTTTTCCATATTTTCATTCAAATTTTTCAGCATTTCCATAATCATACTATTATCAGAATTAATATTTCCTGCTATTCTATTCTGACTTTCTGCACTAACATTTTCATCCTCAAATCCTAAAAAATCTGGGCTATTTTCTTCAACCTGTATTGAATTACAGCTAACTGTTACATTATCTCCCTCCATAATTATTTCTTCTGTATTATTGGTAGCCATTGTTTTTTTTATCCTACCACTCCTAAGTAACATTTAAATTTGTTTACCCCTTTTTTTTAGAATTAAAATCACACTTTTCTAACCTTTCTGATGCAATCTGCTGATGTTGCTTAGATGTCTAGCTGTCTGCCCCTTTCTCCTAGGTTTGTATGTCGCTTCTGCGTTGTGTTGTGATGAATCTACGTCGTCTTGTTGTTTTGTAGTTAAATTACCCTGTTGCCTTGTAATCTCGGAATTACGATGTCCAATTATTCATGTAGTCTGTCCTCCCTGTTGTTTCTGGAATCTGCGTCTTGTAGATCATTTCACTGCTGCATTCGCCCCTTCCTGGTTATGTTGATCCTTTCCTGGTCATCGTGTTCCTTTCCTGGTCACTATGCCCCACGTTCTGGGTGCCAATTTGCGACGGAAAATGCTTGCTTGTTTACGTAATATGTTTTTGTTTGTTTGTTCCACGTTGGGGAAGCCAATTTGCTAGAGAAATTGCTTTACGTAATGTTGTTTACATCAGTGTTGAAGCCATCTTGTGACGTCATTCATTGGTTTGGTTTGTAGCTCCATCTGTCGTAGCAATTTGCATCAGTTTTGAAATAATTCACTTTAAATGTCCTCCAGCTAGCTGTTTGGGTCGAACATGTATTTCTTTGCAGGTTGTGAAGCGGAAAGGAATCTTTTATCCAGAAATTATACTGATGAAGAAAATTTGTTTTATAATCTTTATTGCCGAACACGTTCACGAACACTTTTACATATTGATTTAGATACTCGCCAAACTGAAACTGTTTGTAATAACTTCTTACTTATCACTTTTAACTCACGTACTTCAACTTTGTGTATATTTAACTGTATAATATTTTAGATCTTTAATGATTTTTCTGCGCGTAACTTGACGAACTGAAGGACTGACTGACGACGTGTAGTGTACACGAAATTTTGATGAACTGAAGGGCAAGCTACCTCGAACCTACACTATTTATACGCCTGCCTCAAGATACGGCTAAAGATTATAAATGAACTGCTATTGGCTAATAAAACGCGCCAACATTAGCGTCTATTTTAATATCCAATGAAAACCACGAATACATATTGCTTTAGGAACTATTCTAGAAGTTTCTACCGAAAACGCGCGAACATTACGTAACTTCCTTGTTCCCAATAACGATAAACAACTCATCCCCTCGCTGCATTATTGCGCTATTATTGACAGTTTCAGTAAAGCCGTATATTATTATTTACCAATATTAATTACAATTAATAAACATCTGAAATCAATGTCACATAAAAATACATATTCATATTACAATCATTATTTACATTTAAGTAATTTGTGATACAAATTACCGTATCAAACTGTCTTTATTCCCTTTTTGGCGCGATATCTCACACATCTTGCAGCATCTCTCCCTGACCACACATGCCAAACTGCCAAACTGAAATGACATGCCAAACCGCAATGCCCAACTGCCAACTGCCAAACTAAAATGAAATGCCTTACTGCCAAACTGCCATGCTAAAAACTGCCTCGAATTTGCTCCAAACAGATCCATTTATAGTCGCAGGCTACTGAGGCTGCTTCCTTTCCTATTGGTCCATTTTCAGCGCCACTCAACGCATCTCAATATTTCGTATAAACTTCCAGGGATCTCATTGGTCCAAGTTTAATATAAATCGCGGCTTTTCCTAAGTTTACCGTTAAGCTATCTGTCTCTCTCACTTGGTCACCGCGAATTATCAAATAAAGGGACAAAGGCGCTACACCCTCGCTGTAGGAATAATGGCCCTGCGACCAAAGAGACGTCATAAAACTAGATTTTCTGCCTTCGAAGGCACTATTCCTGTAGCTAAAACATTTCGTCGTGGACAGTATTTTAACATAGCGCTTAAATTATTTACATTAAACCATTTATAACTCTTCTAATATTAATAACCTAGATACATACATAACGTTAAATCACCCTTCTTAAACTATACAAGCAGTAAAAAAAAATATATGTACATAGTATGATTTAACATCAATAAAAATGAATTAATAAATTATCTATAATTACAGTTCTCGGGCTCGGCCTAGAGTTGCCGTTTCAAGATGTTGATAAAAACTCTTAATGGCACACTCAATGATCGCCGAATATAGACGAGTAGGGTATATAACACAGACTGATTGCAATAAAATTGCCTTTATATGAGAAGAAGTAGGGAAACCCAGGAGATATGCTAGGCTGGGCTGGAGATGAAGGGAGGAAAATGCATTTATATAGGGGTGATAGCGAAACGAGGAGAGGTGCAAGGGAGAATAGGGTTTGAAGGGGTTCGAGGGCAGTTCTAAGAAGCATTTAGCGTTCGTTGCAGATAGAGAGGTAGGGATATACATGCGTTCACGTTCGTTGTCGGGTATATTGTATGATGTATAACTTAAGAGCTTTCTATAGCGAATGTATCTAGATCTATCCTAAATCAAACACTGCTGCAATACTCTCTTCTGTCCTAAGTTAGATCGTCTTTTGATCATCTACCCTATACTGTCATCACCTAACCTAACCTAAGCTAACCTAACCTAGACTGCACCTTATGGAGACCTAAGCTTGACACATTTCTTTCGTGTTACAGTGACTTGCTGGTATTTTAGAATACGTTATACCATGTTTGTGGACGTATTGGGTATATTTAGTATATTTGTCACATTGTTAGAGAATTCTGGCATTATTACTGTGATTTCTGGCATTTTAGCAATCCTGTGGGATACCTTTACAGGCATTTGAGGCACGGACATAACTATTTTGGGAGCAGCTTTACGAATATTTCGGATTCTGGAACAATATTTTTCGGATACTGGATGCATTTCAGACTCACATAAAGATATTGTGATTACTTTTACAGGCTTTATAGGTATTGGGATATGTATTTTAGTGCATATCCGGGATGATTTGAAGACATTTTGGTCCTTTGCCGAACGTTTTAGACACGATCGGATACTTTGGAGTGTTGGTACCGGCACTTCAAAGATATTTAAGCACTGGAGCAGGAATTTTCAGTCATTTTAGGACATTTCGAAAGTATTTAGGCCACTCCTGCAAGTGCTTTCGGGTACTGACATGAACTTTCAGCACATTTGTAACACTGCAGCATTTTAGGCATTTCAAGAAGTTTCGGTATTTTACAAGGTGGAGCAGCCATTGTCAGGGTACTGGTACAGGGTTTTAGAAAATGTCGTAACATTTTGAAGGTATTTTGTGCCGTTTTAAAGTACTTTTGTACAGTTTTCCAGGTATTTGGAGCATTTAGAAGGCATTTTAAGCCCTGAAGCGGTATATTTTCGGAAGGAGAGACGCTTTCAGAATGTTTTGGACTGTTTTGAATGTATTTTAAGCACTTGACGCCCATTTTACACATTTTCAAAGGCCTTTTGGTTGTAGGACTAGGTATTTCCAGCTCTCATATACGTATTTTGAACACTAACACAGTGTTTTAGGTCCTTTTATGAACACTTTGAACGATCTAAAGTCATTCTACCATATTTTGATAGGCATTGCTCAAGTTTTATAGTACCTTGAAATGTTTTCATATTAATTTCCTGTGCTTTACAGGTATTTCGATAGATTTTACAGGGATTTCCTATGATTTCCAAGAACTTACTTTTCGAAGTTTATGGCCGTTTTACAGCAATTGCAACAATTTTAACTCGTTTTTGACCCTTACCAGAATTTTCTATAAACGTATGGTACTTTTTATATATTTTAAACACCTTTCCTAAACCTTTTGTAAACTTCAGTATGTTGAGCTACTGACGTATGAGATGCAGAGGGATACACTGTGTAAGGTTTACAGTCCTTCTAAGGCATATTCAACTAACGTAACCTAACCTGAGCTATCCAACACTAACTTATCCTAAACCAACCTGATACCGACCATTCTAATCTAAATCAGCCCAGCACTTATCATCTGTTCCATCTTAACCTTACACCAACCATCCAAAGCTAACTTGTCACAGAATATCCTGTCACCATCTGTTGTATCCTACCATCGCCTAATCTAACCTCACACCGAACAGTCCTAGGCTAAACTAGGCAACATAACCTGCCCTAGATCACCTTTTCCTCGTGTATTCTATACTGTTATTGTCTAACCCAAAAGGATACCAACCATTCCAGCCTAAAACACTCTATACTAACACCTTCCACCCTAACCTCACACCAAACATACCATAACTATGCGAGTCTACAACGTAATAAAAAAGTAGCTCAGCGTAACCAACACAAGGCTAATGCCACCTAAGCTAATCCATTCTTTATGACTAAGAAAATCATTATGCAAGCCTAACCTATGTAACCTATCCCAGACCGTCCCCATCTCTGTTCTATTAATTCATAGGCTAATCTAATCTGACATTATCCTAACCCTAACTTAGAACAGAACCTCCCAACCTAACCTAATCAGAGCTAACCAACATTAACCTTGCGTAAGCCGTCTTGAATTCATTAGTGAAATTGGAGGCTTAATAATTTTTATTAGTTTAGGGTGTTAATTAGAAGGTTTAATGTGAAAGTAGCTTTGGTTCGAGATTTATTTTGGTTTTTGCTTTATTTCTTAAGACCACTACTAAGTGTTACTACTAGTGGCAAAGTCAGTGGTGCAGTGGTTACCATGCTAGCCTCCAGTTCCCTCGTTCGCAGGTTCAAACCCGGCCGAGGGCGATGGATTTTTTCGGGTGTAAAAATCCTTAGCATGGCTGCCTTCGGAAGGTAAGTAAAACCGGTGGTCCCGTGTCGTAAATTTACGGCACGTGAAAGAACCTTAATCCTGAAAAAGAGATCTCTGAGCAAAATGTCCCGCCTATCACGCCCAATATAGAATGGAACGCTATGGACCACAGTAATTAAAGTGCGTCCATAAATAAAAACTGAATTTAATTTCCTAGTGGCAAAGTTACCGCCTTCCACTTCCACTCTCCTTCTTCCTGTTTTATCATGTTAATTCTGCATATAAGTGAGTAATAGATGAATAAACCTCAATTTTCTGTGATCAGGCAGCTTGAAAATACCAAAATATTACGATGTGCAACACAATTTGTAATCACCATAAATATATATAAATATTCCGTCCTCCGCAATGATTGTTTTATCGTCGTAAGGATTGGACGGATTTTATTCACTTGTGCTGACGTAACAATATGCTGCCATAATTGGATGAAATTTACCAGCATTCTTTATTTCATTGGTTTTAAGGCAGTTCGCATAGCTATCAAATATGATGTAGTCCTTAATGCCACTACGTTTTATACCTTTAATCTTTTTTATCACAGAGCCGTCGATATCCGATGTATATATCTTTCGATGACAGCCATGTTTATAAAGGTCGTGGTATCAAACCGGGCGGAGGACGATGTTTTTTACGGGCATAAACATACTTAGCACGGCTTCTTTCGGAAGGGACGTAAAGCCCATGGTCGCGTGTCATAGGTTTACACCTGTAAAATAATCTCAAGCCTGATAAAAAATGTCTCTGGACAATATTTCTGGCATATAACGCCCAATATAGACGGAACGCTAAGAACCATGGTGGTTAAAGAGCACCCATAACTAAAAAGTAAAAGTTAACACAGATCTTATGTCTTAGTCCAATAAGCGGTGGATGGTTTCCCATTAACCTCATCTTTATTTTTTCCTAGCATTCTTTTATGATGTATAGAGTGACATATTAGGCTTACATGTTAATCAAATGTATGTAGGTGCTCAAAAACGTAGCTTGTACTGGTGTACAGCTCTAGTGGTCTGATGGATAAGGTAATCTTCATCGATATACAAACGCTTGATTTTCGGATCCATAATACAGCAACAACACATATCATGATGACAGCGGTATATAAATGCTTTATAAATGTCCAACACACTTCTCCCGATGTATATAGTCTTCTTGAATACAATGCGTCGTGAGGCCACATAGGTATAGGCAGCTAGATTAAGTCCATATATAGTTCGGACATGAATGTAAGTTTAGCACTCAGCTTTTCTAGATTCTTCTTACACGTAACGTCTCACTCTCAGCCGTATATCCGTCCGATTACGTAGGTTCTCCAAAGTTTTTCCCAAACATTGTGTTGTTGAAACGTTTGTACAGATCCTTCTCGAAATTATTTGCAGTTTCTTGTCGTAGCCTGTTGTTAAATTCGACGCAAGGTTTTAACCATTGCGACTGTCGGATATGCAGCACACGATATATTTTCCTCAGACGTGCTCCATGTAGCACATACTTTTTCCGGTGTCCTAGATAAGGAATTACCTTCTTTGTAGATGACCTCTTACGTTTCATGGACTCTGGCAGGAAAGATAAATCCTTATGTGGACCATGGAGATCTGCAGGATATTCGACGTTGACGTGCTATATCGGAGAGGGTTTTTCATTTTAGCGATTCTAAGTCGATATCTTCAGGAGAAACCCGATCAAATTCACCTCATAGAAGGGCGTGGCACATTGCCCAACTGTATTGGTTATTTGTATGTTCAAATGTGATACATTGAGATGGTTTCATTGGATCAATCTGGTGCATGTACATCTTGTTAGCTTCTGCGTAATGATGGGAAACTTGGCATACCCTCCCCTTATACTTAATTCCACCATGAGAAGCGCATCGTAATCCAGAAGTAATTGTAGTTCAATTCCAGTGGACAATAGCATAGGATCCCATGTAAGCCTTGGAGAGGTAAATAATGAGCAGGTTCAACTTCATGCGTTTTCAGCGTCAGGCCTCTGAATGTCTTAAAGATATCAGCTAAGAGAAGAACATCTGACAATAATTAGAGATTTCTGTACTCGTCCAAGTTTCTCACATTAAACTGCTTCCACGCATTTCCCACATGATCGTAGTTATTATCGCCAATTTCTTCTTCGTTCAGTTTATTGTAGAAGGCTTCCCTCGAAGGCAGGTGTGTATCATTCTAGACATCCCATGATGTGACATAATCATAGGGGAATACATCCTTAAGGTCCATCAGGTCCAAATTGACTTTTCCGAAGTACTAATTGGAAGGTGAAACCCTAAGGTGGCCAAGGTCCAGGCCAGAACTCTCACCTAATTTGGGGTGACGCCCAGGATGTGAGCATATATTCGGAGACATTTGTAATGGTGGAGGATGTCATCGCTATGGATAAAAATTATTTGAAAAACCTAAAAGCCTGTGGAAAAAGTAGTCGAGTGTAGTGGTCCTCGCTTCTTAGTTATAAACAGAACAGAGGAAGGAAGGAAATTTACATCGGTGAAACCTTTTGTAATACAAAAGGGTCTCGATAAAATTGCTGGTCCTGTCAAGTCATGCATTAGAAGTCGCATCGCAATTGCACGCTCCTGGTTGAAGCAAATTCAGCATCCCAGGCAGCGACTATCTTAAAAGCAAATATGTTAGCCAGCTCTCAGATCCGTGTCAAAATGTAAAAATGTACAAGAACTTCAACTCCTCGCGCGGAGTTGTAATCACCCTTGCATTAGACGATATGTCCAATGAGGAGATACAAGAGACTCTGGAAGAATAAGACGTGACATGCATATATCGGGTTCAGCGGAAAGAAAGAGGTGAATTTCTGTCTATTCGTGCCCTGTTCCTTACCTTTGATCTAGTAGATATCCCTCAGAGGATTAAGGCGGGGTATGAAGTCACTGAAGTTAGGTCATATATACCGAAACCGCTGAGATGCTATAAGTGTTAGCGCTTTGGATACACTAGCGAATTTTGTAACAGCGAATCGACGTGCGTTAACTGTGGAGACATCTCTCACAATGGAGCATGTACAACAGCTCCAACGTGCGTTAACAGCGTCGTTGAACATCCATCAAGTTCCCGAGAATGCCCCCGTTACGCTGAGGAAAGAGCAATCCAGAAGATCTGGGTTAGGGGAAGTGTCCTTCTTGGAAGCCCGATCCGCCAACCTTCTGTCCCGAAATCCGGTACCTATTGCAGTTAAACAGATACCGTGTCGGGAAATCGCAACTCAGACCAGCGATATCAACGGGTCACAATTTCCGAAAAGATTCTCGTAGCTAGAACGCAGCCAAAGCCTTCAAAATCAATACCCACGACATCACTAACATCTGCCAAGTCCGTTACTGGAAAGATCACATCATTCAAATAACCAGAAACACCGTCAATCTCAAATAATAAGACTGGCAAGCCTGTAGTATATAATGCATCACCAGTCAAATTTAGGACCAGTTATGTGAGAACCAACTTCCTATAGGAAAGCGATAAGTCTGCACCCAGAACACCTAAGGGTAAAAAAGATCCACGAGCATCTCCTCGTAGATCCTCCTTTGAGGAATCTTCCGGGAAGGACTCGATCAGAATCAACATCTTCGCCGATCTCAATTTCGAATCGGTTCGAGATTCTCATACCGAGATTTAATATTGAAAAGGGGGCCTCCCCCGTGGAGATGATGGAGCAGGAAGCTTCTGCCCACAGTGTCAGAACGACAGAGAAAAAGAGGAAGGGTAAATCCTCCGTTAAAGGTGTTAGCCCGATACCAAAGAAAAAGGGAAAATTGATTCGATTACCGCTTTCCACAATGTATTAAACTTCTACGATTAGGAACTTATCCCGCTATAATTCTAATTGCTATGCTACAATGGAACATTTGTGGAATTAGAACACATCGACCAGAGCTTGAACTTTTGCTAAACAAGTATGAGCCTTTGGTCGTATGTTTACCAGAGACTAAACTCCGTCCGCAAGATAACTTTCAAATCAGTATGTATACCCAGTACGGTGTGATTTTACACCGAAAGAGAGTATTCCTGCGTACGAGGACATTAACATGCTCATCAGAGATGATATATTTGTAGCATCTGTATCCATACAGCCTGACATCCAGTCAGTGGCTGTAAACATTAAACTGCCATCCATCCGATTTACCATTTGTAACATTTATCTGCCACCATTCGATGACCTCTCGCTCACTGATTTGGAATATCTAGTTTCCCAGTTACCAACGCCCTTTCTGTTGGTGGGAGACGTTAATGTTCATCACTCACTTTGGGGCTCACCTCGGGATAGTGAGAGAGGTAAATTAGTTAATGATTTTGACAATAATAACCTAGCTGTTCAGAACACCGGGAGCCTACATTTCTCTCAGACTCTTACAATACTCTTTCACACCTTGATATTGCAGTTTGTTCACCTCAGTTAGCAGTTTTTTGCAATGGAATGTCATCTCTGATTTACGCTCTACTGACCACTTTCCATGTCTGATTGGTCTCATAACACAAGATATATGTTCCGCACGCCTAATTAGATGGCGCTAAGATCAAGTCAACTGGAATCTTTACTCTCGGTTGGCTATGTTTAATTACAATGTGCACGACTGTGTGGATGTTTTGGTCTCTCACAGAGAAGATTCTTTCTGCAGCAGAACAAGCTATTCCACGGTCGACTGCCAACCTTCGTCGATTTCCAGTCCCTTGGTGAACGGAAGAATGCCGAAATGCCATTCGTGCTGGCAGGCGTGCTCATAGGGTTTTCTGGTGTCCCCCACACTGGATAAACTAATTGAATACAAGAAAATGCGTGCCAATTCTAGATATATTATAAAGAATAGCAAAAAGACGTTATGGGGCAAGTTTGTAGCTTCATGTAATCAACATACACCTTCCTATGTCGTTTGGGATAATTTCAGGCGTGTGGCTGGAAAATCGACCCACTTGCTAATTTCCGGGCTTAAAACAGCTGCAGGAGCTGTTGTTGATGCATTTGACGTGGCTAACACATTTGGCCGTGCTTTCACTCAAGTGTCTAGCTCAGATAACTTTTCGCCCGATTCCTTCCTGTTAAGACTCAGGTTGAATCTCAAGATTTCCTTTTTCGTTCAGGAAATCTTGCAGATTACAATCGCCTCTTCACCATGGCGGATTTAGAACACGCTCTTCCATCTTCGCGACTATCAGCACCAGGACCGGATCGTATCCACGTACAAATGCTCCAAAAGCTCTCTCCTGAAGGTAAGGCTTTTCTACTCGGGGTCTATAATTGTGTTTAGGTTGATGCCACTTTTCCAGAAAAGTGGCGGGAGGCCACTGTCATGCCCATTTTGAAAGCTGAAAAGTACCGTCATCGCCCGTCTAGCTACCGTCCTATTTCTCTCACCAGTTGCGTTTGCAAGGTGATGGAATGCATGTTCAATGGACGGTTGGTATAGTGGTTGGAAGCTAACAACCGGGTCACCAACACCCAGTACGGTTTTCGGAAGCGCCGTTCTGCAATGGACCAACTTGTGCCATTGTCGAAACAGATCATGAACGAATTTATGAAAAATTGTCAAACCGTTGCGATATTTTTTGGCATCGAGAGGGCTTATGATACGTGTTGGCGAGCAGGGATACTACGTTCCCTACACGCCTGGAATATACGTGGACGCTTACCACTGTTTATTCATGAGCTTATGAAGGATCGCGTTTTCCGAGTGGGAATCGGCTTGGTTTCTTCGAAACTTTTTTTCAGGAGAACGGCGTACCTTAGGGATCAGTACTAAGCGTTACACTGTTTGCTATAGCAATTAATTCTATCTCTTCGTAAACGATTTTGCCGTTTATTGTACTTCTCTGCGTACGCTGTTTTGCAGCAATGCTTAATCTCCAAGATTGGAGTTCTGAAAACGGCTTTCGTTTCTCAACTGAGAAATCAATCTGCGTGAACTTCTGGCGCTGTAGGAGACGATTACCACGTTCGCTCCTATTCGGTCCAGATTTACTACCATTCGCAGATTTACGAGATTCCTGGGGTTGACGTTTGGTGGAAACGTATCTGGTCATCGCTATAGCACAGTTGAAAGTACAATGTGACAGTTCTCTGAATAGCTTGTGGATATTAAATGGTAAATTTTGGTGAGCGGATCAGATTATTTTCCTGCGACTGTATTACGCACTGGTCCGATCAAAAATAGATAGGGTGTGCTAAGAAGATTAGACGCAGTCCATAACCACGGCATTCGAGTGGCTATTTGTGCTTTTTCCACTAGCACAGTTAGGAGTCTTTACGCCGAATCTGCAGAACCTCCTCTGCGTTATCGGCGTGAAATCCTCTTGGGAAATTATGGCTGTGCGCTTAAATGTATGCCTCAACATCCAACGTTCGGTTCGTTTTCTCACACTGCGCTGGACGAAAGTCATAGGAATAGCTCTATTAATCCAAGGCCTGCGGGCGTTCGTTATCTTGAGCTTCTAGGAAACCACAACATTGAAATGTCTAGCATGTTTGCTAAGGGGAAGAGGGTGTCCCCCTTTAGTTGCGTGCGACATCTCACGAAGATCTTGGGATGACGATATACCGGAAGTCTAAGATGCCTACGTTTAGTATTCGCTCCTGTTTTTTTAGAATTTTTGTCAGGTTATAGTGGCCGAATTTTGATCTACACAGATGGATCTAAGTGCACCGACGGTGTTGGTTGTGCTTATGTTCATGGAACCAAAACCTATATATTCGGTTTCCATAATAGCACATCCATTTATAGTGCACAGCTGTATGCTATATACCGAGCCATATTTTATGTGCGCCGTCGAAAATTGGGAGACTGTCTCATTTTGAGTGATTCTCTTAGTGCACTTCATAACATTCGTGAGCTGTACAACTACCACCTCATTGTTCTGCGAATCCAAGATACCTACATAGATAGAGGGACTCAATCGCCTTCAGGAGTAAAACAGCTCATGTAATGGCCCCTCCCCGGGACTGACCTTTATCAGCGGATACGAGCACCATCCTACATGATTCTCAGGGGCTGGGGGTTACGCATTACCGTCACCCCTTGCGACTCCCCTCCTCCGTGCCGCGCAGCGGTATCCGTCAGACTGTGTTCAGGGAGGTAACTAGAAATTGGTCAAACACGTTTGTCCAATTGGGCGTTTGGCATAAGCCCTCTCACCTCTTAGAGGAACCCAATCGAGAGTGTGACTCGGGACCCCGGGAGCGCCAATCACGTACCTACCGTAGTAGGCCCCTGGGCGCATTCTGATGAAGATAGCTTGTTGGTAGATTATGATCTTGCTGGCAATTTCAGATTGATGCAATGTTCGTTGCAGCATGCAGACGCTTGTAGTCTTTCTTAATTGCATAATGGCCATATGCTGAAGGAAGAAAGATTTTATCCGTTAGTTTTCTATTTAAATGCATATTAAATTTTGTGTTTATTGAAGAAACGTAATAATACTTTGTATAAAACGTAAACATTTAATTTATTACGGTGAATGGCTTTTGAGCGTTATATTACAATGAATGCTTTCTTATTTAAACGTGTATATAAGCTTATTAAATAAATTTTGGACTGTAACAGTTAAAACACAACGAAGGAAATGTAAACATCCCTGTGGTCGTATATATGTGCAATGGGGTATTCACATTTCTAGAGAATACATTCAATTATTGTTATGATTGTGTGTTAAACTTGAAAAATTACTATACATGGACTATACTCTTTAAAGCAGCAAAGAATGAAACTCCATGCGCGTTATTTTAACGTATATTAAATACTGCCTTTACACACTGTTAGAAATGAATTAGTTTCCTTTCAGTATTCATATAACTTAAACACCACTGTCTGTAAGTGTAGCTATACCCGTTCTTTTAATTTTAAGTTCCGTACTCCCGCCGCTGATCTCTTTATATTAGAACCGATTAAGCGTTTTCTTGAGAAAGATATGCGTCTAAACACTTTTGTTTTAGGAAAAATACACATACATTTACGTTTAGCGTATTGCCTAGGAAGCATACAATTTCAATAAGCTTGTAATTCAGTTGTTTGTTTAGTGATATGTGTTATGAACACTTACTGTTATTCAGTTTCGACTATGTCTTATATATAAAACGTTTATTCAAAGGGAATACTTTAAAAGCATTGAATTCATGACACACAATTTAACAATTATAGAAAAATCATCCCGTTAGACTGTAGTATATATTACTGTCGAATTGATGAATAAGAGAAAATACTAAAGATATAAACGTGTATTTTTAGCTTAAATACACATTTTGTTAATTTCCATATTAAGATAAGTTAATAAATGCAAAAGTTAAAATCACTCTAAATAAATAAAATCTGAATATACTATCCCAGTACCTTGGTTACTACACCGGGACATACATTCAAACTTTTCATTTATTCTCACAAATACATTTACATTTTAGATTACATCAATTTTTTTCAGGTAAAATAACTACAAACTGCACAATGTCTGTAAAATAATAATAGAATGATAAATAAAGAAAAATAAATAGAAGAGAGAAAGAAAGAAAAAGAGAAATTATTAAATTAAAATAAAGGCGTAAAAAAGTAATTACAATTCTAAATTCTATATTTATCTACACCTTCTGGAAGCCAGCAAACTTAGCAACTGGTAACCAGCTACTATCTACTCCTATGTAACTATATTCACTGGAAACCAGAGAAAATCTACTGGTAGCCAGCACAAAACCTTCTAAACTACTAATAATTTTAATAAGTTTATTTATGTTTATATTTTATTTAAAATTTTCCTTAATTAAGATATTTTATAAAATTAAAGTTATCTATTTATAACATTCCATTATTCTCATAGTAATAATTTAATTTATAACAATTCAATACCTTATTTAATTCATTTATATCTTTATTTATACATTTGTGTTTATTTATTTAGCTTATAACGTTTTATTTAATCTCAATATTAGGTAATCTTTTATTATCTCCCTTTTAAATTGTTTTTATATTAATTTTTTAAATTTTATCCCTATATATTAAACCTTTACCTCTTTTAACCAAACACTAAACCTTCTTTCTTCTATCACTAAATATCTACTCACTTTACCCCATAACATTTCACTTTCCTCACATCCACCATTTTATTCTAACACCAACTCCACCTCCAACCTATATAAACTCAAATTTCCCCTCCTATTAATAACAATAACAAATTCACATCTCCATGCATCTAAACATCACTATAAGTCCATTCACTATCCCTTCCAAACCACATTTAACTACTCCTCCAATGGCAAACCTGCAGCTCCTCCTATCTTTTAAGGAAGTATAAGAAAACACTTGAACACATTTCACATATATGCAGCAAGAAGCACATGAAATAAAGGAGAATATTCTTTAAGAATCAGTACCAGCCATACATTTTTTCAAGTTTTATATGCAGAAGATTTCTATAACTTTAGTTTCTTCACGGAAACGAGTTAACAGGCTGGATTATTGTACGATGTATTATCTTCATGCAATCGTGTGAATCAGTGAAGTATGACTAACAGCACCGCTTTTTACAGCGTTTGAAGTCCAATAAAGTAATTAAATGTGATTGATGAAATATATCAATCATATGAACCACATGAAACTATACAGCTCTGTAAAATACAATTGAATGAAAACATTGTGCTTTTGCTTATTGGATGAAAAAGTTTAGCTTTTTGCTATTGGTAGGAAATTAACCCCAACGTTTAGAGGGGAACCTTTCAGTGCCAGGGAGAAAACTTCACTTCAGCAAAAATAAAAAGATAACCTTATTCTGCTTGCAATGTAGGTCTAATGCATCTCTGAAAACAAGCCTCGTATTTAGGTTTGAAGTGGAACAAAATTATTATATTTCGTTATAGCTTGTGAATTTTCTCGCAGTCAGTATGCCTCAGTAAATATATTATCTAGTAAGTTGTTCATACGTTAACTAAATGTTCTATTTACTGGCAATTCTTCAAGTTTCTTGTTTTGAAAATAGAAAAATAAGTATCCAGAGCCGTAAATTACAATTTCGCCACTGTCTATGCGTTAATTAAATGTCCTATTTCCTGAGACCTAGAATTTCTTGTATATACCAGATGAAGTGTTGCATTGTTTTGGAGAGACAAAGCAAAGCTCAGAGTTCCTTGTTTTTCGAAAATAGAGAGAGAAGTATTATATTGCATGCCAACGTAATATTTTCTAGAGAACTAAAATATTTTCAAATGTTACTCAAGCGTAAAATGTTCTTTAACAAACACTGAACACAAGTTTCGTATTTGCTTAATACTTTATACATAATAAACTCTCCATTGTTTTTCTCAAGAATGTTTTGTATCGTATTTTGGATATAGTATAAGAGTGTTTAGTTAACTCTTTTAAAATAACACAAAAGTATTGCATTTTCTGGTTTACATTTTATCAATTTGTTTGCCTCTTATATTTTTTAAAAACGTTGTTGGTTCTTATTTCACTAGAGCAAGAATTTTAAATGTAGTTCAGCTCTTTTAAGACCATAATATGTTGTTTTAGACTATAATATTTTTGGAGAGCGCGTGGAAAAATACAGCGTATTGCATTAAGGGAAAGAATCAAATTTCGCTTTTATTTCGATCTAACCATTCTATGGGTTTTAAAGACAGGCATTCAACTGTTCTTTAAAGGTCTATGCTATGAAGCAATTTTTTTTGTCCGCTACAGGTAAGAGGCCAGCTTAGAATTTCTTGGTGTATATTAAAACAGGATTGAAACGATGAAGACATAGTGGCCCACTCCTGCTCCTCCCCCTCCCTTCGACATGTACACTCTACCTGCGACGGACTGCAGTATCTTATTGAAAACCTTGTCATTGTGTGTAACCTGTGGTGACGAACCTGAATATTATGTTCATCCTCTCTACCTGTGTGAGTGAAAAAGCCGCTGGAAGGCTTTAGCTGGCTGTTCCAACACTTCCCTAAGGGAGGCGACTGGGTGATATGTCCTTGCGTTACTTTGCTTACCGCTTGGGACATTGCGGTCGTAGAAACATGAAATATCCAATGATGTACAAATCGCGCATTGAGGTGATTTACTACTATTAATACCTCATTTGATATGTACCTAGGGGCACACGTACCGCCATCGCGCATACTCGTATGCCCTCTAAGTCTGCATATAGTTATCTGAAATAAGTTGGAGGCGAGTCTTGAAGCTATGAAGATTAATACAGAGCTTGTTAAAATACATCAAATCGTGGGTAATCATGATTAAAACAAATGTTTATTCTTTTGCATTACATCCCTAATTAGTTTATCGTTTACAAGAAAGCATATGGCTTGTACGCTCGCAATGCATTAATTAAAATTTCCGTTATCAAATTTGGAGCTTTTATAGATATTGTTTTTGTTATCTTAATTCATTTATTCGAATATATGTTTATATATATATAGGCAGAGTCTTCTCAGTGACTTGCACGCGTAGCGCAACAATGTACGCGTTGGCCTTCACTGGTGAAGGTGCCAGGTTCAAATAGTGCCACTTGAAGGTACTTCTTATGTTTAGTACATTTAACGAGAGCTTATAGTTTGGCATGGAAGTGTCGTTTCACTTAATTAGTTTAATTATGTGAATTTCATTAAAACACAAACTGTTACTTGTTAGAATATGCTTTAATAAACATAAACAAATGCATATAACATTGTAATTATAACTTAAAAACATAAGGCATCATTATGTAATAGTTTACTATTTAAAGCCATTTTTTCATACGAAAGAAAGCCAATAAATTGTTCTGAGAGTTAACGATCTGCAGTACGTACATACAAACTAACGTTTGTAAGCCCATATTATGACCGTCGTGAACCTCTCTGTTTCCCAAAGTAGTGCATTTAACACTGACTATGACATCATGCCGGACCATCATACACACAAATCTTTACAGTATACCCATTTCCTCCATGTGGTTGTAATAGGTGCATGCCGGTGGATGCAAGATCTCAGTCTAAGCATCATCGCCAGCCTAACACGACGCAACATGGCCGGTGTGATGTCGCTAAGATGATGCGTTCCCTGAGCTGTTGAGGGGTCATTGGCCGCTCCTGGTACACGATATCTTTAAGATAACTCCATAAGAAGAAATCTAATGGGGTTAGATCTGGTGAGCATGCTGGCCATCCTATTGGTCCATTGCCGTTCGATACATTGCCCAGGGTAGGTGGTATCGAGATAACCCGTTACATGACGGGCCGAATGAGCTGGCGCCCCATCATGTTGGTAGCATATACTTAGTCGGTTCTGCAACGACACTTCATTCACTAGAGTAGGTAGCTGGTGTTGTAGGAAGTGGATATATCCATTCCCAGTGAGTTAGCCATCATAACAAACGGGCCTTTTAGATGATCATCGAATATACCAGTCCAAACGTTGAAACCTCGTCGGACTTGTAAGGCCGCCTCTCGCATCCAATGTGGGTTTACACTGCTCCAAAAATGCATGTTGTGGCGATTTACATTGCCTGTGTTGTGGAACCTTGCTTCGCTGTAAATAATACCGTTGCCAAAAAATGTGGATCTTGTTCAGTTTTTCGTATGATCCACCTAGCAAACGACACACTCCGTCCATGGTCCGGCTGCAGTAGCTCCTGTGCAGTTGAAGATGATAACGTGAAACTTTGCATTATGTAGTATTCTCTACGCGGAAGATTGGCTAATATTGAGATGTGAATGTCCTCGTACTACAATGCGAATGCTGAATGACATAGTCACACGACCGTCGTTGCTTGGTCACATATAGAGTGATCTCTTCGTGGATGTGCACTGTTTATTATTCCAGGAGGCGGTTCACAACTCGCAAAAACGTGTGATCTGTAGGAAGTGTTCTCTGCGGAAACCTCTGTTGGCCTATAGACGACGTGTCTCCGTTGCATTCTGCTGCGCTTCCCCGTATACTAACAGCATATCCAGATACTCTCCATTCGAAAACATTGTTCCACAGTGAGCACGAAAGACTGGAACTTCGTATTTATAGGCAAATCCACTTTCTAGTGCACTCGGAAAGAAATCATGATTTGCTACGTTCTCGAAACATGAACAGAAATGAATAAAAAGCTCATTTATTCGCAGCCGTGATTTGAACTTCCGACCTTCATAATGACTTTGCAGCATGTTAACCACTGCACTACCACCGTAGCCCTAATCAGCGGGCTGTTCAATGCGGTGTCAGCACCTGCTTTCGTATCGTCTGTAAAATACAGGATTGCGTAGTTATTAATCCGCAGGATAAAAAGCCTCGCGCGGTATATATGTCTGTATGAGTGTGTAAAATATTTTATAAGGGGAACTGTATATACCACACACTTTAATTACAAATAGCAAAAGGGTTAATCTGTGTGATACGTATTTGGTTTCCTTTGCACAACACGTTTTAAATGCCTTAGATTTTTTGTGATGTTTTACGAGAGTTCGTATTTTAAAGGGCTTGTTGTCGTCTTATTATAAAGACAGGTATCAAAACCTTTAATGCTTTATGCAAATGTTTTAATGTCAGATTATTACAAGGAAGAGACCGCATCACCTTGCTTTGTTATTAATTTCTATTTGCGTTTTTTGTTTTGTGAAAAGACACTGGTACGCGACAAAAATATAAACCTTCTGTTACATGAGAATGGCACGCCTATGGCCAAATCATGTCGGTATCTTTTTATTACTTTCTCTTCTACGTATAGTAAGTAGGGGAAGTATTGTATTCCACCCAAGAATTCGATACCGAGATTTCACCGGAAATATATGTTTTGAGACCCCCTTAATCCAAAAAAAGCATTTTTGGAAACATGTCCGTGTGTGTGTCTGTGTGTGTGTCTGTGAACAGCATAACTCAGAATCGAACAGTCGGATAAACACCAAACTTGGTATTTAGGTTCCGTATCTTCCAGAGATGCGACACGAAGGTTTTCAAGAAAATCCCCCACCTTAGATTACCCTTTACATGGAACATTTTTCGAAAATTTTAATTTTCTCAAAAATTGCTCTAACGATTTTGATTAAAATATCATATGTTTAAGATATTTTCATGACAAATGAAATTATATCTTGAATTTTCTGGGAATGTCCCCAAAAGTATTCTTCATTGTGAACGACTTTTGTATAACTGGTAAACCATAAGAGATAGACAAAATTTTACTCCACAAAAAATGTAGATCGCGTTAAAATACACAATTTATGTCATATACATTTTTGTTGTTGAGTGAATCATTTTCGAGATATTGCTTGTTATTCCATTAAACTTTCCAATACTTTTTCTCAAATGGGAATTCGTTATTCATTTTTACTTTCTCTACTACGTATAGTAAGTAGGGGAAGTATTTTATTCCACCCAAAAATTCGATACCCACATTTCACCGGAAATACATGTTTTGAGACCCCCTGAATCCAAAAAAAGCATTTTTGGAAACATGTCCGTGTGTGTGTCTGTGTGTGTGTCTGTGAACAGCATAACTCAGAAACGAACAGTCGGATAAACACCAAACTTGGTATTTAGGTTCAGTATCTTCCAGAGATGCGACACGAAGGTTTTAAAGAAAATACCCCCACCCCAGATTACCCTTTACATGGAACATTTTTCGAAAATTTTAATTTTCTGAAAAATGGCTCTAACGATTTTGATTAAATTATCATATGTTTAAGATATTTTCATGACAAATGAAATGTATATCTCCAATTTTCTGGGAATGTCTCCAAAAGTATTCTTCATTGTGAACGACTTTTGCATAACTGGTAAACCATAAGAGATAGACAAAATTTTTCTGCACAAAAGATGTAGATCGCGCTAAAATACACAATTTATATCATGTATATTTTTTATTGGGTGAACCATTTTCGAGATATTGGTTGTTATTCCCTTAAATTTTCCAATACTTATACTTTTTCTCAAAATCGTTATTCATTTTTACTTTCTCTACTACGTATAGTAAGTAGGGGAAGTATTGTATTCTACCCAAAATTTCGATACCGAGATTTCACCGGAAATACATGTTTTGAGATCCCCTGAATCCAAAAAAAGCATTTTTGGAAACATGTGCGTGTGTGTGTCTGTGTGTGTGTGTCTGTGTGTCTGTGAACAGCATAACTCAGAAAGGAACAGCCGGATAAACACCAAACTTGGTATTTGGGTTCAGTATCTTCCAAGGATGCGACACGAAGGTTTTCAAGAAAATCCCTCCATCCCAGAGTACCCTTTACATGGAAGATTTTTCGAAAATTTTAATTTTCTCAAAAATGGCTCTAACGATTTTGATTAAAATATCATAAGTTTAAGATATTTTTATGACAAATAAAATGTATATCTTGAATTTCCTGGGAATGTCTCCAAAAGTATTCTTTATTGTGAACGACTTTTACATAACTGGTAAACCATAAGAGATAGACAAAATTTTACTACAGAAAAAATGTAGATCGCGTTAAAATACACAATTTATGTCATATACATTTTTTTTTTGTTGAGTGAACCATTTTCGAGATATTACTTGTTATTCCCTTAAATTTTTCAATACTTTTCTCAAATGGGAATTCGTTATTCATTTTTTTGTCGTCGATATGCAAAGATAATTAATCTGTGGCAAAGCGAATGGTGCTGCACCTAGCAACCAGCTAATAAGAGATATGTATGTGCTTAAAGGCTACTGTATTTGTATATTGCCCTTGTAAATATATATTCCTCTTACACCTACAAGAAAATTAGCAATAAGATAGAGTCTACAAATGTTTATCTCGATTAACATGAAGCATATGAAGAATAAGCGTTTGTATAAATAGTTTGTACAAGAGTAGAGAAAGTCATGTGAGTGTAACACATCAGATTTTTTTTGTCCTGGTAATGCAAAGAGAATGGAATACTCCAAATAGCAACCAGCTCTTGAAATATTTGACTATGGCTTAAAGCCTAGCAATTCGCCTTGCACCTACAAGAGAATTAGCAATAAGATTAACATCTCGATATCTCAATTAACATGAAGCATATGGAGAATAAGCGTTTGTAAAAATAGTTATACAAGAGTAGAGAACGTCATGCGAGTGTAACACATCAGATTCTTTTATGTCCTGGACATACAAAGAGAATGGAATGCGCCACATAGCAACCAGCTCTTAAAAGATTTGACTATCGCTTAAGTACTACCATATTCCCCTTCACCTACAAGAAAATTAGCAATAAGATTAACATCTCGATTAACATGAAGCATATGGAGAATAAGCGTTTGTAAAAATAGTTTGTACAAGAGTAGAGAAAGTCATGTGAGTATAACACATCAGATTTTATTATAAGGATAGCTACCATTTTTATCATCATGAATAAGTGATTATTAAATGCATTTTGAAATTTACGCGAAAACTAATTCCATCAATGGATTTGGGGGGAAAATTGCTTCTATTTGGTATGAAACAACCACACTTTAGGAATAAAATTAATTACGCAATTTGAATTAAATTGAACTGTGGGTTGGCAAGCATTTGTAATGATAGTATTAAAACTAAATTCCATGGTTTAGTGGGGAAAATACCACAAACCTGATACGCTACTTGGTATGGCTAAATCGATTTTTAAAATAAAATTGATCATGCAAGTTGAATATAATCATCGGCGGCACGCGACTTGCGTCAGCGGCGTTTTTAAAAGCCGAACAGAGAAGCAATAATTTCACAGCCAATCTTCGATGAAAATTACAGCTAACATGCAACTAGAAGGGGTGGGAATGTGACACGTTACTCCTGTCGTTATCGTTCCTTTTGTTGGTGTCCCTGTGTAATCGATATGAGTGGCGAATCAGCAAGGCGTGTCATTTGAACCTCATTAGATCCTCGTCAATAAAAATTGACACCTAACAAACAATTAGGAGAGCTGGGGTGTCAGATGTCATATCTATCCGCATCTACTGTTTTGTCGCCACTTTGTATAATCGATAGGGGTAGGAGGAAGATGTCAAATTTTATACCTGTCGACATATTTCGTGCTAAAACTTCCTTATTTTTGTACCACAAACATAGATTCATTACTGTACGCCGGAGACTAAGGAACAGTCCAGACAGTTGGAGGCAAAAAGTGAACGGAAAAAAAAACTGTTCAATCTGCAGAAAATGTCGTGGCCACAGTTTTCTGGAATTCTCATGCTGTGATGCTGGTAGACTACCTCCAGAAAGGCAGAGTTGTCACTGGGGAGCATTATGCTTCATTGCATAAATTGAAAGTGCTATTGAAGTTGATCTATATACTCAAGTATATACTATATACTCAAAACACCATAAAATCTTAGCGACCGACGTCATTCGTTACAAACTGACCCTTATTGCCGGCTTTCTCAAGATAAAACCTTGTGCCTATAATCCGTACTCGGAGATCATCAAGGAAATGTTACGCTTACAGCTTTCACTGCGAGCAAGTTTAAGGACTGCACCCGTCGCAAATGAAGCAACTCCCTGAAGTTATAGTATGAGCAATTTATTTTGTTGCAAAATAAACCGAAAAGGGTTTGTGCTGAATCACGATGCTAAATATCCACATCTTAAAGATGAATCACCAAAATCGCATTGAATTGCCAAAAAGGCAGTTTCTTAACCTTGCATTCTGATTTCAGACAGATGCAAAAATATTTTACTTGTAATTTTTACATTTGCGCATACGTGAACAACAAAATACGTGAACTGGCAATAGGTCGCATTCTTGGAATCAACAACACCTGCTCTCTCTCTCTCTCTCTCTCTCTCACTCTTTTTTCTAAAGATTTTAAAAATATTTATTTCTGTATATGAAAAGATGTCACTTTAGTTATCGTTCATAGTGTTAAAAAATTTTATGTTACATTCGCATGACGTTCTCTACCCATTCTTCAACAAGCTATCCTTACAAAAGCTTATTCTTCTGACTGCCTTTCATTAAACGAGATAAACATTTGTAGAAATGGTTTTATTACATATTTCCTTGTAGGTACATGGGAAGAGGGGAATACAGCAGGCTTAAGCGATAGGCAAATCTTTTTAAGAGCTGGTCGCTATGTAATGGGTTTGAAATTTCGTTCTCTTTGCATGTTCAGGAGAAAAAGCGGATAACGACTTCCAATTTAAGAAAAGCATAAGTATTTGAAAATTCAAACCATGAAATAGGAATATCTCAGAAATCATTAAGTCGACCATATATGTATATAGTAAAATTATAGTAAATATGTATTGTGTGGCTTAATGAGATCTACATATTTTCTTAAGTAAGATTATGGCTATCTCCTACTGTTTACCAGCTATATAAAAGTTATCCAGCCGCTATTCCTGGAAAATTTCAGATATACATTTTATTTGTTATGGATATATCTTAAACAGATGACACTTTATTGAAATCTTTAAAGCCATTTTTGAGAAAATCAAACTTTGCGAAACATTTTCATGTAAATGGTAGTTTGGGTAGGGCGACCTTCTTGAAAATCTTCTTGTTGCATTCTTAGAATATGCTGAACTTAAATACCAAGTTTGGTATTTAAAAGACTTTTCATTTTTTATATAAGCTGATCACATACATAGACAGACACATACACACACTAACACACAGCATCATTTTTTGGGGGTTCAGGGAATCTCAAAACGTGTATAACGGGTGAAATCTCGGTATGTAATGTTTGAGTGGTATAAAATACTTCCTAGATAAGTAGTAGGGAAAGTAAACACCATCTTGCTAGCCACATCTTAACGAAAACCCGAAACAAGTTTTCGTTATTCATTTTATATCTATCCATTAGGATTAGTCTGACGAGGGGACCTCCAGTCACCAGAGCACAGTACCAAAATAAGCCATACTACACCCTTTGTGCTCAACGTGACCTCTGGGAACAAAAGGAATATTTTGTTTATTAACGACGCTGTCAATTGCCAGGATCATATCAGCACCGCTGGTGTGCTGGAATTTCATCCCGCAGGAGTTCTTTTGCATTCTAATAAATCTACACGCATGGGACTGTTGCTTTTAAGCACACTTAAAAACCATCAATCTGGGCTCAGTTTGAACGCACGACCTTGGGATCAGAAGACCAGCGTCCAACCAACTAATTAAATTAAATGGAATTTTATTTATGGACGTTCTTTAACTGCTGTGGTCCTTAGCGTCCCATTCTATATTGGGCGTGAAAGACCGGTAATTTTGCTCAGAGGCCTCTTTATCGGGCTTGAGGTTCTTTTACGTGCCGTAAATCTACGACATGGGACCACCGGCTTTACTTCCCATCCGAAGGAAGCCATGCTAAGGATTTTTACGCCCGAAAAAATCCATCGCCCTCCGCCCGGTTTGAAACCGCGACCTTGGGAACTAGAGGCTAGCACGGAACCACTAGTCCACGGACGACTGCCCAACTAACTGAGCCACCCAGACCGACATCACCCCTTTGAGGAAGGGATCAAGCGGAGACCCGAAGGGCGACCAAATCCGGACGGCAATGCGCACTAGAAAGGTCGGAGTCTCTAACGATTCCAAAATTACACTAATCTTAACGCAGGCGATCCTGTCTTAGCCATTTTCAGCCTGGGGGTTCCAGAATGAATCCAGCCAAGGGCCTGGCCAGACAGTTAAGCGCCTGGGAGAAATCTTTATGCAGCCCAAATTTCCACGTCCCACCGCAATGCACAAATCGTAGTCGCCTGGTCCTACAACCCAGAAACATTTAAATGAAGCAGATGAAAGGAAATTATGGTCAGGAAATTCTGGTAAAGGAGCAACCAGCGCAGCATTCGTCTACCGACCTGAGTAACCACGAAAAGCTGTGAACGGCCCAACAGAAATCGAACCCGGAACCTTCCGAATGCGACCCTCACGCTTTACTGCGGAGCTATCTCATTCGGTACTTATATCCATTGCTTACAAATAAATGCACATGTACGTGTAAACTCTCTGACATGTTCTGCAGTAGTAGGGAAAAAATTGTATATTTCCACGCTACTTTCAGTCAAAGAACCCTTACTTCGTTTATTTTTATTTCCTACAAGCAATTCTCACGATTTGAAATAAAAAAAATTGATTTGTTACACTCACATGACTTTCTCTACTCCTGTACAAAACATATTTACAAACGCTTATTCTCCATATGCTTCATGTTAATCGAGATATCCAGATGTTAATCTTATTGCTAATTTTCTTGTAGATGGAAGGCGAATTGGTAGGCTTTAAGTGATAGTCAAATATTTAAGTGCTGGTTGCAATGTGTATTATTCAATTCTCTTTGCATTACCAGGACAAAAAAACTCTGATGTTTACACTCACATGGCTTTTTTACTCTTGTACAAACTATTTTTACAAACGCTTATTCTCCATATGCTTCATGTTAATCGAGATATCGAGATGTTAATCTTATTGCTAATTTTCTTGTAGATGCAAGGGGAATTGGTAGACTTTAAGCGATAGCCAAATATCTTAAGATGTGGTTGCTATGTGGAGTATTCCATACTCTTTGCATTACCACGACAGAAAAAGTGAATAACGAATTTGAGATAAAGTATAAGTATTGGAAAATTTAAGGGAATAACAAGCAATATCTCGAAAGTGGTTCACTCTACAAAAAAATGCACATGACATAAATTGTGTATTTTAACGCGATCTACGTTTTCTGTGTAGTAAAATTTTGTCTATCTCTTATGGTTTACCAGTTATGCAAAAGTCCTTCACAATGAAGAATACTTTTGGAGACATTCCCAGAAAATTCGAGATATGCATTTCATTTGTCATGAAAGTATCTTAAACATATGATATTTTAATCAAAATCGTTAGAGCCGTTTTTGAGAAAATGAAAATTCACGAAAAATATTCCATGTAAAGGGTAATCTGGGGTGGGGGGATTTTCTTGAAAACCTTCGTGTCGCATCTCTGGAAGATACTGAACCTAAATACCAAGTTTGGTGTTTATCCGTCTGTTCGTTTCTGAGTTATGCTGTTTACAGACACAGACACACAGACACACACACACGGACATGTTTCCAAAAATGCTTTTTTTTGGATTCAGGAGGTCTCAAAACATGTATTTCCGGTGAAATCTCGGTATCGAATTTTTGGGTGGAGTACAATACTTCCCCTATTTACGATACGTAGTAGAGAAAGTAATAACATCTATGAGGTATGGAATAATATCTTCAATTTTCTGTAAATATCTTGAGAACACTCTCTTTTCTTTAACTTGGACATCATAGCGGATAAATGAAGACGTACCACAGGGAAAATACGGATTTTGTTAAATCACATAATTTATTTCAAATGAAAATTTATGGTTTTACCCATTTCCAAGATAGTTCATTAACCATTTCCAAGTTTGACCTTTCCAATAATTTTTAGCAATAAATTTGAAGTGTTTCTTCAAATTTATTGTTTTTCTTTCTTTTTTGTTTGTCATGATATCATACCGGGGTACGTAATATCAAGGCCAGCATACAGCGACTTGCTTTAGGAACATTTTACTGTGTTTCAGCCTCATATAAGCTCCTGCGTTCATCTTACAAAATTTGTATTGACAGGTACCATTTCTGCCAGCGTTTATCATGACTAGCCGGAAGGAGAATGTTTATAATAAATAATTCGTAGAAAAGATATTACAAGGGGTGATTAGAAACTAAGGTTACAAAGCTTGCATGGAACCTGTACATTTTATTTCACACAAAGAAAACAGCCAATGTAGAGTACATACATTAGGGTTTTTTTTCGACATAGTCTCCGTATCGGTTTAGGCACTTGGCGCTTTTGGGATGAGTGAATATTTCCTCCTTGTAAAAATCCTGTCCTTGCGTGTTCAGCCACGTTGTCGCGAAGTGTTTGACCTCATTTGAAGCGAATCGTCGGCCTCCTAAGTGCTCCTTCAAGTGAGGAAAAAGGTGAAAGTCGCTTGGAACGAGGTCCGGATGTAGGGAGGATGGTCGATGATGTCCCAGCGAAACTGCTTCAATAGCGCGATGTTCTTCTGGGCTGTATGAAGTTGAGCTTTATCATGAAAGAAGATGACGCTCTCGTTGAGATGTCCTGCCCGTTTCCCCCTGATTGGTTCGCGCAATTATGTCAAGGTCTCGCAGTATCGGTCAGCGGTCACTGTGTGCCCTCTTTCCAAAAACTCCACGAGTATGACACCCGTATAGTCCCAAAGCATGTGGCCATCACCTTCCCGCAGATGGTGTCACCTTAAACTTCTTTGTCTTTGGAGAGGAGGGTGTATACACTTCAGTGACGACCGCTTACTGCTGGGGTGTGGAGTAGTAGTTTCATGTTTCCTCACCCGTGACAATGTGGTGAGAAAGCTCTCCCCTTCCTGCAGAACGTTACAAAGTTGCAGACTTGCCCCCATGCGCTTCTCCTTGTGCTGGTTGGAAAGATTTCGCGGAACCCATCGGGAACAAAATTTTCGGTACTATGTGAACTATGTGACGAACGGTTCCGAACGACATTCCCAATTCGGCCGTCATATGCCGTAACGTGATTCTCCTGTTGTCCTGAATCAGCTCCTCCACGTGAGCTGTGCTCATATCTGTTGATGCCATGCTGGGTCGGCCACTGCAATCCTCGTCGATGAGGTTTTCTCTACCGGCCGCAAACTTTTGACACCATTATGCGACATGTTGACGAGATATTACAGTCTCTCCGTAAACTTCTACCAGCTGCCGCTGAATTTCACCGCGGTTACATGTTTCGCCCACAGAAATTGAATAACAGAGCAGGTTTCCTCGCGAGACCAGTTTTCCAAACGAGTCGCCATTTGTGTTTACCTACAACTAGCGCTGTAAGTGGCGTGTGGCTGAAACTCTGCACAGTTACCAACCGTATGTATTAGAGTTACCGTACACTAGTAATTTCTGTATAACGGACGAAACACCAGGAATATCGGCCTTGTAACCTTAGTTTCTGATCACCCCTCGTAAAATGAATGATTCGTGGGTATGACTGTAGTGTGAATGTAATGCACCAGATATTTATGTATGTTTTTAAGTGGATGGAAGAACGATAACTAGTATGTAAGATGAAGAAATGAAATCTGGATGAAATATGGATAAATAAGCAGAAGAAACATATCTTAAAGAAATGGAAGAAGTTATCCCCTTCTACTGCTTTCCTAGCCTTTTACCTCTGCACCAGCGGAATGTCTCTTTATCGTTCTTAGTGTTCTTCAGTAGATGTAAATTCCTATTGACTGCCTCTGTGTTCTGATAGGCAGCATGCACTTCCAACTCCAAGGTTTCGGATTCGATTCCCGGCTGGAGGGTGGGAATTTTTCCTTAGACGGGATAATTCCCTACCCTCCCTAGAGTCTGGAAGTATGAAAGAAAGTGTGAATGTATGTGTAACTTAACCCAAAATTAACACCAATAGTAAACGAGTTAACACCATTGCCATGAGCAATTCTTACATAGGCAAAGCTACCGATACGACACAGATGTTAAAAGCGGAATATAAATGAAAAGAATCCCTATCATGTGAATGTGTAAGGTGAAAATGAAAGAAAGAAATGATCATTAACTTTTTAACACAGCGAAGACAATACCTACAAACAAATGGAAATTCTTATCAAAATCAGTATGGATAAATATCCATAATACGCCATGGAGGGGTTCCTACATTATTAAGTCCACAGTTGTATCTTAAGTCTTATGCATTTGCTTCTTATTCTTTCGTGACATGAACCTACCTTCTCTATAAACGACGAAGTAAGTTAAGTAATTGCATCTTGGCAAGCATACTCGCAGATCATTACTGATTCTGACGGAATGGACATGTTGGTCTTGCTCTAAATTACTTGCCATTAACCTAGTTCCTTGATCAATTCGTTACTGTAACAAATCGTTTACTTTATTGTGCGGCTTCAGATAATTCACGACCTCGGCAAAAGTTATGAGTGTTACCTCAGCAACTAGCATGCCCTATATCGCCAATTCTAATGTAATAACAGTAATTTAGAGATTTCGCTCGATATTGAGAGGCATTTCGTTCCATCAGTGGACGGGAACGTTCGTGCTATACATCACAAAGCTTGGCCTTGGTGCGTGTACTTCACATCGAGGGTGGGTTCAGGAAACTGGGTCAAGATGCAAATACTGACTGATGACGTGTTGCAGTGCTGAATGAATGTATCACTGCTGTTGTTTTCGCTGCGTAGAAAACACCAAACAAAAGAAGAGACTTTACACAGAGTAATTTATATCTTTTCCATAATTTCTAAGTATTTCAAAATGTTTTAGTGAAGATTATCTCTAGCCTCTGTTGTGAAGAGATAGCGTTCTTGCCTCTTATGCTGCGAGGTCGGATTTATTCCCGGCTGGGTAAAGCTACCTGGCTGGGATTTTTGTTAGACTTTTCCCTTTCTTTCTTGTTTATCTTTGTTTCTTTTCTCGGTCCTAGAAAAGCATTATGATATGCAGCGATTTATGTTTTCCTAGAAATGTTTTTAAATTGGGTAGTATGTATGTATGTATGTATGTATGTATGTATGTATGTGTGTATGTGTGTATGTGTATGTGTGTATGTATGTATGTATGTATGTATGTATGTATGTATGTATGTATGTATGTATGTATGTATGTATGTATGTATGTATCAGGAAGTCACAAATCCTGATTTACATCACTAGTCAGTCCTTGTTATTAATGAGCTGACGAGGAAAAAGAATAGCATATTCTCTAACATGTTTCGTTAGACGCCATACTTCAGCTGAGAAACAAGAGAAGCAACAAATAATTTTAAAGCTATACTGCGTCGTCACCAAAATGACCAAGAGTGAGATTTCCTGGAACATATCTTTTCAATTTAATTTAAAACGTTGGCCTCTATAACGCAATTGAGAAATCACTTGCTATCGCCTGATATTTTCCCGAAAATTAGTTAACTCTAATAGTATCTAGGGCCGTTCGCTTTAAAACATTATGGAATGCCACCTTTATACACACTTTTTCACAGTTTTTTTCTTGAGAAATTATACAGTTCATAGTTCAGAAACTTAAAAGCTTTTTCAAACGCTTTATGGCTATTTTAAATACATGTCCTTTATCAGTAATGGTAGTGGGAACACGTGGGCTCTAGAATACTCATAGCCATGGTCGCTGGAGCGTATAAGTTTGGCGTTCCGTCAAGCTGAGGGTCGCGGGTTCAAGATCCGCCATAGACATAGATGCTTGTGTTCATCTGCCCGTATATTGTATGTGTTTAACAGTATTGCGGTATAATACAGTAAAATAAACAGTAATAATAAACGTGGAAAAACAAGGGAATATTTCAAAAAAAGAAATAAGGCAACCAAAAAAATTCCTCATAAGAGTCAATTACATGTTCATACGTACTCTGTTGATACCACGCTGGCAGCTGACGGAGATGCAAGTACAGTAAAAGTTATCTAAACCGGACAAACCGGATATATCTGAAATCTGGACAAACGGAAAATAAACGTCGGAAGTGAGCTATTTCCTAGGTTAAATAACACTCTAAATTGGAAAACTGCCTAACGCGGAAACGCATTAATGTTTTGGAACTGTTTGCTAAATAACCTGACGAAGACGGGTTATGGCATGCATAATACATAGCTGCGTGCTAAATTTTTAAATTGATAGCCATTAGTTTTGAGCGCGACTGTACTTGCACCGAGCCGTGTATATAATATTTAACTTAGCTCAAGTTATGTGGGGATCGAGAAACTGCAATTATTATAATGCAACTTTAAAATACAGCAAAACATACATATGAATTTATCTTTACTCTCTCTACCACATACATAGTAGGTAGGGAAGGTATTGCATTCCAACCAAACATTCGGTATCGAAATTTCACCGGAAATGCATATTATGAGACTCCTGAATCGGAAAAAGCATGTTTACAAAAATGTTCATGTGTCTGTGTATGTGTGTGTGTGTTTGTGAACAGCATAACCCAAAAACGAAAAGTTGGATGAATTCCAAACTTGGTATTTAGGTTCAGTACCTTCCAAAGATGCGACACAAAGACTTTTAATAAAATTCTCCCATTTCAAATTACCCTTTATGTAGTACAGTTTTTAGATTTTTTATTATCTAAAAATGGCTCTAACATTCTAATTAAATATCCATGTTGAAGATATTTAGATAACAAACAAAATCACATATTGATTTTCGGGGAATAGTACTTTTCATTCGGGAAGAATTTTTATAATCTTGCAACTGGCAAGCGTTAAGCAATAGACAAAAATGTACTACATAAAAACATTGTAGATCTTCCTAAAACACACAATTTATTCCAAGCAACTTTTTTATGGAATCAGCTATTTTCAAGGTATGTGTCATTAAATGTTCGAATTGTTCAATAATTAGCCATTATTTTAAAGTCTTGTTGATTTTCAGTTGTTTCCCGCGATATCATGGAAAGGGTATGTAATTTTAAGGCTAGCGTATAGCGTCCAGTTCTAAAATATTTGACTATCCCTACTCTCTTTTGATCTGCAACGAAATGTATAATGAGCTATTTCCGGAAAGGTTTATCTCGATTAAAATAAAGTAGATAGGAAAATAGACTTTCGTGTGAGTAATTTATATACCCAATAATAAGCGAAGTAGGGCAGAGAAACTAATGTGTATGAAACACACCAGATTTTTGATTTATAGCTTTTTATTTTAAATCATTCCTTGATTGTAATTCTATGCGGTGGAATTTTTTGTTTTATTAAAATACAACCCTTTTCAAGACGGAATCCTGTGTAAACAGAAAAAAATACCAGAACAGAAAAAATACGCAGGTTTTTGCGTATAAGGTATTGCATTTACACATATCAAGAGTATACACGGGGGTGCCAAAGTCAACGCATTGAGTAACCTATGGTGGCTTTTGTAGCATGGGAGAAACTCACGAATATAATAGCTAGCTAATGGAAATAAAATATAGCTGTCTACGTTTGAACCAAACCGTACGCTTTATAGTATAACATTCCAGTAGAGGGATTCATTGTCTGGACACCACTGTGGCATTGGCCATGCTCCTCCATCAGCATGCAACCTTGACAAACCCATTGCACAATTATATGGAAGCAGTGAAGCGTAACCATTCAAAACCTTTTAACGTGGGGGGGGGGAGAAACAATTCCTTTCCAGGTGTAAAAATTGGTGTTGTTCCTTATTGTCAATACGCAGCAAGAACATGATGTACAGAAAACGCGGTGTAAAACAGCACTATGATCTGCCCTATTCCAGTAAATCTAAGCAAATTGTTGTTGAGTGTAGTTTATTTACGGAGTTGTGAGACGGAACATATATACATATTGTATACATATTATATGCATATTGTATACATAGTGATTTACATGTGTAAATGTTTTAGTTATAAAATTGTTTAGATGTTTTAGTTATAAGAAACTGAATGTAAGTATATAGCTGGAATCTAGTGGTGCCACTAGTCTGACTTCCTGGACACGCCTCCATCAACAGGACACAAGGGTGGACGAAACAAGCGAGGTGAGATACATGACACTTTCCAGAGGGCTCGAAAATTGGTTGACTTGGGGAGATTCCAGAGGTTTCCAAAGACGTGAGCCAATAAACATAGATGAAACCGATTTAAAATATATAAATGAGCGAATGAGATTCAATGTATCTAAACGCCCAGGAAAAATATTGTCTGTAAGCGTTATGGCTAGTTTTGTATAAAAGGGAGTGTGAGGATGAAACTGGGGTGCATTTCAAGATTAACGTTCTGCTTGCTTCGTGCTAAGTCATTCGCTTATAACAAAATGTGTATAGAAAAGAATGAGGCATGTTAAGGTGTTGGTGAGTGGTAAGACGTCACGTTAATAAGTAAAGTGTTAACAGTTAATAAAACAGTGAAAATAATTAGTGAAGCCAAGTACCAACAGTTAATAAAGTCAAGTGTCATTCAATAAAGCCAAGTGTCAATAATCACTGTTCATTCATCCACCTGCACAACCACACCTGAGATAAGAGCTTATAGCCGAGGGCAACGGAGACTACATCTTGGCAGTTAATAACCCATCCACACTTACATATTGCCAGAGAAAACAACCCACAAACACATCCGCTTCTTCAGTTCTTCGAGAGTATGCACCTAAAAACCCATAGATTATTTTGTTAATATTCCATAAATACATACTATTAATATGAACCAACAGCATTGATATGCAATATATAATGTAAATGTCATGAATCAAGTTAAAATAATGAGCGCTATAATCTTAATTACAAAGCCTTTTGCCTGAACTGTACTTTAAAACCATCTCATCAGAAACACTTTGTTCCAGGGATCGTTCTGTTCTACGCATTATTTGCGACGAATCCTTTAGGCAGTATTTTAATACCTGAATAATTTCAATTGTAATTTAAAATAGGTAAATTCAATAACAGCCCGCCTTTAAACAATATGTATGTAATAATTATTTTGAATTGTATGTAACAGTCATTACAAATGCTTATTTTTGTTGTAAACATATTTTATTAATGTTATGTGAATACTTTAATACTCTAATAATGCAAGAACTGTGAGAAAGTAAATTTTAGATCGCTAACAATGAGGTAATTGTGGCAATAATGTGTTTGGAATTTGAAAATGTACTGGTCATATTAAAGCGACGATGACGTAAATTCTGTAACAGTTTTAAAATTAGCCAATCAACAGCAAAGAAAAGTTTTAAGTTAAATACAGACATTTTATTGGACTAGAATTAGCCAATCTAAGACTTGCATTACCGAAGCTTAAGGTTTTGACCGTTGAGGTTAGTCAGTTCCTGGCAAGACGTGGTAGTGTAAAGATGGAAAAATGTGTTCTCTACGGGTGATTAGTAAAAGCAGATATACACGCTAAGTGAATATGTATAAGTTTCTCACAGTTCTTTTTTAAAAATGTAGTGGTTTATAAATATGTGCAAGAAGTTAAAATAAAGGTAAACATTTAAAAGCTTAATTCTGTGACGTCTACAATAATTGTCATTACCACACCTTACCCAAGATAAATGACTCTAAATTAAGACTGACGCAGCCGAGGCAGATTCAAACAATAATATTACGTAAGCATTAAATTCAAACCGACGCTCAAAACAACCATTAATACATAACAACTCTTCAAGTTTGCGTGAACATTACGTAACAGCAGCTAATCATCTTCAAGTTAGCGTACATACGTGGGGCTAACTCAACAAGTAGCTAAAAATAATACGTGAGCCAACCACCTTCTCAAATAATCCTGTTGCACTTATTGCAAAGTAATCTATAATTTATTTATTCTATTACCGCTGTGTAGCAGGCTAGGGGGGTCCTTGAGGATAATTTTTCGAAACATACCTTATTTAGGACACAAATCATAAAAAGCCTAAGGTAAGAGGTAAGAGTCGGGATAAAAATACAAGGTAAAAATTTGAAAAAGCCATATGAAAACGCGGCAAAAATCACGGTCAAATGTCGATAACTTTTTAATCACTTCAAATATCTTTTTATGCAAATATCCAAAATTATCCCACTAATTATTCAAACTCATTCTTTTTGCTTTTAATATATTGATAGTTAATGTCTATTTTGTAACCTTCGAGATTATAAATACAAGGTCTTTAGATTTATTCGGCAGCTGCCACCAGTCGATTGTCTCCTCATGACGGTCAATACTTTGAAGTGAGTTTAGCACCACTGCCTCTTTCAGAGGACTGGCAAAAGTTGAGCGGAAGGGGTAGATGTCAACTGTTTCGAGATCACCTTAATGGTATGGGACTTGCATCATACCTTTCCAATATATACATTTCGAACTTTCTTCTTATTTCGATTGCCTTTCGTAAACCCGCAATCTGAAATTTATGTGATGTATCTTGTATATACGATGTATAACCTAAGAGCTTTTTATAGCGAATGAATAGAAAGCCTATTAAATCTATTCTAAACTAGAATCCCCTCCAAGGAACTTTTCCGTCTGTCATCGTCTAACCTAAGCTAGATCGACCTTTGATCATCTACTCTATACGCTCATCACCTGACCTAACCTAGACTTCACCTCATG
Organism: Deroplatys truncata; assembly: GCA_030765065.1. Lineage (NCBI taxonomy): Eukaryota > Metazoa > Arthropoda > Insecta > Mantodea > Mantidae > Deroplatys > Deroplatys truncata. The sequence continues at coordinate 117,996,164 of CM060979.1, forward strand.
TAGACCTAATTCTGGGTACATTTATCTCGTTTTAGTGTTTTCACAGTCATTTGAGACACTGGCACAGGTATTTTTGAACATTTTATGGTTGTTTCGAAGCACCGTTATGGCCTTTTTAAACTTTGAAGGCATTTAAGGTGCAGGAATATGTATTTCGACCTCAGGAAGAGGTATTTCAGCCACTACTATAGATCGTTTAGGCTCTTTTATGAACATTTTGAACGCTTTAATTATTCTACTATATTTTGACAGTAATTTCTCGCGCTTTACAATATTGGTTTACTATCATTTGCTGTATTTTCCATGACCATTTATTGCTTTTACTGCATTTTGTTATGTTTAGAGTTATTTTTGCATACTTTTATGGCTTTTAGTGTATATTTACGGTATTTGATTTTATTCACCCGTTTGGATACTTTATGAGTGTTTTGTCCACTGCAGTATTTTGCGTACTGTGAAACTAATTTTCAGAATCTTTTGTAAATTTCTGTATGTTGAACTGTTAGCATTGAGGCAAGGAGGATAAGTCGAGTAAGGATTACAGTCATTCTGATACATAGAATTAACCTAACCTGACATTTTAATACACACGAGGTTCCATGTTGGTTACATGTAATTACATTTTGGTTACATTTTTTTACATTTCTACTTCAATCATCTATTTTATCCCATCATCGTTTAACCTAACCTTGACATTTAGTTATGTTTTAAGATAATTCCTTTGATTTATGGGCATATTGTGTATATTTTCAGTCATTTTTCCATATTTTACAGCCATTTTCTCTCTTTCAAAATTTTCTTCTCTCATCTACAGCAGATTGTGTTACTTTTACAGCCAATATGAGTCCCTTTACTAGAATTTTGGTTACTAGTGCAGGTATTATGGACAATTTTACAAACATTTGGTGATACCGATACAAGTACATTAAGCGCCCCGTAGAAACATTTTACAACGCTTTAAGGCAATTTTGTAGTCTTTTACAGTAATTTCCCTCGTTTCTAGAGTAGCTCGTAGCGTTTTCAGTGATTTTGAATACATTAATAGGTTTTTAGTGTGCTTTTTCAGTATTTCACGTTTTTCACTCGTTTGGAGTACTTTGTCCACTGCTACAGCATTTTGCGTACTTTTAAGCTAGTTTTCAGAATCTTTTTAAACTTGCTTATGTTGAACTGCTAGCATGTGAGACGAGGTGGATAAGTGGGGTAAGGCTTACAGTCTTTCTGAGACATATAGAACTAACTTAACGTGAGTTGGCCTTGAGTTACTTTAGTGAAAATGTTGCATTTTATTCCGAGTTATTATTTAAGCGCTTTAATTAGGAGGTTTAAAAAAGGACACAGAAGTGAAGGGGCCTAAGTAACATAATCGTTGTTTTGAGACAACTTAAGTCAAAGTTGAGATTGTTTGGTAATAGAAAAAAAATTAGTGTTTAACCGTTTCAACCATATGAGACGACTGCTCAGGTCTTTAGGTTTTTATTACCAATGGAAATAAATGGGAACAGTATCCAACTTAAGGTTGGTATGAATATAAAGATGGAGAATGCGCACATAGATACCTTTACCTTTTACTTAAAATTGCGAATATGAAAATTGGTAGACAGCATAATCAAGAGGCTCAAAGTAAGAGGCTTTTGTTGTTATAAAAAGAACAAATTTTGTCAATCTTTCACTTGCTAGGTTTACAAAACAAGAAACAAGAGGTTAACACTTTTAAAAATGCATTAATTGTCGCCATCTGTGTCATAGATGTTGTTAGCCAAGTCAGTAGCGACATCATCATCATCATCATCATCATCATTATATTCAGGAGTACCAAGACGTATGGTTCACCGGCTTCTCTAAAATTGCTACTGTATCGGCGGCACAAGCTGCAGATGTTCCATCACATCTCTATAATTTTATACTTAAGCTTTGGCTTTTCAACAATCGGTTGAAAGGTGGGGAATTGTATAAGCATGTTAGCTGTCCGTTGCCTTATCATTGACAGGTCCTGGTAAGGCAGAATGTCATCTGATGATATTGTCTTATAAAAAAAGTTGTTGGGTTTGCCTTTTCATAATGTAGTACGTACATTCTTCGTATCCCTAGCACGGTTTTCTTGTAGTACGGGGTTAGCTGTTGAAGCTAAATGAAGTCTTTATCCACCATCTTAGTAACTACAAATTTTCGACTTGCTGCAACCGCTAGATTTATCAATTCAATGGTTCATATAAGCAACATTGTTTCTTTTTTTAAGGTTAAATGATCCCAAATCATGATCCCATTCGTTGTATGAATGTCCACCAATTAGGAAGTGGTAATCAACAGTGTCCATTTGGGTGTTTTTAACAATATTGCACCAAAAGTTTACAATTGAGTAGCTTTTTTTCTGCCCCCACAGTTGTCACTGAAGCCTGAGATGTCTTTTACTGTGAAAGGAAGACTGGATGCACTTCAACAGAAGGATACTAGCTCCTGGCAACCCCTACTTGCCTGCCCTTCGTGCCATATATACATATGGGCAGTGCCACTGGTTAGGTTGTGAATATTGAGGTTGTATGTTCATAGTTGTTTGCAAGTAGTAGGTTTTTCAATTCGTTTCATGTGGTGTCGGCATCATCCTTTAGTGATCAGTGCATATCGCAACTTTGTTGTCGTTTTTTAATTCCATGCATTTTATTTTAGCTTGTTTTCCGATCTCTGCCTTCCATAGATGAATTTCTTTCTCAACTTCAGGGCATGCTTTTCATCAGGTGTATCAATGTAAAATTTTAATTTGCAACCGGTCAAAAGTTATGCAGATATCAGTTTTTACGGCCTGTTGAGGCTTAAATTGAATCCAATCTTGAGTATATGTCTGTAAAGGCTTTCCTTTTAAGGTTTCACGTGTATTTCTTCATGACAATATATTTCATACATGTTATACATTATTGGCAAACTTGAGGTCGGATTTAAGTATTTTTAGTTTGAGGCTTTTGCTCTACCATAATGATTTGAGTAGATCAGGAATTTTCTTATATGCTCCCTGATTATATCAACCCTGTTTCCTGGAATTTTACTTGGCGTCTCATTCTTTCCTCGTTTGTCTTGTAGTGAAATTCTAGATGGATTTCCTTTTGTTATTAATAATAACACATTTAATCATTTTGTTGAACATGTCAAGCGTCTCTAAAAAAGTTGTACAAGTACTGAAACTTCCCGGGTTAAGATATAGATATTTTTGAGTAACAGCAGTGTCTTTCTTCCTCTTCATAGACTGTAACGCTATGGCAGCATTTAAGAAAGATATCTGAAGTTCCCAGCCACCTAGCTTTTAATCCTGTTCAAACAATACTGCTCATAGGGAATATTTTCATTACGTTTGAACCTAAACTGGTGATTGTATTCACGTAACTTTTTAGTATAATGCAGCTTTATATTAAGGTCAACGTAAACCCATTCTGTGTTCCTCGATTTCTTTTTCTTATGAAAATTACAGGTTTGCTCTCTTCTTACCAATTTTCCGTGCCTGAGGTTCAGGGAGAATAGCTTGACTGGCAAGTCTTCTATTTGACCAGGTCTTTCGTCTTCCTCCTCCTATTCTTCTTGTGTATTAAAAATAATGAACATCTAAATGAAGTTATTGTAAATTCAACATAAGAAGGATTGTTTTGTATTTTTTGAATCTTATGAAAAAAAGAAAACACTAAATAGTGTGGACTTACCCAGCTTTAGATGTATAAAAGAGAAATCTATAGCTTACCTAAATAACTGGTTTGATCTTCATTATCAGAATTATAATCCCTGTCTTTATCGGCATCATGACCATCTCCAAACAGTGGTGAATCACTGCTGGTACATATAAAAGTGATATCATCATTAACGGTATCTTCACATCTGTTTCCATTATCTTCCTCAGGTATAGTATATGGAAAATAATTATTTTATTGATAATCATGTAAGACAGTTTCAGTGTTCGTTGTTATTGCTACTGATAGACCTAAATAATATACATACTATTACTAAATAAACATTTAACTAAATATAAACAGGTAAGCAAGTATTAAATTTAGTACTGTATTTACAAATTTACCTGCAGTTTGTAGGTTAGGTTGAACTCCTTCCTCATTCCCATTCATTTGACACAATCGGTGTATTTAATTTAAATAATTCATTAACATTTATAATACTAAGCAGTTACAAAAACATGGTACTAAAATAACCTCACTTAGTCAACTAATCTTGAAACAAGAATATGCGAAAGCTTTTTTTCGGAAACACTGCTGTCTGTTTCCTATTACAGAATCATGTTCAATGTTTGGTGGTAAAGGGGTCCTTGTGACATTGGACCTCTAGCGCTCCAAAGTTGAACTACGCCCCACTAAACAGTAAAGGGGTATCACACTAGGTAGTAGCATTGGTCAAGAGAATAACTTGGGTCTCTCTACCACCTAAGATTTGTAAAACCTCCACATCGCATTCGTGTGCCTAACTGATTCGGTTTTAAAATATTACTTACACCCCTTGACTTCTAGGGTCTTCTTATATCAACATAGCTTTATTTAGAGATTTATTTTGGTTTGTTGAATCGTTTGTTTTATATGGGCTTGAGACTAGCACTAGAAGTTACTGCCAGATTTACCACCTTCCACTCATATATTCTTTTTATTCTTCTTCTCGAACCTGCAGGATGTATGCGAGTGATAGTGGTGTCTTTCCTTGCAGCAACCCAGTGTGTTCCTTCATTTTAAGATGTGTCACGATTTAAAATATTCCTTACAAACGCGGTTTTCAAGGTAATATGTAATGATAATTACGCAATAAGAAAGATGGCTATCGGCAATCTTTCTTATTGACCGCAGCAGAAATTTGAGCAGTGCCTCCAAAAGCAGAACATAAAAATGCAGTTATAGCATTCAATGGCAAAAATACTTTACTTGTCTTCTTCTTTCCAGCACCATCTGTAACCTTACCCTTCATGATTTGTAGTTATTATCCTCGCTGCTATCCATTCTCCCAAAGTCAAGTCTGATGACTGAAGACGTTTCCAAGGAAGAATCTTATCTACCGTGTCTTGAAGCATGTCTTTGTACCTAGCTTCTGCAATATGATGATGTTTAATTTGATTCCCGGGCCTTCTATCTGTAGACGTCTTTGGCAGTTTGTTTATAATTATTGTTAAGAATTCCTCCCTTTTAACAGGATTTTCAGAGAGCACTAAAAGATATCCAGGTTTGAATTACCCTTTATCTCTTGATTATGCTTCCATCAACATCGAGTGCATACATTTTAAGTCTAAGATCGACAAAGCGTTGAATAATTTCTCTGTGGCTTCATCTTTAGATTTTCCCAACAATTTTTGGACTGAATAGCATATGTGGTTTGTTGGGTAATCAGAGGTATATAAGTACTCAAACATGCGTACTTGGTCCTGGTAGACATCTGTTTTAGTCACTCGATGGATGAAGGAGACAGTATCCATTTACTTAAGCTTGAGGTTTTCAGCTGCATAATACAGAAGAAACACGTCATATTGATACGAGTATATGAGGGTTTTTTAAATGACTAACACACTCGTGCCTATGTATATTGATTTGTTTAAAAACGTCTGTCTTGTAGGCATAAGTGCAGCTGCCTAGTTATCTCCATATATACGTCAGTCGAAAAATGTAGGTTTTGGTATGAGTTTTCCTAACCTTTCGCGGTCTGTTCTAAGCCGTATTTCCATATGATTCCGGATGATCTCTAGTTTTCGAAACATAGAATTGTTGAACAGCTTGTACAGGTACTTCTCAAGATTGTTTCTCGCACCTTGGCGCAGATTGTTAGATTCAATGTAAGGTTTCAACCAGCAGGGCTGGGAAAATGGTAGTGCACGATGAAATTTCATCAGCTGTAGAAATGTGAGAGCGTATGTTTCAATGCAATGTAATGAACAACATTCTTTGGTCAGGCTCCAAGATGCGGAATTAGCTTCTTTGTAGAAGAATACTTTGGATTCAGACACTTGGGCAGTAATGGTAAATCGTTATCAGGTCGCGGAATTCAGTAGGATATTCGATGTCAACTTCTATAACATATTGGATAGGGTAATCTTCTTTCAAGCAGTTTAGGTCGATATCTTCAGGAGAAACCCACCCAAGTCCTCCATAAGGAAGAGGTGACACTTGACCAACCATTAGCCATTGCTGCCTTCGTATAAAATGTATTGAGAGGGTTTCAGTTGATAAAACGTATCCATGTAAACTTTGCATCAGCGTAACGATGGAAAACCTAACATAAACCTCCCCTTATACTACATTCCACTATGAGAAGCTGGTCGTGCTCTAGAAAAATTTGAATTAATTTCAAGTGTACAGTAGGATGGTGTCCCATGTTAGGTGAAATAATGGGCAGGATCAACTTTATGTATTCTTACAAGGCGGTCTCCGAACGAGAAGAAAATATATATTATAAGATATACATGGTGCTTGAGGTATAATTTATCTTCTTAAAACCTCAAAACACATAAAATATGCGTGTTAACGTTGAACCCGAAAAACAAAAACAACACAAAAATTTGCACAGTCTGAAATCACGTGGCCTCATACCTTCGTGCCTCGGGTATAAGTAGCACCCCGTCGAGCTTAGTTTTCATTGTGTTGGTTTGTTTTGGTTCGAGTAGGTTAGTTCCTCTTACTGAAGTTGACTTTCAACGCCATCGAGAAGTTGTCAAAGTAAAAATGTACCCTCATTTGAATAAGCCGATCAATATTTTATTAATTCCGAATATCATTAATTCCGCCCCGAGTAGGGGGTGAATTTTTTCGGGCGTAAAAATTCTTAGCGTGGCTTCCTTCGGTAGGGAGGTGATGTTCCCCTGTCGTAGATTTATGGTACGTAAAAGAACCTCAAGCCTGATAAAGAGAACTCTAAGCAAAACACCCGGTCTTTCACGCACAATATGGAATGAAACACTAAGAACCACATTAGTTAGGTACCGTCCATAAATAAAACTCAATTTAATTTTAACGTTACATTAATAAGTACTTATACGTATTTTGTGTTATTCAGCAGATTGTAGAGATGCAGAACGCATATTTCCAGGAAATATTTCCAAATAATAAGCCTGTGAGCAAATGTAGTATCTCTGGAAAGAGCTTTATTAAAATATATAACCAGAGGCAGCATGAGATGACTTGTTAGCAGTTCTTCAAGTGTAAGTATTGTGATAGATTCTTCAACAAATGCTATAAGGGACAATGTCACGAAGAGGTGTGTGGATTTGTTAGTCCTAGCAATAAAATCAGGATTGATTCTACGAAGCACCTCTTGTCATTAATGGACGAGATGTGTGAAATAAGAGAATGTGAGACAGCATTTGAAGGATGTCTGAAACCGTATTTCATTTGCTGTAATTCGGCTAAAGACATGATTGCTTATCTAAAGTAGGCAAAACATCGTATTATTCAAGCTGTTCATAAAGAATTGAGTTCATAAGTCAGTGAAAAATAACCCTAATTTTGAATGCCGATTTATTAACTTTGTAGGAGAAACAACTGACAAAACACTTAAAACACGTAATTAAGCTGTGTTTTTAGAAACATTTGGACGCTAAGTTAGATGTGAAACTAAAGTAACTGCCTATTGAAATGGAAATATAAGCTTAAGGGGAATAATTGGGCCTAACTTACCGTGGAAGGAGTTCGGCTCAGAATTAATAAGTACAGTCTCCTTCAAGGAGGCAGCTACATTTCTCTGCCAATATCTATGGTAGCAAGGAAACCGTGTATAAATCCGCACAACTCACATTTGAAAAATACATCATATATGCTACCCTCGCAAAATTCGCCAACATCAAACTTCAGCGTGTCAGAAAATAATAGCAACTTAAGGAAAAGTGCGATTTCACATGCATTTCGTTTTCTACAGTTTGGGGTGAAATTTCTGAATTTGAAAGGACACTTAATGTTTTCGGATTGAATGATAAAAATGAAGAGTTTCCTATAAAGGTCGTTGATGAAAGGATAACTTAACATCATGACTTTCTTCTGTTGAGTGGCACTACTGGTCTACGTCACTATATTTATATAAAGAACTTTGAGAAGCTTATTTGAGAACAACAAACCAAAATAAAAGACATTTCATACATGGATATGGTGCTTCAGTCATTTACATAATTGATATGGTCGAAGCGGACTACAGAAAAACCTACTACTATTGAGGATAGCATAGTATCACTAGGATAATTACGTCTATAAATGACAACACGATCGTACAATTCACAAACGTAGAAAAACTCTGCTATCCCATCTATGCAGATTTTGGGAGTATTCTGACGCCAAACCATACATGCACCGCTAATTTTGAAACTTTCTGTACATCTCCATAGTAGAAGCATTCTCTAATGAGATTACTACCGTTAGCCATTATCCTGCGTTGAACGTCTAGAAACTGATCTTCCTACTCATTCTTATGTATAACATTGTTATATGCTTTCGAGAAGTTCGTGGAATACCTAACTTCTTCTGCAAATGAAATTTGCGGTGTATACAAATTTGTTAAGCCTCTAAAACCTACAGATGAGCAACAAAAGCAATTCGAAGCTTCTATAGAGTGCTACTTTTGTGGTAAGGAATTTACAGAAGAGAACCGGAAAGTACAAAAGCATGATCATGTGAGTGACGAATACCATGGAAGTTAAGTGCAATCTGGTTTGTAAAACGCTTAATTATATTGCGGTCTTCATGCATAATCCGAGTGGATATGATTTGCATTTCATCCTTAATGAGAAGTGATCTCAGTGAAAGAGTAGAGGTGATTCCGGACTCTGAAGAAAGCTACTTTTCCGATTTATGGATACGTACCTTTTCCTGAGTACCAGCTTGGATAAACTGGTAAAAAAATCTAACAACCTATCTTGAAACAGAGAAGTACATTGGACATGAAAGGTTGAGATTAATGACTCGTAAGGGTGCAATTTCCTATGGTTATATCACATCGCCGAATACCTCGAATTACACATGCCTGTCTTCGAGAGAAGAATTCTAGAATAGAGTCAACGATGAAGGAATTAGCATTGATGACTACAAGAATACTAGAAACTTGTGGGAACTGTTTAACATAAGAAAATTAAGCGAGTACACAACTTCTACTCAACTTCAGATGTGCTTCTCCTCGCTGATATGTTTGAAACGTTCAGAAACTAAACCCTGAAAACACACAAAGATAATTCCGCCCATTGTTACAGCTCTCCAGGACTTACATGGGACACCATGCTACTGTACACAGGAACTAAACTAGAACTGCTTCTGGATTACGATCAACTTCTCATAGTGCAACCTGGTATTCGGGGAGGTTATGTCAGGTTTCCCATTGTTTTGAATTTGAATGCAATATTTACTGTACCTTTGGCAAATATTTGAGAAAATAATGTACCAAAACCCTTGAAAATCCTACGCATTACCTTACAGTAGCTGCGTATTGATTCGATGAATTTTTCATTACTCATTTAAGGGGAAAAATTTTGGAAGTATTTAAGGACAGTGAATAAGGCAGTTTCTGACTGCTGTTTGAGTGCCGAATTTGATTTTGTTTTTCAACAATTGTTTAAAAAAATGAAATGAAACTTTGACACCGAATAAAGCAATATTTTACAAACATAATGCATGTCAAACTATTCATATATTCATTCATTCATTCATTATCTGTTTACCCTCCTCTTATGTGGGACTTACACCCCCCCAGGACTTACAAGCGGGTGCCTGGGGTCAGAGGCCCGTCGAGGAGCAGACACTCATGGATCAGACAGAGCATCCAGGATGGGTGATCAGCCCGATGCCTGGTATGGGATGAAGGAAGTAGATGAAACGAAATGTTGGTGAAATGGACGAAAGGAAAGGTGATGATGGAGCAGTTGGTGGAATGAATGGCGGGGGGGGGGGGAACCCGGAGAAAACCCGCCCAGACGCCGCTTCGTCCACCACAAATCCCACATGCAGGTCCCTGGGATTGAACCCGGGCCGCCTCGGTGGGAGGCGAGCGGTCTAACCACTCGGCCATGGCTAAACTTTAATGTTTACGCGCATATCATAATCAAAATTAAAAATTTCAAAACTATCACTATTATAGGAGCATTCAGGTACACTTTTCTCTAAATATGTTATTTTTGGTTTTATGTTTTAATACTTGCACTACTTGACAATTTCCATATAAATTTGCTTCTTAAATCTGAAGACAACTACCCCAAAAAGATTCTTATATTATGAACAGAAATTCAACTAAATTTTACAAGTATATATATACATAAAATAAATTATGATTAGCAATGGGAGGAATAATTTTAGCTGCAATAAGCAGCTCTTTGACTGAAAAATGGCCAATAAAAATTTCATCTATGTAGCTTAATGGGTTGCAGATAAATGTACACCTAAAGTATGAAAAATACAAATTACGGTAAATTGCAATTAAAGATAAATGTAGACATAAAGTAGTTACTCCAAATTAAAGCTCCATATCATTCATTCATTCATTCATTATCTGTTTACCCTCCTCTTATGTAGGATTTACACCCCCCAGGACTTACAGGCCTGCCTGGGGTCAGAGGCCCGTCGAGGAGCAGACACTCATGGATCAGACAGAACATCCAGGATGGGTGATCAGCCCGATGGGATGAAGGAAGTAGATGAAGCGAAATGTTGGTGAAATGGATGAAAGGAAAGGTGATGATGTAGCAGTTGGTGGAATGAATGGCGGGTGAAACCGGAGAACCCGGAGAAAACCCGCCCAGACGCCGCTTCGTCCACCACAAATCCCACATGCAGGTCCCTGGGATTGAACCCGGTCCGCCTCGGTGGGAGGCGAGCGGTCTAACCACTCGGCCACGGCGCCGCCTAAAGCTCCATATCAATAAAAAAAAACCCAAAATGGTATGTTTGAAATGGTATATATTGAAATCTGAGAGTTTCTATTTTTAAGCATAAAAATAGACTTTTTGACCCAAACAAGTACCCAGTGACCTTAGAATTTACTTAATTTAATCCTGGTATCTTATGATTGTATGAATTAAAATACAAAGGAAATACCCATCTTTCCACTAAGATGTCGGTAGGAAGTATGAGAAATTAGCAAAATTTGTTCACTTGCGCCAGGATGTACGTAGGGTTAATCTGTCCTACCACGACCTTTTGGAAAACTTATTAGACAACTGAATGCAGTGATACTATTGCCACTCTCGAACTTTTACTAACATTAAACGATCCTTAGGAAGTGCCACTTAAGCTGACAATCAAGGTAATGCTTAACCACAAAACGGTAACCTATTGTATTATTCTAATGTCGCCATACGACATTCCTTCATATGGTACCCGTTATAATCATATAAGTTTCCACCGACTAACATCAAAACAGAAAACTTGCTATTAAAGGTAGTTGGCAAAATAGTCAATTATGCCACATATGCCTAAGAGCTGGGCACAAACTTCACGTTTCGAGGGTTAAGAAATGTTAATCTTCCTCGCTTCATATCTATGGCCAGAAACTCCAAGGGAGCAGAAACACTTTGTTTGTTACGATTTCGTAAATATTTTGTGCGAAATCCAGAAAATCTGCACTTCTATTTATTAGCAGCATACGATATTATATTTACTAAACGAGCAGATTTTATTTTTCCATCAATATGCTCAAATATTGTTGAGTAAATACCGTTATTCCGTTTCCAGAAACGGATCCATTGTAGACTCAAAATACCATTGTCCGAATACCCTGTGCCTTATTACGTAGCTCTCTGCACTGAGTGACATACTCTGCACGGAGCGAGTTGACTGTGTGTAAGAATTTCTTATTGTTTTACTTTTATATCAACAGCATAATTATAAACCTGCTTGAGTCTCACAATGATACAGTCAGGGTCTATCTAAGAGAGTATGGGTCATTTCTTGTGAACTAATAACTATTTTCACTCTGCAGCGTGAATCCCCAGCACATAGATACTACATGTAATATTCTTTAGCAGATATTACCTCTCATATTTCTCAATAATATGCAATACTACTGTCCATTCCAAACCAGAGTTCCCTCTGATGTAAACAGAAGCACCTGCTTCTGCTTGTCACGAACCCAAGAACACACTCTTACGCCAACGTAAATAGTTCCTTAATACATGTATTGTATCCTGAAATATTAGGCCAGGAAAAATATATAACTGCACATTTTATTGCGGTTATCATAAGAACTCATTGCTAAATGTAATGGATATATACTAGCTGTTAAGAGATTACAAAATATGATTTTCGTCTGCTATTGCGCTAACGCCGAGAGCATCTTGCCTGCTATTACCAACCGTATGCATGACTGCCACTCTCTTACATATACATATACAAGAAATGCAGCAATGAAGTCCCAGAGGTGCTATCTGAGTACCCAATAAACACTTTGCGTAACACAGGAAGTATGATAAGCGAACAGTCATTAATAATACGGTGGTACACGTATGCTTAGCTCAGGTCAAATCTTGTGATTTAGTCAGTTGGTATTAGAGTTCTCATGGCAGAGGAAGGTGTGTGTAGAGCGAAAAAACTGTTCAAACACGAAAGCGGGAAACAGTTAAAAAGTGGCGAAAAACAAACAATACTTCATATATTCAACTCACTATTAGAAAAATACGCGAATCTTGCATTAGTGCATATTACGAAACTAATATCGGATTTTACAGGCGTTTCAGTGAGAAGTGTAACCAAAGTAAGCATTGAATATAAACAGACATAATAGACCATAGAATAGGATAAAATGTGGGAACTTATTTTAAGTGCGACAGTGCTGTGGAATTGTGCATAAGCTTGTCATTATTTTGGAGAGTAGTTCTGATTCCGATATGGCAGCTGAGTCATCTTCGGAGGATTCGGATTTGGGTGTTGCACTTTTGCTCGAGGATTGTGATTAAGTAAGTAAAATATTCATTACCGCATACTTATAAAATCGATTGTAACCTCAGGTTGCACTTTGAACTATGATTCTCACACAGGGCGCGTTTTTATAGATTTAACCCAGTGTTCAACAAGCACGTGGGAGGGGCGGGGATTGCGAACTACTTTCGCGCGGATAATACAAGGAGTTTGTTTTCAGTGAAAGGCACTCTGGTTTGGAGTGGACAGTATGTGAAGAAAATAAGGGACTACGGCCCGTAGAAGTTTAAAAGTTCCGCAGTTACTGACTTTTACTTTCACTACAACGTAGGTATATAGTAAGTAGGTAGAGACGGTATTGCATTTCACTCCAAAATTCGATACCCAGATTTCACCGGAAACACATTTTGTGAGGTTCCCTAAATAAAAAAAGTTATAGAAAAAGGTTCGTGTGTGTGTGTGTGTGTGTGTGTGTGTGTGTCTGTGAACAGCATAACCGAAAAACGTAAAGTCGAATAAATACCAAACTTGGTACCTTCCAAAGATGCGACACGATTTTGAAGAAAATCCTCCACCCCAAACTATGCCTTACATGGAACATTTTTCGAATATTTTTAGTTTCAAACAAATAACTAATGATTTTCATTAAAATATTATATATTAAAGATATTCGCATGACAAATAAAATATGTATCTTGAATTTTCTGGGAATAGCGTGCAAAATCCTCGTCATACGGAAGAAATTTTGTATAGTTTTATATAACTGGTACACATTAAGCGATAGCCGAAAACGTACTACATAAAAAAATGTGATCTCTTTAAAATACACAATTTATTTCAAATAGGTGGCATTAGACATTTCCGAGATACTGTTATTAACGGTTCGAATTGTTCAATACTTACCCATTCTTTCAAAGCCCTGTCGATTTTCAGTTTTTCTAGCGATGTCATGGAAAGAGTGTGGAATTTTAACACTAGCGTATAGTGTCTAGTTCTTAGGCATTTGACTATCGCCATTCCGTTTGTATCTATAACAAATCCGTAATATAGCTATTTTCGGAAAGGTTTATCTCGATTAAAATGAAGTAGATAGGAAAATAAACTTTCGTAGGAATAATTTGTATACACAGTAATAAGCACTAGAGGGTAGGTTCACGTCACGTGAATGTAACACATCAGATTTTGTCTTTTTTAGAACACCAGCGTTTAAAATGTTAATGCTTCTTTCCCTTCTAAATGATACTTGTCCATGTGTGGTTGTCTTAATATTTAATTTTCAGGATCTATCCACTGAAGGTATAACAGTTGGAAAAAAAAGGAAGAAAGAAGAGAGGGGGGGAGAAATAGAGAATGACAAGCGAGCACACTGCGAACCCCATTGTAGCACGATGCAGTGTTAATGTTATAACAAATGGCTCCGAGAATAGACGTGATACTTTTTTCAGGTTAACTTCAGTAATTATAACTTTAATTTTAGGACATTCTCTCAAGAACTCTCAGTAATTGTATGACAATTTTTTTATTTAATTTTGGAAAGTTTTAATAAAATCGTATCGATGCCGCACCCTATAGCAGGCGTGACACGCACAAATCGTCTCCGATCTCATTCATATATACCGGCAATCCTCCAAGTCAATCCCGAGATATATCACATTTAAAACATGACTTGCAACACTCCAGGTTCCTTTAATTTCTGGACTTCAAGCTCATTAACCTTTCCTTTTGTTTGTCTTTCAGGAAATTTTATGCTTTCTTCAGCTCGTTCAGGTCCTTACATGTATAATGAAGTTTCAGGTAAATAATCTTGTATTTCAATAATAGTAACTTTGAAAATTCAAACCACAATTATTTATGTTAAAATTGTGTGAGTGCAAACATTAAATATAAGCAACTTCAAATACCTAGTATGAAAAAGGTGGGAACGTTGCCTAAAGCAGCTGTTTTAAAATTATTAACAACGAAAATAGACGCCAATGCATCAAATAGGCCATAAGGCTGCTAAAACTGGGATTTATACTTCCAAATAAATAAGTTTACCTATGGTTTAAAAGCCTAGATTTGTGAAGAAAGCAATAAAGCAGGAAAATAGGATTAAACCTACTCCCTGCTAACTATACACTAGTAATCACAACTACTTGGAAAATTTGTATAAAATACTTCAGTCCTTATCCCCAAGAAATACAAGAAGTTTCTTGCTACATGAAATTAAACTCATTTGTGATAATCTACACCCACGGAATTTGTTCTTTTTTCACCTTCGCCTAGTATAAACAAAAAATTTACATGCTTAATTACTTCTAGCAGAGCTTTGAAGTTCCCGGAGAATATTAAATAAAGGAATGCACTGCAGTATTTTTACTTTCTCTGTCGCTAAGATAAAGGAAGTATTTATTGCATTCAATACAAAAAATGTATATATCGCGGCTTCATTGGAAATGTACAGCTTTAGGTCCCTAAGTGGAAAGAAGAATATTTTAAAATATACTACGTTATAATACATTTGTTGACAGTTTGTAATTGACTCACTTTACCTTTATTAGTATTTTTACTTGTAATAAGACTTCTTAACCCCCTTCTTCTATCCCCTTTACTTTCCACTGTTTATTCACTTTTTATCACATTAAACACTTGCATACGAAATTCCATTTTGTTTTTTACCATCACTATGGCACCACGGCTGTCCATCCGTACCTCTTTCTGTTGGCGATGTAGCTCCAAATCCTTCCTCCTCGGTTTCGACGTCACTCCTCTCCTCTAAAATGACCTTATCCCTAAAGATAATACCCCCACAAACTACACGGGCGCCTTTTTCTCTCTTCTCGCTCATTCTTCTTTCTTCTTCTCGCCTTGCTTGTTTCCTCCTCTCGCCCCATTCTTGTCTCCCCATGGCTACTATAAAATATCTCCTTCAGTTTCCTTGTTATTTCATTTTCTTAATGCTCACTCGTAACTGTATTTTCTAATGCACCAGCCTCCGCCTCATCTTCTTCTATAATTCCCGATAGGTTTCTATCTCTCCCTTCTAATCGTTAATTCTCTGTCACAATTATTCCTCTGTCTTGATGCTGAACACGCAAAGATCTTCTTACTTCTGGAATATTCTTGGTACTACTACTCTCTCCACCTGCTCGCTAGAGTCCATTTCCTAAGCTGTTTTACTGATAATATTTGTAAGATGTAGACATTTTGTCAACTCAGGATTTTTAAGAATTTAGTATACTGTATATCCCCCTAGAGCTTTGCGTTCTTCGGTTGAATTTTGAACGCATCTGTTACATTAAAAAGCTGTATGCTCAGATTTCACATGTGTCATCTTTTTGTGAATCTTTTACCAATATGTTTTATAAGGTCCATGACCAGTAATGTAATGAATGAAACCTTTGGCTGGTTGTGCATAATTTAGTCTTAATATTTCATTTATATCATTAAATAAATTATATGTTCTTTCCTCGTTCATGCTATTCCTCTCTTGCTACATCTAAATTTTGACTCCTATTCAATTTAAGCTAGTCTCTTACATTTAATTATTTTCTCCACTTTTGCACAATTTGATTTCTGTAACCAAAATTTTGCTCCTTGAATTCGAATCATATAATCGATTGACCATATGGCTATGGTGACCAAAAGTACCATTATAGGCGTTGCATTCACTGCGCCTGTAAATATAATTAAAAATTTTCTTTGTGTTCCCATTAAAAGTCTTCTTATCTCAACGCTATCCATCCTGGTTGCCCAAAGCTTGGATCTATAAGCACTAATAGCTGCGAAGATTACGTTATAATCGATGCTAATTGTTTTAGTGATATTTTAAAATTTTTTATGGTTAGTCTTCCAGTATGCATCATTACTTTCTCGGATTTTTCTCTAATATAATCTGCATTTTTCTAAAATTTAATTTTTTATTTAACATAACTCCTAAATATTTTGTATCTTTCTTCTTTCTAATGATATTGTTTGCTAATTTTATTATTGGATCTCTTTTTAGAGCACTTTTGAAAACGTCATAAAACAAGATTTACTGGATTTTCAATTTTTACATTTTACACCAATTATTCAATATGTTCATTAACTTTCTCGTCATAGTTTCAATTTCTGCTTTGGCTTCTATCTTAAATATTAAATCATCCGCACAAGCAATTGTACTTAATGTGTAGCTGCTCTTTTATGTCTCTTCTATGTCTCTTCTCTATTACAATATTCCAAAAAAGGGCTCACAGGACAGAGCCTTTGGGACATCCCGTAGATATATTCCTTTAACTGTTTTATTTATTTATTTTATAAATGCTTTTCTATTTATACAGTAGTCATAAAATATTTTATAAATAGTCTGTGAGTAACTTTTCTCTTAGCCTTCCAAAAAAGGTGTGGCCACCATAAATTATCAAACGCTCCGGAAATAAGTATAAAAACTCCAATTACAAAAATTTTTCTCATTTCTAGTTGTAGTCTAAACTTTATTCATCACGTCCTCCGTTGATACACGTTCCTTGAAGCCAAATTGTTTATTATTCATATCGATCGTGTTTCGAAATTATTGCATTCTTTTGTAAATTAGTTCATAAATTTTGCCCACTGTAATTAGTAAACAAATTGGTCGATAAGATTTGGGATGTTTAAAAATGGTTCCTTATCCATTTCTTTCCTGAGTATTCCTACTTTCTCCAAATATAAGGAAACTTGCCTTGCTATAAGCAATAATGTCAAAAGGATAGCTGGCGTTATTGTTTTTATATGCAATTTCATTAATCTTCATCGTCTTCATCTCCATCATGAGGTAATAATGTCTCAAGTAACAATTACATTGATTCCTGCCAATTGCTGGTCATATTTCCATTTCCTCGATCCATAATACTAACTAATTCTGGTTTTCTTATGTTTTTCTCTTACAATATAACATTACAAGCCCCAAAAATCTTGATTTATACTCCACAAATGACAGCCAAAGTACTTTTCTTATTCCTTCAGTTATATTTTTTTGTATTTTTCTTTAGCTTTCTGGTATTTTTGCAAGTCATTTTCCCTTTCTATAAATGTAATTGATTTCTGATATGCTCTGCTTAGTTTGCTGGTTAATAATCTGGCTTTTTGTACTTTTTCCGTCCAAATTTTTCCCAAGCATTTTTTTCTTTCATTCTAGGAACATTTTAATGTATGACAATTTTAATTGCTGCCGTTAAAATTTTTAAATCCTCATTTACTGAGTATCCTTGGCAATTTAAATTTAAGATCTTGAATTCTGCTCTCATCTTTTCCAATTTTCTTGCTTGAAATTAAATAACCAACCACTTTGGTTTTCATAATTCGCATTTTTTCTAATTGTGTTGTAGTTAAAATACACAATATTATGATCACTTGTAGTCAGATCTTGACCCACTTTCCAGTTGCTTATTTTGTATTTTGTCGTCATTGAGCATAGAGTGATCTGTATTTTCGATAGCTCCCGCTATATTTTGAAAAGTGAGGGTTATTATTTTTGTTAAGTATGACAAGTCCTAACTCAGCTAACAATTTCTCCAGCATTTCACCCTTGTCGTCGGTATTCTTACTCAACCAAAATTTAGATTTTTCGTTGGGTCTGCCAAGTGTATTATATACATTTTTTTGTGTTTTATGCGAATTTCTTTTAATTTTAGTAGAAGTGGTTCTATGGGTAAACTATACTGGAAACAAGAGTTGGCAAAAATAAATTTTTCATATTTGTGTGTAACTTCTAAACCGTTTATACGTGTGTCCAAAATTCTGACATACGCACAACTTGTAATATCGGATTAATAACTACTGTGGCAGTCATTGTATTATTGTCCACAAGAAATTGCCTAGCCAAAATTGACATATGTGGAATGTGACCATTTACTGTGTAGGGACCCTGCATGCAGATAGTGTTAATATCAAGATCCTCAAACGATTTCCGTAACTCGCACACAACCAGCTTCTTCTTTGTCTGTTTATTTGCGCTGTTCTAATGTACTCAGCCATTCGTTATATTTTTTATAAAGCTTGGTTTAAAAGAGCCCTCCACAACCTGGAAAAATTAGCTCTATTGCCATTAACCTTCGGGTTCGTATTTCCTTTAAATCCGTGCATCTAAATGTGTTTTTGCATTTATAATTTATTTTACTTTACTGCTTACCAAACATATATATGTGTCTTTTTAGTGGCATTTAATTGTCTAACTACGCTACTTACTGCGTTATGTGATGTGTCTGGTTTGCGTTGTTTATAAGTGTTATATATATATATATATATATATATATATATATATATATTGCAGTGTTTGCTTCAAAAGGAACAAAGCAGTGTTTATTATTACTATATATTTTTCTTTTTTAAAATTCTGGTTTTCTTACATGATTTAATCGCTCATACCTAACCTGCACATAGAAGTGAGGCCATTTCTGAGTAGGATCAAATACTCGTACAATTCGACCATAACGTATTACGAAATCTTTGTATATTTCTTCCAAGCAAAATTAGTCTCCTCTCGTTTCATAAGTAAATCCAAAAGTTCATTGGGATCGGTGGATTTTTTTTTACCTTATTTCGATTCTGTCTACCGCATCTGGCAACAGGCGTCGAAGCTCGGTGATGTCGCGTAGAAAGCCATCCCTCTCGGCTGGTCAGGGTGCTGTGCGGGCTGCTTTTTCGCCTTCGCTGTCTTCTCAGATGAAGGTTTCATCTGGCTTTACCCCAAAACCTCGTTAAATTCCACTTAATTACAATTTCGGGCCCCTGACGTTGGGCGCCAATTGTGGCCATTTGTACGTTCTTAGGCGGGAGGTCGGGATTTTTAGTAAGACTTTCGACGTGAGATACGGAGTTCGTTCCTCTCCTCGTGGCATGAGACTCCAATCATATCTCAGGGTTGGTATGCTGTTATGAAGCAAATAGTGCATTGTCTTCATTGTTATCTTTATTTCGCTTTTCTGCCTAATGTAGTTCACTTACATACCTCGCCACCTTCACGTGTTAACGGGCGACATTTTTCCTGAGAAACAAAATTGCGTCTTCATCACACGGCTTCCAAAGAGGCAGTCTCCGCACTTTGTTTCAAACACTGCCCCGTATACAGGCGAAAAACAAGGCCACCCATGCTCAAAGGTCGTTAAGAGATTTTTCAGCGTTTTGCCCCCTTGTCCAGTAACACATTTTGTCCAAGGCAAGAAATGGGAAGGCGTCTATCTGCGGAACACACAGATCTGGACTGACCATAATTTCAGAAATGTATATACGTAGCCTCTACAATAATTTTAATGTACATAGCATAAATGTACCAAGATATTATACAACTTACAGTCTCAATTTATTACTCCTAAATCTATGGTTTCTTACCTTTCGACTTCTCTAATTTCAGTTATAACTATATCTTTAATACCTATCCCGTTATTTTTCTCACCCCTAGTGAGCGATCGTGATAATTGTGCCTTGGTTTAAAGATAGTTCCATACTGTGATGCAGCGGCGGCTAAGGCCCAAAGTTACCAGGAGGTTGGCGCCGAGTGGTCGGAGTAAATAAGATAACGGCCGCTGACCAGTGTAAACACCGGGCGCTCTATCGGGAGATAAGTGCAGTTTATGAAAGTTTTGTCCCGCCTTCTCCAGAAAATGTGTCGAAGTAGCTCTAGAACGTTAGAAAAACTTCTGTGGATGATTCCACTGCCTATATAAGCAAGCGCTCTCGCAAGAGGCAGTCATGCCTGCCGAATTGCGAGGCGAGTGCGACAGATTGGAGCTGAGTCAAGTCAGTGTGCAAGCGAGTTGTCGACTGTGTTTCTGGTGCGTTATCAAGAGCGATTCTCCGAGCGAGTTGGTGACGGCTGTTGTTAATGTACAGCGAGTGCTACGGTGAAGCGACGGTTTGTGGAGGTCTTGTGTTCGACTCCCGACTCCGCGTGCAGAAGCTGCGTCACAAAGGAAGTACAGTGACAGAAGTGAGCTAGTTTACCTCCGTCAAATGATAGTGTGAACGAAGTGAACTTACACTGAAGGTGAACTACATAAAAACGAAACAGTAACAGTGTGAACTGATATAGGTGGCAGTTGAAAAACTGGACAAAATCGCAGTACATTTATATTCGTTTACAATTTCATTCTTAAATTAAGTAAACTATACTTTGTTTGCCAGCTACTACTATGCGGTTAATGTCCTCAAATCTACGCCGCACGTGCAGGTAACGTCACAGTGACTGTATGTATACAACGACAACGCAAAACGGCAGAATGCCACATGCGCAAAAAATTGTGTACAACTCAATTTAAACTTTAAAAAGTTTAATACATAGTAAAATCATACTTTAGTGCACAAAAACTATACTCACATGTAGGTCATTATAAATTCTCGCTTCTCACTTACTTACAAGTATATAAACTTATTACACCTCTTACGAATATGTCGTCCTCTCTGATCTAGGGGTACCATGCTAACCTCTAGTTCCCGAGGTCGCGGATTCAAACCCGGCGGAAGGCAATGGAATTTTTCCGGGCATAGAAATCGTTAACATGGCTTCCTGCTGAAAGGAAGTAAAACCGGTGGTCCCGTGTCTTAGATCCTCAAGCCTGACAAGAGACTCTGAGCTAAATTTCCTGTGTCTCACGCCCAAATTAGAATGGGACGCTAAGAATCACAGTAGTTAAAGAGTTACCACATCTACTCGCTCAGCAACGTGAGCGCAAAAAAGAATTAACTCTCAGAATACGCCTCTGAAGCATCCTAAGCCAGTGTCATCAACTGAATGCGTTAGAGAATCAGCGTATTCTTACTCGCAGTTCTGAGAAAGGAATAATTCAGTAAGAAGTATAAGACAGAAGAAGCAAGGACAAAAACTATCACAGGAAAGGACTAAAAGGGCAAAGGGAAAGTACACCCGTGGACAAAAGCAATGATCATATCTTGAACGCCAAATTTTTCAAATCCTACACAGCACAGCGCCTTGTTTACACCATACGCAATACAGTTGCATACCGCTATAACAAGCTGTTGTACGGCATTACTCTTTCCATGTGTCTTTTCTGTAGCTCTGTGGCAAAGCTTAGGATACTTCTGTGGTTAAGAGCGCAGGTTCGCTCCTTGATGTAGCGAACACTTTCTTTTTTCTTATATTAATAATGTTTAATAAATATATAGAGGCTACTTTTTTCGATATAATGCATTTCATACATGGCATTCGGTAAAGTTAATAATAGAATAGTTATTATAATGCTTTCTTAAGAGTTAATTCTACCTCATTGCAATGTGCTACATAAAAACTACGTGATACGCAGAAGGGTGTGCAAACGCATCAGGTCCAAGCATATTCTCTTATAGTGAACACTGCGTTTGACAATGGCAGAGCGCGCGCACAAAGACAGGCATAAGGATGTCCCCCCTTGCACTAGACAATGTGGCAGGCCGTTCTGCTCGTGAAGCTGCAGCTCTTATTGGACTCCCTGTAACCACAGCGCAGAGGTGGGTGAGATTATCCAGGTTAGGGACTGAACGCCGTCGTCTTGGTTCAAGAAAAAGACATGTGTCAACTCCTGAAATGATGCAGCTTTAATTGCAGTAGCAGAGAGGAACCCTTTTCAAGCTGCTTCTGAAATGAAGGCACATTCACAACTCCTTGGATCATCTCGAATAGCTCTGCGGGTGTAAGCAACGCAGTACTTCTTGCACGAAGGGATGCTAAAAGCAAGATCTGACAGACGATCACAGATTGTTTCGCCTCGCGTTTGCAAAGGAAAATGCCAACCGCAACTGGAATAATATAATATTCTCAGAAGAGGTGACATTTTCTTCCACACGTAAGGGAAAGGTCTACCGTCCAAAGGGGTCCCGATACTATGCAAAATACCTAGCTTCACAATTTCATCACGGTCGCGTGCATGTATCTTGTTGGAGCTGGATATCAAGAGAAGGCCTAAGTGTGTTGTGGCAGCTTGATGATACATTGAACAGTGCGCAATACATGGTAATACTAAATAATATTTTTATTTTCCCTGTGAGGATGAGATATCCTGATGGAATTGTTGAGTTCGTACAGGATAATAAACCTGTCCACACAAGTCAAAAGGTTTAAAATTGGTTCTCAGAGAGGCAGAATATCAGAGTGATAGACTGGCCTCCCTTTTCACCAAATCCCAACCGTACTAAAAATGTGTGGGCTGAGGTGAAAAAAGATATGCCCTCTAATTTCCCTGCAGATGCGCGAAGGACAAAAGATGGCTTATGGGCAAAAATTCAAGAAGCCTGGGATGTTATAGCTTCTCGAACACTTTACTACAGGGATTTAATTTCATCTATGCCCCGCAGATTGAGGGAAGTTATACGTACTGAGGGTTCATACACCCGATATCTGTTTTGTTTATTTTATGTTCTTTAGCCTTAGAAGGTAATACCTTATTTGCGTTTACTTCTTTAGTTATTTAAAACGAGTGTTTTAATAGAATTATGTTTTTGTGTGCATAGATATAGCTAAAACTTCAAATGCTGGAGTTATATTGATGCAATATTATGTCCTACACATGTAGCCATAAAATTAACAACATAAAACGTAACAACTAATGAGAGATTTGAACCGAGGAGCTTATGAGCGCAAGCAGTGCCTTCTTAACCTCACGGTCACGTTAACGTGGTTCAGGGATTGTTTTCAGTTGGAATTATTGACACTAAAATTGATAAACCTAATGTACCTTCACAAACAGCAAAAAATAAAAGTAAAGTATGATAATATATAATTCACCTCTTTAGTTTATATTTAGGTTATTAGCCATTGTGCTCACAGGCCCAGACTATTCTAAAGTTCGTTGTGAACGCAGCTGTTACGAAGGTACATGAAGACTTCCGATCCGCACATGAATTTTTTTTGTCCACGGGTGTATGTTTTGATTGTAGAGCACAACGCGTCCTTTTCCTTCCCTCTACATCCCTTACCTATTCGAAGGGTTTTAGTCACACGAACGTAATATGTCACATATAACAGAGTTGTTTGCCTCTATCCTAATCGATCGGGGAAAATCTCCGAGAACAACTTTGGTCTTTCGACCTCAATTTCTGTCTTACAACTAACGGCATCTGATTAAGACTATTATATACTCGGATTAACCAGTGGCATAATTTCTGAGGAATAGAAAAATAAGCATGGGATTAGAAACTTTAGTGCTTCTCATGCTTTTCCGTTCACATTACTGCAAATTATTTGTGGCATATTTAAAGTTAGTTCGCTGCGACCACTTGACACAAACGCTGTGGGTGCAACATCATTGAGCATAGAATATCAAGTACACACTCTCATTACGGTTAAAATTAAACTTTCAAATGCCTCCTCTTTCTCCCTGTCTCTCCCCCCCCTCTCTCTCTCTCTCTAGTTTGACATAACGTAATAAGTATGTCAAAACAAAAAAGTTGAAAATGTCATTATAGATCTTTTACTGATATACTTAAATAATATGTTATATAAGTACTGAAATACATTACTAAACAATCAAACTAATGATTCCGCACAAAAGTGAAGTTTTAATTTTGTTAAAAACTATTAATTTATTCATTCACACTTTCTGTTTTGTACACAAATTTACATTATTTTACTACAAACATACCGAATAATATCCAGGTTCCGTAGTCTAACAAAACCATTGAATCGAAACAGATTGAAAGGAAATTCCACACTTCAAATTAACATTTCAAATCTATCCTGCAACCGTTTAAACAAACCTTAATCTATCAACGCGCGTTAATTTGCCTCATTGTTATACATAATAACAAACTAGACTGTGCAAGGCGGTAAATAGTTCAACTACTTCATATTCATCAGAAACCAACCATGACCTTTATATTACGAGTCACTGGACAACGCCATTCGAATATACACTACGTGATCAAAAGTATCCGAACACCTGGCTGAAAATGACGTACAAGTTCGTGGCGCCCTCCATCGGTAATGCTGGAAGTCAATATGGTGTTGGCCCACCCTTAGCCTTGATGACAGCGTTTACTCTCGCAGGCATACTTTCAATCAGGCGCTGAAAGGTTTCTTGGGGAATGGCAGCTCATTGTTCACGGAGTGCGGAACTGAGGAGAGGTATCGATGTAGGTCGGTGAGGCCTAGCACGAAGTCGGCGTTCCAAAACATTCCAAATGTGTTCTATAGGATTCAAGTCAGGACTCTGTGCAGGCCAGTCTATTACAGGGATGTTATTGTCGTGTAACCGCTCCGCCACAGCCCGTGCAGTATGAACAGGTGCTCGATCGTGTTGAAAGATGCAATCGCCATATCCGAATTGCTCTTCAACAGTGGGAAGCAAGAAGGTGCTTAAAATATCAATGTAGGTCTGCGCTGTGATCCTGCCACGCAAAACAACAAGGGGTGCAAGCCCCCTCCAGGAAAAAACACGACCACACCATAACACCACCACCTCACACGCTGGCAGATGACGTTCACCGGGCATTCGCCATAGCCACACCCTGCCATCGGAACGCCACATTGTGTACCGTGATTCGTCACTCCACACAACGTTTTGCCACTGTTCAATCGTGTAATGTTGACGCTCCTTACACCAAGCGAGGCGTCGTTTGGCATTTTCCTGCGTGATGTGTGGCTTATGAGCAGTCGCTTGACCATGGAATCCAAGGTTTCTCACCTCACGTTTAACTGTCATGGTACTTGGAGTGGATCCTGATGCAGTTTGGAATTCCTGTGCGATGGTCTGGATAGATGTCTGCCTATTACTCTTTACGACTCTCTTTAAATGTCGGCGGTCTCTATCGGTCAACAGACGAGGTCGGCCTGTACGCTTTTGTGCTGTATATGTACCTTCACGTTTCCACTTCACTATCACATCAAAAACAGTGGACCTAGGGATGTTTAGGAGTGAGGAAATCTCGCGTACAGACTTCTGATACAAGTGCCATCCAATCACCTGACCATGTTCGAAGTCGTGAGTTCCACGGAGCGTCCCATTCTGCTGTTTCACGATGTCCAATGAGTACTGAGGTCGCGGATAATGAGTACCAGGCAGTAGGTGGCAGCACAATGCACCTAAGATGAACAATGTATGTTTGTGGGGCTGTCCGGATACTTTTGATCACATAATGTATGTAGGTACTATATAATGAAACAGAAATGTATACCACACACAGGTCAGCTACATTAATCTGTTTTTATCTTCATTCACACAGAAACAGAAAATACCATATCAGTTTTCAATGCACTTGCTTCGTCGTCAATATCTGCGATCATTTTTGCTTGTTCTTACTTTTTCTACTGCTTATCTATAAAAAGTGAAGGAAGTATTTCTTCTACCCAACATTTGATACGGAGATTTCACTGGAAATATACCCTTTGAGGTCCGCTGAATAAATAAGAAAGGCATCTTTAGAAAACGTCCGTCCGCGCGCATGCGCGCGTGCGTGTGTGAACAGCATAACTCATAGAAGAAAAGTCGCGTAAATGCGAAACTTTGAATTTAAGTTCAGCAGCATCCTAGGATTCACACGAAGATATACAAAAGTACTCCCCACGCCAATTACTTTGTACATGGACATTTTGTCATTATTTTGATTTTCTCAGCAAATGGCTAATATTTTGATTAAAATGCCATACATTTAAGAAGTTTCCATTGCAAATAAAATATACATTTTGAGTGTAGTGGGAATAGCCTGTGAAGTCCTTTTCACTCTAAATGACTTTTTTATAATTGATAAACCCTAAACCCTACTACACGAAAAATGTCGATCTCTTAAAAGACACAGTTCATATAAAAATGTATGGGTAGCATTAAGTATTCCCCAGATGTTCTATGTCGTCCTCCGTGATGTAGTGGTTACCATACTAGCCTCTAATTCCCGAGGTCGCGGGTTCAAATCCAGCGGAGGGCGATGGATTTTTTCGGGCGTAAAACTCCTTAGCATGGCTTCCTTCGGAAGGGAAGTAAAACCGGTGATTCCGTGTCGTAGATTTACGGCAAGTAAAAGAACCTCAACCTGATAAAGATGCCTCTGAGCAAAATTTCCGGTCTTTCACGCCCAATATAGAATGGGATACTAAGGGCCACAGCAGTTAAAGAGCGTCCATAAATAAAACTCAATTTAATTTTTTTTAGAGGTTCTGTATAATTTATTTGAATTGTTCAGTGCTTATATTTTTTGCTTTCTCTACTTAGTGCATACAGTAAGTGGAGGAAGTATTGTATTCCACCTATAAATTCGATGTTGATATTTAAACGAAAGTACATTTTTGAGGCTCCTGAACACAAAAAATCATTATGTGTATATGACTTTTATAGCATAACTAAAAAACGAACAGTAACAGTTTCATGTACCAAACTTGGTATTTAGGTTCGAAATTTTCCAAAGATTCAATACAAGGTTTTCAAGAAAAAATGCCCCAACCCTAACTTCCTTTATGTGGAAAGATGCTCAATATATTTTATTTTATCAAAAATGGTTCCAACTATTAGAAATAAGATACCATATATTTAAGATATTTACATGACAAATTAAATGCATGTCTTGAAGCTTCGGAGAACAGCCTATGAAGTCCTCTTCATTCAGAAGGAATTTTGTATAACTTTATATAAAGGGTAAACCAATAGACAAACAGATACTACAAAAAGAATATAGACCTCTTTAAAACACACAATTTATTTCAAATAACTTTTTCAGTAGCATCAGTCATATTCGGGACATACATTATTATTAGTTTGAATTGTTCAACAATTTTGTCACTTTCTTAAAGTGTTCTTTCTATTCAGATGTTTCTCGCAATACCATGGGAAGAGTATGAATCTTCAAGGCCAGCATGTACCGACCAGTTTTTATATATCACATTTTCGACTCGCTATCCTCTGTTTCCCTTGTACCTATAACGAAATGTGTAATGAAGTCATTTTTGCAAAGATTTATTTCGAGTTACATGATGTGGATAACAGAATAAGCTTTTATAAGAATAGTCTGAAGAAGATAAACAGAAATAAACGATATTGGGTAGAGCAAGTATATAAATATAACACATCATTTTTAGAAACTCGTCGGTTTGTGTATGTGTGTGTGTGTGTGTGTGTGTGTGTGTGCGCGCGCGCGCGCGCGCGGCGCACGCTCCCTGTGTCTGTGACACAAGTAACCAAAAACGGAAAGTTTATTTAATAATAAGCTTGCTGTTTAAGCTCAGCATCTTCCAAGGATGCGACACAGAACTTTCAAGGAAATCCCTCCACTGCAACCTACACTTTACATGGAAAAGATTTCCTTTTTTTTTCTCAAAAGTAGTCAAACGATTTTGATTAAAATACCATAGGTTGCAGGACAAACTGTAAATCTTGAATTTTCCGAAAATAGCCTGTGAAGTCCTGTTCATTCTGAATGACTTTTGTGTAAGTGATCAACCGTAAGAAACAGAAAAAAATCTTACTACGCAAAACATATAGATCCTGTAGATCCCCGTCATTGGTTTCGGTTTACTATATTTACTACGTACTTACAGTAGATAGAGGAAGTACTGTAATCCACCCAAACATTCTATATCGATATTTCACCGGAATACATTCTTGATGCCTTATGAACACAAATATAATGTTTATAAAAAGGTCCCTCTGTGTGTGTGTGTGTGTGTGTGTGTGTGTGTGTGTGTGTGTGTGCGAACACACAAGCTAAAAAAGACCAAATTGCTTAAATACTAAGATTGGTATTGAAGTTCAGCGTTTTCTAAGAATGCGACACGAAGATTTTCAAGAAAATCCCTTACCCCAAATTACCCTTTACAAGAGAAATGTTTCATTATTTTTTATTTTCTCAAAAATGGCCGTAACGATTTTGATTGAAACACCATATGTTTAAGATGTTTTATGGAAAATAAAATGTATATTTTCAGTTTCTAGGGATATTCTGTAAAATTTTCTTTTTTCTGAAGGAAATGTTTATACTAATTGATAAACCGTAGGAGAAAGACAAAGGTTCACTACAAGAAATGTAGATCTCATTAAGGCACGAATATATCTCAAACATTCTTTTTGTGAAGTTAACCATTTCCGAGATATTCTTTGTTATTGGTTTGAATTTTCAAATACTTACGCTTTTCTCAACACCAAATCGCTGTTTATGACTTTCTCTACTACGTAGCGTAAGTAGAGGAAGTATTGCATTCCACCCAAAAATTCGATACCGAGATTTCACAGGAAATACATGTTTTGAGGTGCACTGAATACATATAAAGCATTTTTAGAAACATGTCGTTGTGTGTGTCTGTCTGTGAACACCATAACTCAGAAACGAACAGTCGGATAAACACCAAACTTGCTATTTAGGTTCAGTATCTTCCAGTAATGCGACGCGAAGGTTTTCAAGAAAATCCCCCTCCACCCCAGATTACCCTTTACATGGAAAATTTTTCGAAAAGTTTAATTTTCTCAAAAATGGCTCTAACGATTTTGATTAAAATATCATATATTCAAGATACTTTCATGACAAATAAAATGTATATCTTGAATTTTCTAGGAATGTCTCCAAAAGTATTCTGCATAACTGCGTTTGCATAACTGGTAAACCATAAGAGATAGACAAAATTTTACTATACAAAACATGTAGATCGCATTAAAATACACAATTTATGTCATATACACTTTTTTGTTGAGTGAACCGTTTTCGAGATATTGCTTGTTATTTCCTTAAATTTTCCAATACACTTTTTCTCAAATGGGAATTCGTTATTCATTTTCTTTGTCCTGGTAATTCAAAGAGAATGGAATACTCGACATGGCAACCAGCTCTTAAAATATTTGACTATCGCTTAAAGCCTACCAATTCCCCTTGCATCTACAAGAAAATTAGCAATAAGATTAACATCTCAATATCTCGATTAACATAAGGCATATGGAGAATAAGCGTTTGTACACATAGTTTGTACAAGAGTAGAGAAAGTCATGTAAGTGTAACACATCAGATTTTTTTTTACTCGTGGTAATGCAAAGAGCATGGAGACTCAAAGTCATCACGCTTTTTAAAAATCCGACTATCGCTTTATATATGTAATGTGATGCGTAAATGCATAATGAAGGTTTATCTCAATTTACAAGAAGTAGACAGACGAACAATTTTTGTAAGAATAGTTTGTAAAAGAGCGAGTAGAGAAAGTAATGTGAAAGCAACAACATAATTTTATCTGAGTGCTCAATGTGTGGCGGTTCTCTTTCTAGAGAAGATATCAGTGTCCGTGGTTGTCATTCAGAATCGAATGGATGTTAAAAGCACTCCACGTGCAAAATATCTGTAGTACAACTCCAGTTTATTGTGAACATGGCTTTGACTAAGCGAGAGAATATTAATGTTGCAATGGAAAAACTTGCTATTCGATACCGCTTCCACGACAATAAAAGTATTTCAGAACTTCATGTGGCCGATATATTGCGTCATAGGGGAATCCCCCACCTTCATATCCACGGTTTTTATCAGTGTCCTACTTTCTTGGCACAAAAAGCTTTTAGGATTTTGAGAAAATATAATTGAAAGGTATTCACGAAGGACGGTGTTGGGATTACATACTGCCAAAGTTCTCCCAACAATTCCGATTATAACAGCTGTTATTAAAGCCATGGGAAAGTGAGGGTAGTCAGGGACGATTGTCTTTCCACTCCCACTAAAATGACCTGTGACTTATGATGATGACTCGTACTCCCCTATCAGGTCAGTGTCAGTGTCGGTCTGTAGTGAAAATAACTGTTACATCATTACACGCTTGTATCCATTCGCTCTAGGTCATTCTGAACATTCTCGTGGATGTGTTTATTTAGCAATCATAAAGAGTAACCAGTTGTATTCTAATGGACAGAGGGACGAAAGGCGCCAAAAGGTATTAAAACTTAAAATTCCTAGCGTTAACAGCCCAAACGGGTGAAGCTTGCCGGATGATACTATATCTTCTGCCTCCGTCCAAATAGGACATCGTGAGCAAATTGGAGTAATATAGATTGTGTGGTCACATGACTCAACCAATACACATACATATGTAAATGAACAACAGTAATAGATATTAATAATCAATAAGCACAAATATATTAATAAACGCAACAGAGAATAACAGGTAAGATATAAGTAAAGGGAAACGAGATGTAAATGGAATATTTATCAGAATCAGATATATTGTAAAAACCTTAACCATGAAAGGCGAGCTAGCAACTTGGGATCAATTAGTATGTAAACTTTGTAACAAACGGAGTTGGAAAACAACAGCGGAGAGGAGAGAGACAGAGAGAGAGAGAGAGATTACTGTTGTTAGAAAGAGATTGAGATAGAATGAATTTCCTGGAAGTGTCAGTCGCAGAACAGGGAGCTGGACAAAATGAGAGACTGGGTAAAGTCGGTGTGTGAAAGAGATGGAAATAGAGGGAAAATTTCCCAGGAGTCAAGTGAAGCCTGCCTCTTAAAAATTAAACAATTAAACTTTCATATCACGCTAAGCAATTGCCAATAAGAAGACACGTTACAAATATTGTCGCGTCAGGACATTTCGTATAAAAGCAGGAATTCGCACAAAGCTTACACACATTTTTCTTTTG
Source organism: Deroplatys truncata (assembly GCA_030765065.1). Classification (NCBI taxonomy): domain Eukaryota; kingdom Metazoa; phylum Arthropoda; class Insecta; order Mantodea; family Mantidae; genus Deroplatys; species Deroplatys truncata. The sequence continues at coordinate 118,027,524 of CM060979.1, forward strand.
CTACTGATGGTGAGACGAATGTTGTATCTGCTACGTGTTGTGAAGGGTGGAGGGAGATAGCGTGTGACGATGAGAGATAGTTTTCCCAAAACCTATTGAGATAGCGGGTATAGGAAATAACTAATATATGCAAATAAGGGAATGGTGTTGATAGTTGCTTTACATTTTTTATTTGTTGTTCCTGGAATAAAGTCCAGTTTTAAAACTGAACACGTGATAATGATTTGCCTTGACCCATACCCCGAGATTGCAACGATAGGGCCAGATTTGACTTTCAGCACCTCCGAGAACGAGAGAACGAGCAGGCAGACATCAAACCCAGCAGGCCCAGTTGACCAGAGGAGGATTCACGCTTAAGGTAGAGTGACCAGCGCGCATCCCGCTACAGTGTATAGTAAAAGTTCTTTAAAAAAGACAATCCTATTCCTTCAGTTTTTCAATGTTTCCTTTTTATTTTTATTTAGCACCTAACATTCGGTACCGTACTACAACAATGAAACTGCAGTCATTGTGTAAAATCATGTTTTAGCCCCTTAATTTACTTTAACCTTTTGGACTATTCATATTAAATAGTCGTTCACTTATAAACCAGTTTGCTACAGTCAACGGTGTGTGGTGAAGGTATCGGCCAAGATAAGCAATCTCTCTGTAAGCGGTTAAACGAAAATATACTGTAGAACATGCATAATTGCAATGAAAATAATAACATTACTGACACCCCGCACATTATTACATTGTAACAAAATACAGTGTTTTTACCTTATCTTATTTGAAGCAGAGTTGGATTCTCCTTCCCTTCTTGACGAAATCGTAAATCACATGGTCATAAAATTTGGAATACAGGTTTACTAGAAGTTCTATCTCCATTGCTATCGAATGGAGAAAGCCTTTCCTGTTCCTGAATATTGCGTGAATAATTTGTTGTGCTCTTTAGTTTATAAATCCACGTTCAATCCAGCACTACTTCCTGGAATAGTTAACACCAACTCGTACAATTTTGTTAATTCATTATATGCCCTGTTCAGGTATTTGTTTTGATGAAGGCTAGAAGGTCATTCACGGATTTATGATGCATGTCTAGTGACAGGTAAGTTGCAGAGAGTTGTGACCTCAAAGAAACAAAATCAAAGACTGTCTCATAGCGATTTTAGGATTGTATAGGCAATTCTGGAAAAGATTACTTGTGTTTGTTGAAGTTCTTAAAAATTAACAACCCTAGAAAACGTAGAGACCCAATATTACCATATCTTTCTCTGAGATGGAGTAAAAGTGTATCCAGAATCTCAAAATACAAATGTTTGTAGTGTACTTTCCTGTCCAAATCATCAATGCCCGTATGACGTTTCCTAGGTGGTCCTTGAACACCAATATCTTCTTGAAATTTATCCCATACTTCATAGAAGGGATTGCGCTTCTCTTCTATGGCCCTCTGAAATTCCTTAACTTTCAATAAATATCCAATATCAGAGGACTTTGCTTGGAGAATATCATATAGAGTGTCAGTGATTGGGAAATTATAGCAAAAATCTGTAGTAGAAATTTGAAGGTGAAGTTCTCCATTGTGCCCACGAAACCTCGTGCAGCAGTATATGTAACCTGATCCCACTTTTCATCAGCATTCTCAATTTTCAAACAATAAAAAGGTTTCTTTTCTGTATTCATAAATTCTTTCCACCAAATGAGAGCTATAGCTCCAGTGCGTTTGTGAAACACGCGGATATCTTCTATGTATCTCATTGTCTAGGGCCTCAGTTCTCTTACAAGACCTGAAAAAAAACCGCTGCTATCGCATTAACGGCAATGAACAGTATCCTAAATTCTCGAATGTGTGAAACCGCCTGTGGTAGAATTAGATTTAATCTGTGGGCTAAATAGAGTGATCCACAAGTGCATAAATAGAGTATGGGGAAATTATCCGCTTACTTTTTCTTGAAGTCCATTTAAATGGCCCGCCATAACAGTCGCACCACCGTACGTTTGAGTAAATATATTTTCCCCAAAGTCAAATTCATCCCTGAGATAGTTTAGAATTTTGATAACGCATCGGCAGACCGATCATCTGGAATATTCATGAAACGGAGCAATCTTTTTTTTTATCATCGTCTTCAGCTCCAACGAATTTCATTATTGCAGAAAATTGGGATAAATTGGCAACATCTGTACGTTCACCCAAAACTAATGGCAACAATGCTGGTATTTGGATTTCCCTTTAACTCCTCATTAGGGTATGACATATTTATTAAATTAAGTCATTCTGAATCAGATTTGATAACCCAATCAACACTGTCCCCTGTTGCGTGAAAGTTCTGAAGTTGCCGTTATATAGACAAAGCAGGTTTACAATTTATATATAATTCCCCTTGCTGCTGGATTCTGGTGACTCATTTTTCCCCAGAAAAACAAACATTGTCAATCAGGCGTTTTAATACTTCTTTATATTTGCTTACTAGTTTGTTGTGCTGATTGTCCCTCACTTTCTTCCGAGTATTCTGGATTTGCTCATCACCTCCACACTGCAGAGAGGGCTAAAAGCTTTGTAGTTGACCTTGCTTGCCATTTGGCACGAAAAACAAAGCCTGGAATAGACAGGGATGGTGGGGTTTTCAAGGCACACGTTCAAAGCACAAACATTCGGGTGAACACTTAAAATGCAAACCGCAGTTAAGGAGTTTTGAAAGAAACAGTATTGCTGATGCAAGAGAACGCGAGATGGTCATTGCTCAATGTAATGGAAATGTTCGCTTAAACAGGAAATTTTTTTGAGGTTGATCGTTAAAGCTGTGCTATTTTTAGTAAGCAAAAACTTACACTTAGAGGACACGATGAAAGCGTATCTTCCACAAATCGTGGAAATTTTAAGGAGCTACTTTCTGTAATAAAGTAGATTAGATTATATTAGATTAAATAACCGGAGTTGTTGATGGAGATTTGTCGACCTACCGCACGTCAGCTTAAAAGGTTTATTGTGCAACCCCATTGGAAAAGATGCTTTCACGATTTCCAAAATTTATGCTCTGAACAACTTCCAATATGCTGGTCCAATGCCAGCATCCTTTGCTAGATCTCCCCTAGTTATATAAAGAGTAAGTCTCTTTCTCAACAAGAATGGACAATCAAAAACGATATTCGAGGCAGTTTCCTCATCCTCTTTGCACATTCTACAAATAGTTTCCTCCTTGTAGAGGCCTACTTTGCGTTGATGTTTCCTGAAGTGACTACGTTCAGAAATTAGTGCAACTATTTTCCTAATTCCTGATCTGTCCAATTTCAGAAGAGATGAGGAAAATATGTTGAGTGGATCAAAGACCATTTTCCTGGCTTCTCTTTGTCCAGGGTAGGTTTGCCACCTGAGTTGATGTGTTTTCCTAATCCATGCTTTTGAGGAATGTCTTGGCAGTACAAATACTGATTCCAACCACGGGTTCAGGGTTAATTTAGGGTATCCCAGTACCGCTTTTAGCCAGCTGATCAGCTTCTTTGTTTTTATAGATTCCCTGATGCCCCAGCGCCCACCGTATTTTGAGTCTGTTGCGAGATGACAAGACAATCGGGCATTTAGGCATTCCCATGCCAGTTTTTATTTTACCCGGTCTTAAGAGAGTGCTTATTAAGTAATTTAACTATCTGTGAGGACGAGAATTAGTTTACCATGGTAACCTTTACCATGGTAACCCACACACTCAAGACCTCTTAGAGCACAGCTAAGGATAGCAAATACTTCTGCCTGAAGGAATGTGCAATATTTCCCAAGGATTATACTAATATTTGTCCTTGGAGATAGGTCATATGTACCCGCGCCCGATTGTGCCCTAAACAGGATCCATTTGTGAACCAAACAATTTGGTGACATTCTTTATTAGGCGTAATGTCTTTCATCCAGTCTTCTCGAGACCCGAGAGTCACCTCAAATGGAGAGAAGAACAATACTGAGTATTGATTAAGTTGGACCCCATAATCAATACTGGGATATATGGAAAACCGCTACCTCTGCAAATTCCTGTTTGCACTTAGAGGTAGGCAGTAATCCTAGCTTCCGCTTGTACCTAGGTAAATAAATATCCATGGGAGGGAGTCGCAGATGAGTCTCCAGCGTAATGGTTCTGAAAGCCCCTCTAATACATTAGGTATACTAGTCTCTGTAGCTAGGTAAATTTAGCTGCTAGAGTAGTTTGTAATGTTTTTGGCCAACCAAGGATGGTGCCATAAGATAACTAGGGCCTAACCATTGCAACATACAGAGAAAGGCTAACGTGTGGCTTCATGCCCCAGTTTGTTCCAATAGTAGTGCTTACAAACTACCACCTTATTCTATGGAGAACAGCATCAATGTGTTCGTTCCAGGCCAGTCTCTTATCCAGTACAAGGCCCAGATATTTTTCTGACTCTGAATATTCCAGGGGTGCATTGCCTAGATTAAGATTTCCTATACCTATTACATTTCTTCTGCTGGTAAAATGAACAACCGCTTTGCTAGGATTTGTGGACAAGTCGTCCTGTATGCACCGGTTGTGAATTTTTCTCAGTCCATGACCACGAGATTCCAATGTCAGGGTGAGAGAACTCTCCCCTGCGGGCAACCCCTCGTGGGGATGATCCCCCTCATTCCCCCAAGGAGGCTAGCTTAAGTTTCCTGCTCCTGAGCATGGAATTTATCCAACTACAGAGAGTGTCACTGACTCCATACTTCTGTGCAGTCAGAATCACAAGGGGTGTTAATAAAAGCGCCCTCTATGTCCCCAAATCAATGAGTCCTGCAGTCTACTAGTAAGACTGTGCAACGCTGTTACACAGGAGTTTGATGGCTGGTAGGTAGGTTGATTTCTATGGGGGGAGTATCTACCAGTAGCCTCATTTGAATGTATCTTTCGACCAGTCTTTCCAAAACCTTTAAAAGGAACAATGCAAGACTTATCGATCGGTAGGCCTTAACTCTGGTGTAATTTTTACGCCCGCGTTTAGGAATAAACACTACTCTGATAGCTCCCCAGGCCAGAGGAATATAGCTAAATTCCATAGCGCGGAAGAGATTACAAAGAAGGATATAAAGTGAGACAGGTCCCTTCTCCAGCAGCGGAATAAAGATACCGTTTCCGCGTTACTATTTAAATGCCTTAAATGTATGCATTTCCCATTTAACACTATAAACTGTGACTACTTGACGTGCAAGCTCCCAGTCCCTCCGCGAGGATCTTGGTCTAGAGTTTTCGCAGCGGTCTGTGAATTTGCAGGTCTCGTCATCGTATTTGCACCCGGGGAAGTGTACCTCAAAGAGAACTTTGAGGGCTTCTTCAGCCGAGCATATAAAACCGCCTCTAGGCTTGGATATTGTTCCTACGGGATTTATTGGACCGTGAACCAATGCTCTTTGTAGCCTGGTTGTCTCTGACAAGCTAAATATTTTCTGACAGAAGAATTGCCAAAAAGATTGCATGGCTTTACGTATACCTTTATTGTAGTCTGTGAGGGTTAAATGATACTCCCTACAGTTTCAGTCCTTTTGCCTAGTTAAAGAGTTGTCTTACTCTATCTCTCCTATGCTCAAGTATTTAGTCCACCATGTCAATTTCCTGGATTCCATCCGCGTTTGCATGGGGAAGTTATCACGATACCCATCAAGTACTGAATTGAATAGGCGACCTTGTCAATATCACCAAAATATTTAATCTTACCAGTCTGCCCAATTCGACTTGAGAGATCCTGCATAAAGGGCTACCGCCAGGTTCCTCATGGTATTCCTGCAGAAATTAGCTCCTTTAACTACATTAACACTAAATTTTGATAAGAATTAACATAAACTTATATGGACATAAAGTTACAATATTATGAGTTTACATAGTTAGCAATGACGAGAATAATGTTTAAAAAAAGAAAAACTAGAAATAAACGCTGATAAATATAGTTTGACAAGTTTAGAGGATGAAAGCAACATTTGCCTGTGTAAGAAAAGACTGAATGAGAAATTAACAGAAACATTTGATTCCACGCAAATTCAATACCAGTACATTTTGAATAAAATACATAAAGCTGCAAAACAAGCTATTGGTGAAAAATGTGAAATCAAAAAGAGAATAGGTATTATTATTGTAATCAGGAAATAGGAAAGGAAGTACAATTAAGGAGACACCTTTATCTAAAATGCCTAAGCAAAAAGGACAGAGAAGATAAAATAGAACTTAGAAAGCAACAAGCAAAGATTAGGAAGAAAATATTAGAAGCAACAAACAACAGTTGGGAAAAACATGCCAAAAATAGAAGCGTTCATTGGAGGAAAAAGGAGTACAGAAGCTTGAAATACTTTAAAAAATATTAGAAGGAATGATAAATAAGTATTTTATAAATATATTAATTTTCGATCATGGGAAAAAGTATTTAGGGACTTATTCATAGAAAACAGAGATTAATACATTTATGAGTACATTGGAGGAAGAGGTTAATGAAAAATCAATGAGTATATGCACTTAGAGTTAGAAATAGTAAAAGAAGCAATACAAGCGTTAAAATGTGGAAACGTACCAGAGATTGGAGGTATTCTGGCTGAAATGCTAAAGCATGGAACAGATAATCTATACGAACAAATGAGAGATTTATATTTAAACATGCCTGAATGGTGAGGATGTATCGGGAGATTAGAAAGTAGGATATATTTCCACAATACATAAAAAGGGGAGAAAAGATGAATGCAAAAACTATATCGGCATTACAATAAATAGTACATTAAGTAGACTGTATAGTAAAATAATCAAGCATTTCCTTTGGCTACAATGCAAAGATTTGGAAGCAAAAGAACAGTGAGACTTTAGAGCAGGCAGATCAACTATTGATCATATATTTTGTTTACAACAAGTGATACAGAACAAAACAGCTTGAACACAACCCTCCATTTGGTGTTCATTGATATAGAAAAAAACCTATGATAATGTGCCATTAGCACAATTATGTTTAGCTTTAAAATTGGCGGAAATTAGAACTATTTTGATAAGAGAAATTAAACATTTATACAAAAATGCGTATGTAAAAGTAAAAATTAGAAAATACTTGTCAAGCGGATTTCATGTTAATAAAGGATTACGCTAGGGATGCTGTGTATCTCCTACATTACAAAAAATTCACACAGAAAAAAGCTATAGAAGTTTGGAAAAATAAGTGTAAAAATATGTGAATTCCAATAAATAAACTCAACAATATACTCCCTACAATTTGCAGATGATCGGTTAATTCTGGCCCAGGAATATGAAGACGTAGAATATCTTTCAAGGAAATTTATTCAAGAATACAACAAATGTTGGCCTAAAAGTATATACGGATAAATCCAAATTAATGGCCATTGGAGATGTTCATCAGATTTGGTATTGGAAGACGAAATACCGATAATTAAACACACAGGGGAATATAAATACCTGGGAGTAAAGATTGCACAAGATGGGAGACAAGAAAAGAAAAATAAGATCAAAGATAAACTCAGTAAAGTATGTTGATATTGTAGGTAATGAAAAGAAGCTAGAAACAGTGATGTGTATTGAATTTATTTAAAGGTGAGTCGGAATTGTTACACTAACATCACTTAAGTTTACTCACTTAACATGTTTCGGGAAACGGTTGTTCCCATCCTCAGAAGTTAATTCGACTGGCCCGTGTTGTTGGTGTTTCCGTTTTTTGGACTGGATCCTGTGGTGGCATCTTGTGGTGGAGAAATGTACTTCCAGAGAGGATTTGGTGGCGGCAAATCAAAATTCATTAGATGTGTGTTGTGTTTTAGAATGGTGATCTTCTCCCATGCATCTAATTCGGCTGCAAATTTGGCTGGTTTGACTAATGTAATATTGGGTTTGATGTTGTGATTAGTGATCCAAAAATGGTGTGAAACTGCAGATTTGTCCATTTGTTTGTATTTAATACATCTCATGTGCTCTTTTAGCCTAGTTTCTAAGTTTCTTTTTGTCTTACCTATGTATACTTTATTGCAATCTGAACAATTGATTTCATAGATTCCAGCTTTTTTGTCTTGTGGAATGGGGTCTTTTAACTTGTTACAAAGTAATTTCTCTATGTTAAATTTGTTTTGTGGAGCTAGGCTGATGTTATGTTTCATGAAAGTCTTCTTAAATTTGTGAAATGTTCCTGGGTGGTATGTGAATTTCTTGAACTTCAGCTACCATTTTTAGACCTAAAAATCATCAGAGAACAAAAGAACCTAACCTTTGGCATATACAGGAAGCCAACACACTCTACTAATTACATAAAAAATAAGAGTTTCAATCCAACCACACACAAACATGCAGTACTGAACAGCCTAACACATAGACTGGTATATACCCCCTTAAATAAAAAAGAACACCAGTTAGAATACCAGCATATAGTAGACACAGCAATACATAATGGGTACAACAAAGCAACTATTGACAAAAAAATTGCAAAATTCAAACGACAGATGCACATCAGAAACACAACAAATCTCAGCCAGCACGATAAAGAGCTAAAGTTCAAGAAATTCACATACCACCCAGGAACATTTCACAAATTTAAGAAGACTTTCATGAAACATAACATCAGCCTAGCTCCACAAAACAAATTTAACATAGAGAAATTACTTTGTAACAAGTTAAAAGACCCCATTCCACAAGACAAAAAAGCTGGAATCTATGAAATCAATTGTTCAGATTGCAATAAAGTATACATAGGTAAGACAAAAAGAAACTTAGAAACTAGGCTAAAAGAGCACATGAGATGTATTAAATACAAACAAATGGACAAATCTGCAGTTTCACACCATTTTTGGATCACTAATCACAACATCAAACCCAATATTACATTAGTCAAACCAGCCAAATTTGCAGCCGAATTAGATGCATGGGAGAAGATCACCATTCTAAAACACAACACACATCTAATGAATTTTGATTTGCCGCCACCAAATCCTCTCTGGAAGTACATTTCTCCACCACAAGATGCCACCACAGGATCCAGTCCAAAAAACGGAAACACCAACAACACGGGCCAGTCGAATTAACTTCTGAGGATGGGAACAACCGTTTCCCGAAACATGTTAAGTGAGTAAACTTAAGTGATGTTAGTGTAACCATTCCGACTCACCTTTAAATAAATTCAGTAAAGTATGTTATACCTACTTTGAATGGTATATTATGGGATAATCAGGTCTCAAGAGAAACTAAAACTACAATTTTTAAAACAATAGTTAGAAGTATGGCTCGAAGTGTGGGCTCTGAGCTATCGTTTGAAAAGAAAATTATTAGCAACAAAATGGATTCTTGGAAGAGATCTGCAAGGATATCTAAAAGAGAAAAAATTATAAATGAAATTTTAAGAGAAAGTATAATGTTCAAAATTTAATTTTAGATTTTATTCCACATAAACAATTAGAAATAGTATGGCCACGCTAAAAGAATGGAAGGTGAAAGATTACCCGAAAGAATAATGGAGTGGACTCCACAAGGAAGGAGGAGAAAAGGAAGACCGCATAGCACGTGGATTCAAGGAATTAGAGGGGCAATGATGAATTTGGAAATTGAAGTAGATTTATGGTCCAAAAGGTAAAAGTGGAGGAAAGTGACACGAAGATGTTAAAAACTCGTCTTGGGTGCCGGAAAAATGTTTGTGCATTGTAAAACCGGCAATCGTATATATTACAGATTTGAACATTTAATTTGATACTGTACAATATCTCCAAAACTAAGCGTTGTAGAAAGAAATGTGTTGAATAAAAGTTGCTTGATATTATGGCGGAAAGTAAATGCGATTAGTTGTGTTTCATTTGAAGGAGGTTGTGGTGGTCATTTAAGGGCCAATTTCATTTTTTAAACCAGAACCTATCTTTTTTATGTTGTTCCTCACTCCTCTAAAACTAAACAACTTTTGTATAAATCAATTTGCAATTGTTCTTACACCAACGTAAATAACAATGAAAATTCTGAAAGACTGTGTACGAAGAGCGCAATGAATAGTTGGTCCATCCATGGATGGTCATTTGAGGGTGAAGTTACGCTTCGTAGTTGGGAACCAACGTTTTTTATTTTGTTTCCTTATTCCTCATCACAAAATAAACAAATGCTTACAAACCATTTTCTAATGAGAAGACAACTTAGAAAATGTTTACACACATATATAACTTTAAAATAGATGCAGTTATGAAAGTGATGGTTTATCCAGGACCCTCCAAACAGGACCTGATCAGAGTTGAAACATACTCGGTACAAAAAGTAATGTCGATAGCTTCCTACCTTATTCAATTAGCAAAGGTAGGCTTGTTATCGACATTTAAAATATATAAATTACTGGAGAGCAGAAGCCTAAAAGGTATTGACTTCTTTTATTGGCTTTTTTGCTGCCCCAGATTTCATGATGGCAGCTGGCGTCACACCCAAAGATGGCTTGTTCTCCTCTCCGAGTGCAGGTGCGATCAACTGCTCTAGCTCCCTAGTGGGTGGGTTGCTGCCATTATAGGTGAGGTAGACAGAGTTCACTGTTAGGCCTTTATTTCCTCCTCCTCCATAACAGTCGATTTTCACTGTATTGATATCACTAGAACAAAATTGCTGAAGTGCTAAACATTGAATTCGATTACGAACAAATATACAGCACCTATTACAATGCCCTTGCTGCAATGTATTAGTTTACCGTCACATTCACCTAGTTCCGAAATTCGGCCCTTATTTATCCAGGGTTCTTGAATCCAGAGCTATGTCGGTTATTTCTTCGTTGAACATTTTACAGAAGGCAGCCGAAGCCACCTTCTTATGTTGCAGGTTGATTTGAATGACCCTTAGGGCTATCCTTGGCTAGAGACGCGATTCTAATTCCTCCAAGTTGCAAAAAGGCTATGTTGCCCTGATCGTTTATCACATTATCGCTTCCTAGTTCAATTCCAGAGGTTTGCTCATCCAGCGAAGTGGTTGATGTTACTGAGGGCTCACTAATTCCGTCCTCAGAAACAGATTTGTTTTCCTTACTGGCTTCCATAAAAGTCCCACGAAAAGCTGAGGATTTGTGAAGTACGCTCAGAGACCCGCATACCTGGGTAAGGCTTATACTGTGGAGGTCGCCCGGTATTCAGAAACCCCGTTTAAGACACAATTAGTCCTGTGCCATACAATCCCTGAGCACGGGTTGCACTATACTTTAAGGTTGGGCTTATGGTAAGCCACTTCTTCGTCTGGCATATCCCCTATGACCACCCTAATATGAGTAACTCTTCCAGTACAGCTCACAGATTAGCATATACGGATGACCGCACACCAGCTTCAAGGTCATGCGGCTTCTAGAAGGTGTATTAATTTCAGAAAATGTGGAAAATCAGTGCCATTATGGACTAATTAAGAGTAATTTCAGGAGTAGTTCTAAAACCATTCAAAATAACCTCATAGGGTGCAATATCGGAATACTTGCAGGACCACACTAGAAGTGAAATTAACAAAGCAAACTTATTCTCCATTGGAGTTGAAGACAAGACAGATATATGTAAAAAGTCACATTGTTCACTTATTGTAAGGCTTGTAAGTTTCACAGCAAAAGTGGTTAAATAATTCCTAGGATTTTATGATGTGAATTCTGATAAATCTGCGGCCCGTAAGTTTGATTTATTAGGCAATATTTTGTGTGACTATTCTTATGGAAACAAATTGGAGCTCAGTATTATGCTCGAACTAGTGTTATGTCCGGACACTTAAATGGACCTCAAAAACATAATTTAACTCTAGGCATTTTTGTGTATTGTATGCACCATAGCCTTAACTTGGTTTTACACCAAAGCTGAAATAGGATTTCCAAATGTAGAATACTTTTCGGTGACATTCCCTCTTTATTTCATCATTCAGCAAAATAGACAAAGCAAATTGACTTGGGGGGGTAGGCGAAAACCAACTGTTCCCGATACGCTTTGGTCGTCTAATTCTAGACCTCTTAAGAACATAATTGACGACTGGAGGCTTAAAATCTCTTGGTTTTTGATATGGTTATGAACAATGATGACTCAGACACTAAATCTGTGAGACTGTTTTCTAAATGAAATGAACAGTTTTGAATCTACGTTGCTAGGAGTTGCACTTAATTATATTGTTTGTCTTGCCCATATTTTGTTTAACGTCCGTTAGAAGAAATTTTTGGACATTGTAACTTAATAAGCAATAAGAGGAACGAACAGCATTTTAAAGCTTTATTTTAAAAAACACAAGTAACCTAATGTAAATTTGCGCTGAAAGATGAGCAACAACGGGATATGAGGTTTTCCACGACTATCGTATCCGTTATTATAAAATATTGGTTGCCGTTTTGTTGTAAATAACCCGAGATTTCAGGATAGCAACAAGCTTCAATTTCTTGGATTTGACGATTCTTCAAAATTTGAAGAATATGCTACGGAATTCCGATGCCATGCACTTGCAAGTTTACTGGAATGCTACTGCAAATATTTGGCAAGACCAATCGCTTAAAGCAATTAAAGATTACAGGATTTAATTTTTTTATGCTAACGAGGCGCATCGAAACCTTCTAGCTTTTCGTGCTTAACAGGACTGAAAACGTTCACCAGGAATGCAGCGTTCGTACAATACAACATCACATTCATTTTTAGCTACTATTTCTCTAAGGAAATATCCCCTCCATTCAAACACAGGTATTTCAATGAAGCCATAATCAACAGATTGCAGCTCCAAAGGATAGGATAATCGAATTAATCTACACACAACAGGATGAGTTTTGAAATAATATAAGTATAATAATTTCTTCCCTCTCTCAGATTTCAGACCTAGTATCTAAATGTGTATCAAAGCGTACTGCTTGCATGACTAAAAAAAATGTGCATATTTGTAACTCATTTCTATAGAAGTAATCCTTCACCCATATTTTTCAGCCAGCTTCTACTATAATGGGACAGTGATTGAATTGTTCTTCCCGAGTATTAGAGGCAGGTTTGAAATTAATATACCTGCACCATTAACACGAATAATCACAACACTACTGACGGGGCGAGGGAGAATCAATTCATGTTTTTACAGATTTAAAATAAAAGATAGTCGTGCACGAATACGTGGTTTTATGGAACAAGCTATTGGATAGATATATTTGAATGTACTAGACTCGAAGAGGAATTTTAAATAACTCGTCCCAACACTTTCATATTTCTATATTATGTGTGTATGTGTGTGTATATGATGGAACGCTACCACTATTTCTCGATACCGATATTGATTTTGAACACCGATACTCGATACCCACTTTATAAAAAACTAATGATGGGACGATACCACTATTTCTCGATACTCCACACCCATACTCGATACTCACTTTATAATAATAATAAAGTGTTGTTCACTGAATTATGTTCTTATTAGTATTTTTCTGTGTATAAACGCATGTAACCAATTTTCTATTGTGTGATAATTCCGAAATTGTTCCTGATTAACATTCTCCAATTTGAAGTTTGCTTATCTTAATAACGCCTCAGGTTATATATCTCTTATTGTTAGTCAAGGCTAATAATAATAATAATAATAATAATAATATCATTACCATCCATATTATGAAAATTAGTCGTACAGTATACCTGTAAGCTACGCTGTGATCCGAGTTGATTTCCAGGCGTGCGTTAAATTGTTCCGGCATTGTCTGAAAGACATTAGAAGGTATGGATTTTATGATGTAATACCTATACAAAAGTCTTATTTGTACTTATAACGTTATTATTTATTTAAACTAACGTATAGATTTCCTTGTTCACTCTTCTTAGGTACATCGCAAGAGATTTTCGTGTCCTATTGCTTAAAATAAGGTGTTCTCCCAAAAGTAAATGAATGTTCTGAAATAAGCAAAATACAGTCTGCTTATTATGGTAGTATGTAGTATTAATAAGAGGAAACCCTTATTCAAATGAGAGCGTTATTGTTATTATCGAAACTTGACGTGGTTTTTAAGCTGAAAATATATATACAAGGTGAATTACCTAAAACTTGCAACGAAAATATTTCGGAAACAGAAAGTGCTATTGATGTGCAGTTTTCACAGCATTGGTTGGTAGTCAGAGGCGCGTACATTTAGCCTATAAACATATTTTAGTAATACTGAGAAAGTGTATTTTTTGAGCAAACATTCAATTTTTAAATGGAACAATGCCTAGTTATAACAACAGAATAAATGTAGGGTAAATTAGAATGTCAGTGGCGTTTCTTCAAGATTCTAATGCAAGTGGTTTACGGGAAATCTTATTTTGAAACTTTTATCCACCGATACTTGTACAACCTGTGGTAGCACAAACTAAAGAAAAACAAAAAGGAATTACAATGCTTCTGTGGATTCTTACAAGTAAAGACATCATATCCCTTCAAAGGTTATGTTCAAAATGACCACCGGCAGCTTCAATACACGCTTCCAGTCTGCTATGGAAAGACTGCTGCACATGTTCTAGCATTTCAGCGAAAATTTCAAAGCAGACAGCAGTAATACGTCGTTTCATATCGTCTTGTGTAGTTGGTATTTCCTTGTAGACAGTGTCTTTCAGCCTTCCCCACAGAAAATAGTCTAAAGGGGACAGATCCGGTGAACGGGCCGGCCAAGGTACAGGTCCTCTTCGTCCAATCCAACGATTTGGAAACAATCCGTTAAGACAAGTTGTAGTACTTCGTGCACTATGAGCAGGACAGCCATCATGTTGGTACCACAGGTTCCTCCTAGTCTGCAAAGGAGCGTCTTCTAGCATCTGTGGCAGATGGTCTGTCAGGAGGCTGCGATACTTGTGCGAGTTCATTGTTCCTTCTGTGAACAAAAGGCCCATGAGCTGATGGTTCACTATCCCACACCACACGTTTAAACTCCATGGACGCTGACGTTCCACCTGACGAAGCCAACGGGGATTTTCAACAGACCAATAGTGCATATTTCTGCAGTTTACCTGTCCATAATTAGTAAACGTTGCCTCATCACTAAACAAGACACATGATGAATCGGAGTATCATCGTAATGCCCATGTACAAAAGTAAACACGATTCTCAAAATCGTTTTCATGCAGCTCTTGATGGAGAGAGATGTGATAGGGATGGAACCTATGTGGACTTATTACACTTATAACTGACTTATTACACTTTCACGTGCGATTGTGCGGGAACTAATTTGCATATCTACTGCAACGGCAGCCAAAACATTAATTTATGCCTCTTCTCCAGTCACTTGTTTGTTTCTGTTACGTTTTATACATGTTACTGTACCACTTTCACGTAATTGGTTGGAGAGGTTGATAAATAATTGCGAGATTGTTGACGTCTATTGGAATACGTTTCCGCATACACCGTACAGGAACGAACTGCATTCTTCCCACTCTCTTCATACACCTTGAGCATGTCGGCTTTTTCTACATTAGTAAACCCCATCTTCCACTCACGACTTACTACTTGAACTGTCACTAACCGACCAGAAAGTCGCAATGCAATCAATAAACAGAAAACACAATGCAAACAAACATAACAACATTGTATCTAGCAACTAAGCAGGTTGAATGGGACAAACAATTGTCGGGGTGGAAACTTCTAAAAATACGATTTCTCGTAAAACACTTGCACTAGAATCCTACAACAAGGAACATTGACATTCTTATTTACTCTACCTTTATTCTGTTGATGTAACTAGGCATTGTTCGATTTTAAAAATTGTATGTTTTCTCAAAAAATACAATTTCTCAGTATTATTAAAATCTGTTTATAAGGCTAAATGTACAAGCCACTGACTATCAAACAATGCTGTGAAGACTGCACATCAATAGCACCATCCATTTCCGAAATATTTGCGGTGCAAGTTTTAGGTGATTCACCTTGTATATATATATATATATATATATAACGTTTCAAAACAACGTTATAATAGCAGTTATAGAAACAGAAAAAATATGACAGTCGAGGTTTTAAGTTTTAAACATTCATGTACTCCCTTCATTTCCTGTTTCAACTTTAAATTTTCACTCCAGTAAGCAATCCTGTTACAAAATGTTTGGAGAGGTCACCAAAACTTTCGCATTGGGGAAACTTATAATTTTATTTAATTTGTGTATTATTAGATTTTACGACAGCACAATATCATTATTAGATACGATCGATCCTGTTTTAAATACTACATTCATATTAAGCAGTTTTAAAAAATGTAAATATTTGAGTTGAACATTAACTTTATAAGCTAATATTAAATTATTTAAACATTTAATACTAACCTCAAATCGTGTTGTTTATAAAATGCAGGTGGCATGTTTCTCTAAAAACCTCGGCAGCATAATTTTCATAAATCTCCATGCACTTTTAAAAACTAAATAATCATCATAATAAACTTTTCAGGTAAAGAATAGTTATTATAGTTTTCAAAACTATTATTCTACAACTCTATCATAAAATAGATTTCCAGTTTCACAGTTAAAATGTGCAGATGGCATGCACCAGATTTTCAGCTTCTCTGTCAATGGTATATTAAGGGAAGATGTACAAAAATTAGTTTTGAGAAAAATGGGCTTTTAAGTTTCATCACATTTTATGTGTACCTGAGATCCACAATAGTTTTGATAAAACAATTTTCTATCCAACTCAGACTATTTCTTCAGTGTGAACTTCGCTCTCATGCGCTCATGGAAGCCTCGGAATTTACATATATATATGTAAATATATATATATATATCGAAGCTGTTTCAAATAGAATCCATAAATCGAATACGTATCAAATTTTTTTAAATTGCTATTTGTAGTGTTTTAGTGATAAATTGGGTAGGGAATAAACATAACATTTCTAAAGTCCAGCAGTAATGTCTCACTCACACAACCAAGCACTTCCAGAAGGCCTAAAATAAAGGCATAATTTCATTCTGAGCAATATCCTCATACAGGAATGTATACTAAGAATATAAATATAGTGAATAAAACAGGTGGCACCTAAGAATTTTGATCGTTGTATATTAAGATACGTATAGGCATAAACCAAGAAATATGAAATTTGATCAATTATCAAATGTGTTTTCTTCAGCTGACCATTAAATAATCTGTTTATTATTACTTTCTTTGACGCTTGCTTAAAGTAAACCCAAGAAATTAACCCCGAGATTTCATTGCAAATGTTAAGGACCGCCCTCCCGGAATTACAAAAAGGAAAGAAATGCAAAGAAAACAAAGAAAGAAGCATATATGTCAGTCTGTGAACAACATAATTAAAACATCTGATGAGTTACACTCACATGGCTTTCTCTCCCCTCTATCGCTTATTAGTGGGTATAGAAGTTATTCATACGAAAGTCTATTTTCCTATCTACTTCATTTTAATCGAGCTAAACCTTTTCGGAAATAGCTGCATTACAAATTTCGTTATAGATACAAAACGAATAGTAGGCTACCTCTGGTGGTTATATCCTAACCTTCAAATCCAGAGGTTCCAGGTTCGATTCTTGGGTGGAGAGTAGGAAGTTTTCTTTAGCCAGGATTAGCCCTATCTTTCCTAAAGTCTGGAAATGTGAATGTGTGTGTATGTGTGTGTGAATTTAATGTAATAATCAACCAAACGCTCCACAGTAAGCGAGTGAACATCATTCATTACTGATGAGCAATAGAAAGTTAAACAGCGGCCGATACACTTTAGATGTTAAAGGCGGCATATAAATGAAATATTATAAAAACAAAGAAAGAAACTAAGAATTACGATAGACAAATGTTTTAGAACTGGACGCTATATGCTAGGCTTAAAATTTCATACTCTTTCCATGACATTGCGAGAAACAACTGAAAATCGACATGTCTTTGAAAGAATAGTTAAGTATTGAACAATTGGAACCATTAATAACGGATATCTCGGAAATGGATGATACCACAAAAGAAGTTATTTGAAATAAATTGTATGTTTTAAAGAGATCTACATTTTCGTGTAGTACCTCTTCATCTATCGCTTAACGTTTACCCATTATACCTATACAAGATTATACAAAATTCTTTCGAAGAAGAGGACTTCAAAGGCTTTTGTCAGGAAATTAAAGATACACATTAATTTTTGTATGTAAGTATCTTTAATATGTGGTATTTTAATCAAAATCATTAAAGCCATTTATAGAAGACAGGAGATTTCGAAATATGTTCCATATAAAGGGCAGTTTGAGATGGGGAATTTTCTTGTAAATCTTCGAGTCGCATCTGTGGAAGGTACTGAACCTAAACACCAACTTTGTTGTTTATCCGACTTTTTCGTTTTTAAGTTATCCTGATCAGACGCATAGACGCGCGCAACACTCACATGTGCCGTTTTCTAAAAATCTGACCTGATGCGTTCGTCTGTCGCTCAACGTTTACCAGTTGTGCAAGATTATATAAATTTCCCTCCGAATGGAGAGGACTTCACAAGCTATTCCCAGAAAATTGAATGCATATATTTTATTTATAATTTAAATCTCTTTAATATGTGTATTTTAATCAAAATTGTTAGAGCAATTTTCTAGAAAATAAAAAAATTCGATAAATGTTCTGTGTAAAGGGTATTTTAGAGTGAGGGATTTTCTTGAAAATCTTCGTGTTGCATTGGAAGGTACTCAACTTAAATACAAAGTTTGGTGTTTGTGTGCCATTTTGTTTTTTTTATTTATGGTGTTCACAGACACACATATGGACATTTCTAAAACTGATTATTTTGGATTTGGGGTCCTTAAAACATGTATTTAATTTGAAATCTCGATATCGAAATTTTGGGTGGAATTTAATACCTTCTCTACCTACTGTGTATCTATGTGGTAAAGAAAATATGAATGAAAAGTCGAATATACTAATTCATATTTTCCAAGCATCTTTCATTGTTGTAAGGCGGAGATTTTCAGGACACTCACAACAACCAATAAGTTATCATAAGTTTTCCTTTGCCTGTAAAATGCTGATTAATTTTCGCTCTCCCCAAAAAATTTCTAAAATTTATGTATTTGAGATACCGGCATAATTGCTTTGCAAAACGCTTATGAAGTTCTCTTCGTTCTTTTGAATTTCAAATAATTTGGAAATCATTAATAGATTATCACTGTTGAAAGGAAGATATACAGTCAATTTAAATAATTTTTGTGGCAATATTTCTAAAACTTCGCGGTTGTATTAAAAAAAAAAGACTTCTTTACGTTTTAACCAGTGCATTTGAGAATACTAAGTTGCTGTACCTTGTTCCTTCCCTCCCCCTCGTGTACTCATGCACAGACTGTGTAATATCATGCTTGGCATATCAGCATGCTTTTTAAATAGTTGACGTTTTCTCAGTCTTCTCTGTACGTACAAGAAGATATTATTATAGCGATATTACATAACTGACGAACTTTCATCGCGATTAATGGTAATAGAAAATAAGGGTTGTGTGAATAATGTGTTGAATAGTTCTAGAAATAAATGATAACGGGTAGAGGATTGTGTAATTTTAAAATAAGTTATTCGAAACAAAAACATGGATTTTCCGAGAACTCATGCTGTATAATCGCTTTGGGGTTTCGAGCCTTAAGCTTTGTTCATTCGTTAATTAAATAGTTATAGGTTGTAACTTGTTGCACATTATAAACTTGAAGCACTCCTCAAAGGTATCACTTATCAGGTTGCAAGAGTAGTTACTTACCGGTCTCATGGTGGTTGCGCGATGAGCTAGATGCACGTGTTTTCACTAGTTGCAGCTAAGGTAAGTATACGACTGGTGCTCCAGTTGTGCAGAACAACTGGTCCTGCCTCCCTCCCTCTAGAGCTGGGCCAGGATGGCAGTGACCTCACTGTCGTCACACGCCCTTACATTGTAATATGAGGTAACTTACACTCTTGTCTTTAACATGAAACCGAGACTGATTTACTGGAGTGCACTTATCCGTGTAATTGCAACTGAAGCCAATTGAAAAGACTGATACTTGTACGTTGTTTAAAAAGTATCGCAAATGTATGCTTAGTGTTTAGTTTCAGAAGCATTTGCAAACTCTGCCTTACAGCCTATATTTAGTGCACATTTTGTGAAACAATCCTAAAACTTGAACATTTTAACGCGATCTACATATTAACTAGATACTCTTAATTTTTCATCGCTTTCAAATTGATAAATTATCTTCCAGTTCTTAAGAATAAAAAGTCAACTCAATAACGAACAAACCTAACAAAGGCTGTGGTATAAGTTAGATATGCTTAGTTCATTATCACATAGCTCACATTTTTTCTATTTGTAAATTCACATAATCTAACACTAAGTGAGATTATAAAAAAATGTGAAATCTATTGATACTTAGAAAGTAACATAGAAGAAAAAGAGCCAACGAGGTAATAATTCTCGCATTCCTAATACACTATGATGTCCCATGAAAAAGTTGTGTGCATATCGCGTCAATGAAAACTGACGTAGCATTTAGCAGAGTTTATTTAACAACTTCTCCTTTTCTCGTGTATCATTTTAATATGATTTAATACCAACACATGTTTCATAAGTTTTCTTTTATGTAGCCTATGTAGCCAATGGTAGCTCAACGGTGAGAACATCGACACAGAGAGCCGATAGTCCATGGCGAGTCCCAAGCGTGGTACTAAAATGTTTAAGTCTGGTGCAATATTCCAACAATAACCGATAAAATGTCCTTTCATTACATATTTCAGTTGTTTATACAGTGCCTTATTTTCGACTCCTGGCCGGCAGCTTGGCGGATGTAGCTGTAGCACTTCTAACCGGTTCTGGCTCCCGCTGTTCTCTCTCCACTCTGCGCGTCAGTGCATGTGCGACCGTTGCCAGCGCGAGTTCGTGTTTCGTTCTTTAACAATTGCTTTTGTTACAATTATAACAGCAGTGTGCTACTACTGTTATAATTCCAAGAAGTGCGTTTACTTTAGAACACTGCATATTGTGACGTGTTGGTAGCACTGGGAATGCTAGTGTTGGCAACTCGGACAGGATGTGACGTATTGTCAAAGGGAGGGGATAGCGTGTTATTTGCGACAAGGTCAGGAAGTATCGCTCTCTTTGTGTCTGGCAACGGAAGAGCTATCACGCGATATAAACTAGTCGCGGGCATCCTTTCCCCAACCGGCTTCAAAGCGAACGGAAAGCTTTGAAGCCTGACCATAAACCCATCAGTAAACGATTAGTAGGGTCTTCCCATCCCTTAAACACAACACGTGGTCCTTTCTCCAGCTCCACCAAAGCAAAGCGTTGTTGCCGGTTTTAGCAGCTGTGACTGTTCGCTCGTGCTTTTCTTCCATGTTCAGCTAAGCTTCTATATTACTTCTTCAGAGAAGTTATATAGTGTTTTACTTAGTGCAGTTTTGTAAGTTTAGCAGTGTTTAATAGTTATTAGCGTTTAACAGTTTAATTAAGATGTGGAGACCTTGGGAAACGAACCAAGTTGATGCCCCTCCGGTCGCACCAGCAAGTGACCCTCTGCCGAATATCAGTAATGCCAAGACCACGAAGAAAAGGGCTACAAAAACTGAATAAGCAAAGCCAGATTTTTATGTGTAATGTTCAAGAACATGTAGAAAAGAACCTTTTATGTGGAAAAATGTTTATTATTGTTTTGAATTTCTCAAAAACAGCTTAACGATTTTTAGTAAAATACCGCAAGTTTAAGATATTTGCAGGAAAAATAAAATTTGTATCATGAATTTTATATTCTGGGAATAACTTGTAAAATTTTCCTCGTTCTCAACTTGTTGTATTACTGGTAAATTCTAAGAGAGAGACAAAATCTTACTCTGCGTAAAATACAATCTCGGTAAAGGACAAATTTTAGGTCAAATTGTGTTAACCATTTCCGAGAAATTTTTTGTTGTTGGTTTGAATTTTGAAATACAAGTTGGAAGTCTCTGTTTGTATTTTCCTCGTGGTCATGCTAAGAGCATGGAATTTCAAAGTCATCATATAGTCATCTGTATTTTAAAAATCTGACTATCGCTTTAGCCTATGTATCCTTATATTTACAACGATATGTGCAATGAAATTTTATCTTATTATTTAAGAAGTAGATAGAATAAGCTTTTGTGAAAGTAGTTTGTAGAAGAGTGAGTAGAGATAATCTTGTGAATATAATACATAAGATTTTTTTTTATTTTCTTTCTTTTGCCTTCGTATTTTTACTTATCCTGCATTTTATAATAAAGCTATTCATTTAAGTAAACAGAAGATGTCATGCTTATAAATCTTACACCTTAAACAATACACAACTTCTTGTATTAGCTTTATATTAATAAAACATTGTTGTGATACAAGTGATAAAAAACTTTTTACCATAGCTCCGCGCACAGCATAATCAAAAATGATGCTTTGATTTGGGAGTAAGAGTTCCTTTCAAAATAAATTAATATTTATGTATTTTAATTATTTAATGATAGTCCAACAATGTATAGTTTATTCGGAACATGTTTCTAAGTTTCTCTCGGATATGTTAACATGCATTTCTATTCTTGTAGCGCAGTATATTAGTTCAGATCATTCATTAGTTCAGTTATATTTTAAAGCGTTTGCAACTTAAATGTAATTACTATGCGATTCATAGTTATTTACATAGTTATTTTGTGTGTAAAGCAAGCAGACAAACTGCATGATTGTATTCTGTACATGTGGAAATCACCTGCAAAGTTTTGCTTTTAAATACTATTTTTAATTTTGGCAACAACGCGCATATGCACATGGATGTCACTAAGATTTTATGGTGCTTGCGGTTAGGGAGGGTAGGGAACAAGTGTTTGGCTACTGCACAAAGGTCGCCGCTTGGGGATCCGAAGGCTGCGATGACCATACATGGAGGTCCTCGTGGAAGCTAATACAAAATGTAATCTGTGAATTTCGGTGGAATATAGTGGCCATCCATAATCATGGTGTGATTAATCTGAACAGGAAATCCTATTCCTAATCCTGCAATTTTAAGCGTGTTTTAAGTATATTTTAAATTCATTTTAGGCTCGCCCCCGTCAGCCTCGTGTTAATGTGAGAAGTAAAGCAATTCCCGGGTACATTTCTGCTCTACCATCTAAATTTAATTGTGATTAATATGTGAGGTTACGACAATATTCATGTATGATTCCTACGTGCCAACAGTCTTGTAGACAAGTGACATGACTATTTATAGACAGATTACCCGGAATCCGTGCACCTCACAGAGAGACAGTTCGTAGTCTTGTAAACCGATTTAGAGAAACGGGTTCTGTTCTCGTTAAGAAAACCAAAAGTACTCGCTGTGTTCTTACAGAGGAAAAACTGATGAGATAGGCCAAAGTTAGGAACATAGCAAAAAAAAAAAAAAAAAAAAAAAGATCTCTGAGTAGGTTATCACAGGAAACGGGAGTTTCACAATTTTCGGCTTGGAAAGCCACTAAACCTTTAAAATTAAAACCTTAATAGATAACCGTAGTTTAGGAACTGGAACCACGTGATACTGTGAGCGAGTAAATTTCTGCAATGGGTGTTAGGTAAAGTTAATGATGGCTCTATGGACCATAAGTTAATTTTTTCATAGACGAAGCATGGGTTTCTTTAAATGACCATGTATCGACACAAAACAATAGATACTGGAGTGCACAGGAACCCGATATTATACACGAAATGCCATTGCATTACTAGAAAATTGGTGTTTGGTGTACTGTGAATGCGTACCGAATTATAGGGCTTATATTCTTTGAAAATACAGTTAATGGACGGAGATACAGGGATACAATAATCAAACAATTCCTGGAATATTTGTGTGGCATTGAATGTACACAGGCATATTTTAAACAAGACTCTGCTAACGCACATACATCTGATCTCTCGTTGAAATTCATTGCGGAGATTCTTGAAGATAAGATCATCAGTAAAGGGCTATAGCCACCGCGCTCCCCAGACCTTACGATATGCGACTATTATTTACGGGGGAACTTAAAAAATAAAGTGTATCGGAACAACCCGCATACGTTGGAAGAGCTGAAAGACAATATCAAAGAGAAATTACTGCAATTTCAGAAGAAGAATTAATGCGCGTTAATGGAAATTTTCTTAAAAGGTGTGAGAGATACGTGGCAGCACAACGACATAATTTCCAACAACTTCTGTGGTAAAGGTATGTGGTTATTTTATGCAAGTATACATGTAAATCTATGTGCTTAATTTGCCGGCATGTTATACACTTGAGTTCAGGGTTTGTGAATAATCAACTCGGCCGGCAGCAGCGTACGGTCTTACGGCAGCAGCAGGCAGCGACAAAGCCGGGCCAGGAGTCAGAAATAAAGCACTGTATCTAAAATTCTTGCATTTGAAATGGAGTATACAGTATACACAATTTCTAGTAATTATGCTTAACAGTAGCCTAAAGGAAAATTAAAAGAAATTTAATATAAAAATATGATGTGTTGCATTCACATGACTATTTCCACCCATTAATCTGAAAACTGTTCTTACCAAAGCTTATTCCTCTATTCACTTCTTTGTTGCATTTGAGGTTTAACGTCCTTTAACCTATTAGGTCATAACGAACCATGAATGAGTGAAACGGGTGAAATGACGCTCAAGCGAACCCGATGTCCTAGAGTTTAGAGTTACCTGACATTCATCTTCTCGGGATTAACCCCCGAAACCCCCGGAAAATACGAGGCGTGTTTTTCACGTAAGCAACGTTTTAATATTTTGCCGCTGCAGTCGTAATATTGAGCATGCGCGATCACTTCCTCCATTCATTAGAAAGCCAAACTAGCTGTGGGCGATCGTCATCTTGTGTTTTCCTGTTGTTAGAGCGCTTCTAAATGTTCCAAACAATCGAAAGACCCGCCAACTGTGAAGTCAAATCAGTGATTCGTTTTTTGAATGCGAGAAATGTTACGGTAGTAAACACTAATCACCAACTGTGTGGGGAAACAATTATGAGTGACAATACTCTGCCACACACAGCAAACAAACTCAAGGTCTGATCGCATCATTTGGTTGGGATCAATTCGAGCACCTTCCCTACAATCCGGATTTAGCACCAAGCAACTTTCATCTGTTTCCTCATCTGAAGAAGTGTCTTGGTTGAAAACATTCCAACGACGATGATATTGTGAAACAAGAAGTGCGGCGGTGGCTATGAGGAGAAGTAGTGCAAAGTGTAAGGTAATGAACGATAATAAAGTATTTGGAAAATGAAGTTCTGTTATTTGTTAAAAAAGTATCGCTACTTACTTTAAAAGTACGCCTCGCACCTTATCCGAATAACTCGCCCAACCAAGATTTGAACTTTGGACCTCTTTGTTAGATCTCCTATTATTTCAATCAGAGATTTAATAAAACCAGCAGCATACCTTTATAAGAGATGTATTATACATCTTCACACTTGGAGAGAATAAAATGAGAATCCCATTGTTCTTGTTATAAGCAGCAGGTTGCTAAGCACAAAACAAAAGAAGGTAATGGTATCATAACTAGGAAAAATTAACAATTTATATGGTCAGAGCCGCAGCAAAAAACTCTTGAGCAATTAAAGGAATTACTCACTTCAAAGCCTGTTTTATCTCGTTTACACGCCAGGAGCGCATAGGAAAATACGAGTTTCAGTTTCAAAGCAGGCATAGGCGCCATCTTGTATCATAAGGGAGGGAATGATAATCTGCACCCGTCTCTTTTGTATCGCGCTTGCTCATCAAGCATGAGCAATGTTATAGTGCCAAAGAATTAGAATCACCAGGCTTGTTTAGGCTGTTATACATTTTGGTTCCCATTTTTGGCTACCCCGTTTATGTAGTTAGTGGCGTTATAGAAGCCATGCTCTCTGTTTCTTGCGTACTATGAAGGACGTGGTAGGTACATTAGCTCGCTGGTCACTAGTTACAGCAGTATGATATTACCATAGTACGCAACGCAGGTAAGTTACGCAGATTGTCGGTTCCGCTGTGATTATTCCTAAACCACAGGAGGAAGACCAATTAGAAGAAGCCCATGTATTTGTTGTAGCCCGCAGAGGTGGCTGCCGAATAAATTAAAGACTCTATGTTACACCACTTAATTCAAGTGGTAGCACAACCAGACGGCACTGTCCGGACTTCAACGCCAAGAGTCGTCTTTCATTCTTAAAGCCGGAGTGCTATACAGGAAAAATGCCGGAGCCTCAAGTAAACTGCGTCTGCTAGTTATTCCAGAATCCCTTAAAAGCGAGACTCCGCAATCCCATCACGACGACCCCATGGCAAGTCACTTGGGATTTACGAAAACATTTTCAAAGATGCCATCTTGATTCTAATTGGTGGGGACTTAGAAATGACGTTCAACATTTTTCAAAGGGGTGCCAGTCATGTCAGGCGCCGAAAAGTCCGATAGCTGAAAGCATAAGCTGCACAGCCCAACACATTACATTTTAAAAGAACAGAACATTCTCCCAACAATAATAAAACTTTGTGTACTACGCAAAAGAGGTAAAACATCACACAGAAACGGAAACACGTTAGATAGCTTTAATTCCTTTTATGTCATTTTCTTTTCCTGCTGTCACCCCTCTTAGACAAGTTCATCAACAGTGTGAGTAAGTGCCGTCGCAACAGCGAATTACTGCTTAGTCAGCATTAGCCAAGACTTCGCTTCGGTTTTTTAACTTAGCTTTTCTACAAGTATACTAATACTCCGGTGTTTTTAATACATTGCCCCAAAACGTTTTTCTTTTCTTTTTTCCTTCTTCTTTCGGAGTCCACCCCCCCCCGGTTAACAAAGCTGAACTGCCCCAGTTAATAAACCAGACAACAAAACCTAAAAGGATTTTAGCTGATAGCTATACACTTAAAAGTGTTTTTAAACGCTACTCAATTTCGGGGGAATAGTTTTGGTTGGCTACCCTATAGCTAAAGAACGTATTATCACAATCTCACCTACGAGGTCACTACTTTCCTAACCTGGACATACGTTAGGAAGGGAGGAGAACCTCCCTTCTCCTCCCTGGTTATAAGGGAGGAGAAAAGAACCAGTGAACTTGTAACTCTTGCCGCATCCGCAAGGGTGGGGCGAAAGAAAACATCTCACAAGCTTGAGTGGGAGGGTGGGCAGGGAAAAAGAAATATTTGTAGCACTTGAAAAGTTAAGCGGGCAGGGACAAAAAGGAGATACTGGAATCGAACACGAGGCTCCCGAATTAAAATATGGAAGCCCGGAAGCCTCCAACAATATGTCACGGTCAACTTTGAGGGATTGCTCAATCTAAACATTGTTTTTATTACTTTCTCTACCACGTGCATAGTAGGTAGGGAAGGTATTCATTCCACCCAAAAATTGGATACCGAGATTGTACCGAAAATGAATGTTTTGAGGTCCTCCAAATCCAAAAAAACATTTTAGAAAAATGTCTGTGTGTGTGTATGTGTGTCTGTGCGTGTGTCCGTGCGTGAGTCTCTGTGTGTGTGTGTGTGTGTGTGTGTGTATGTGTGTTTCTGTGAACAGTATAACTCAAAAACGAAAAATCGAATAAAATACCAAACTTAGTATTTGAATTTAGTATCTTTCAAGGTTGCGACACGAAGATTTTCAAGATAATCTCTCCATCCCAACTACCCTTTACAGGAAATATTCTTCGAAGTTTTCAATTTTCTAAAAATGCTCTAAGGTAGATCTCTTTAAAGCACAAAATTTACTCAAAATAAGTTTTTGTGGCATAAGCCGTTTCTGAGATATCTATTATTAAACGTTCGAAATGTTCAATATTTGTCATTCTTTGTCAGTCCCAACGATTTTCAGTCACATGGAAAACAGTATGGAATTTTAAGGCCAATATAGAGCGTCCAGTTCTGAAACATTTGACTATCACCGTTCTTTTTGTATCTATAATGAAATGTATAAAGTAGCTATTTCTGCAAAGATTTATTTGGATTAAAATGTAGTAAATGGAAAAATAGGCTTTATTAAGAATAGTTTGCATACACCATGATAAAGATAGAGGGTAGAGAAAATCAATTGAATGTATCACATCAGATTTTTCTGAATACTGCTCTGGTTTGAACAAAAATAAGTTTATGATGTTTTTGTATTTGTATGCTGTTGCTCATTTAGACATTCTAGCTATTTCTCTAGCTGTACTCAAAATGAAGGTGATGCATCATATTCGGTGACTAAGAGACAAAGTAAAATATCTCTCAGATCAGGATCTATCTGTGTTCCATCACAATACGTGGGCATTACTCAATGCTCTTAAAAATGGTAAACCATTTATTGTGAAAGAAATAGGCTACGAAGATGTATTTAGTTAAAGAAACTCTCTGCAGCATTAGGAAATAGTTTTCTACAAATGTGGACAATGGGCCTGTCCTATGGAATTATATTAAAATGTTGAAATTTGGTAAAAAAGATACAAATGCAATTTTCTACCACAGTAGCTATTAAGATCAAACATTTGAGAAAATAAATATTAACATGAAGCATAGAGGAAGAAAGGTGTCTGTAAATGATATAGAATTGAATTGCACATTAACTGAACCTCCACCAATTTCTACACCAACTTCAAGACCCAATGTAATGATGCCATGATAACCATTCCCAAAAAATATCACTAGTTTTATGCTAAATTGAAATATGAATAACTGGTGGCTTATAAGCAGTGTGCTTGTTGAGGCTTAAAATACGGAATGAAGGTGAAACAATATTAAAAGTGCTTGTTGGAAGTGTAGTGCTTTGAGGCAGTGTTTTTAACACTTAAATGATTTCAGTCAAATTATATAATATGTAAATTCAATAACAGCCCTCCTTGAAGCAATATGTGTATGTAATAATTTTGTAAAATGTATGTAACAGACATTGCATATGCTTATATTAGTGTATCCATGTGTAATAATGTTATGTGAATATATTACGTAATTTAATAATGTAGGAGCTGTGAGAATAATAAGTTAAAAGTTGCTAACAATGAGATAACAATGAAATAACCTTGAGTCAATAATGAGTAAGAAAGTTTAACAGTACTATTGTGATTCTTGGAGGAACAATAATGTAATTTTAGTGACAGTTTATAAAATAGCCAATCAACAACCAGAAAAAGCTTTAGTTAAATGAAGGTATTCTATTGGAGTAGGATTAGCCAATCAGAGACTTGAAATACAGAAATTTACAAGTTTAGACGGTTGAAATCAATTCAGCTGCTAGCAGACAGTGTTACTAATCAGACGCGAGATGTGTCCTCGAGAAATTTAATATGTATTCGTGTGAGACGAGAAATAAGTTTACGTGTTAAAAAAGTGCAATTAATTAATTAAAGAATCTCACAGCTCTCTATATCAGTGAAGTGTTATTTAAATCGTATCAAGTATTAATAAAAGGAGTGAAGTAAAAATTATAATCTGTGTAAGCCTACATTCTTAGTCGTATCACAACCCTGCCAAGAGAAACGTATCTCTAACAAATACTGACGCAGCCAAGGCAAACATAAATATAATACTTAATGAAACAGTAAAAATACATTTGGGGCGAAGGCTACCGGAAACTGTTTACTATACATACGGTTGTAACTACTACAAGTTCGGCTCGCCAACAGTTGAAATATAGTACAACAAAATAACTTTCTCAAATTGACGCCCAAAGCGTGGTGCAAACTCCTACAATACAAGTTCTTCTCAGTTAAACTTATTGAAAACATGATTTTCTAACTTAACAGTGAAATTCTATGTTATCACATGTTGTAGTTTACAAGTAGTACCAAGCGTTGTAGCTCAGGGTTCGATTCCCATGGCCGACCTTCCTAACCTTTTCCGGGAGTTTCCCCGGGTTGCTGGGCGAATGCTGGGAAGAATCATTACATCTCCCGAATTTTCTGTCCCTCCATTTCATTCCATTATTCATTTCATTCATCCTTCACCCCGTTTTGTCTATTTCAGGGTTGAAAGTGTCGGCGATGGAATTTCGGTGCAGTGTAGTAGGCAAAAAGGAGCTTTCTGTGAACCTTCTCCGTACCTCGGCGTTCAGCTGGTTGTCGGGTATAAGATCGCCCGCGGTGGGAGCGTTGGACCCCATGGGGGCGGAGTCCCCGGTCTGCCTGTTCATCTGTCGGGGCGTTTATATCTGGAAAGTTTAGGGACGCTGCCATTGCTTTTCCGTCACTCCTGGTACCGGCCGCCCGATATCTCCCTTCACCTCATCCGTTGCTCCCGGGGCGATCCCCCTCGTGGAGGCCTACGGTATAATGCCCGCACTCTCTAGGCCAATGCCGCATTCCCTCCGCTTCTTATTCCACTCCATTACAAGTAGTCTGAGTAATAAAAAATAGCTATAAATTTTTATATGAATACTATTCAGTTGTCCTAGTATTTCCCTCAAAAACATCGGCAGTGCTACAACGCACTTCTTTTTAATGAGCCTATTTTTCAGCCTTTATGTCTAAACATTTAACTGAAACTGAAACAAACTGGTGTCATTAAGTTATGTTACAGAATAAAACAAACACTTGGATACAAATGTTAAATTTCATATTTGCCTCCGTGCCGTAAAAATTCAATTGCTTATTCCTAAAAATCGTGAGTTTTTAGTTGTACCACTGTTCTTGTCGAACATTATTACTGTCGCAACGTCTAGGTAATTCATATTCGTAATCTGCTAGATACCCTGGAAGTCTTTTAAGCCTCTGAGGACGACAATTTTCTGAATTCCTCTTGAATACGAAATGTATTTCAAACTAGTTACATTTTCAACATTACAAAAAAGTTGCCTTCTGAAACATTCAGTTCAGAAGGAATATCACTAATGTTGCCAGATAACGTTTCAACACTATTATACACAGTGGTATCCACAGGAATAATATTACCATCAATAAGGGTGCAGTTATTGGTTCTGGTAGAAGTTACGTTCCGCTTAGAATACATAACGTTCTAAAAATATATTGCATCTTGGCACCTATCAATTTTTCCTGGACTTGCAAGATTAGCTACTCTGTACCTCTTTGTAGCTTCACAACACCCAAACATTAGTTAGGGTTTGTACTTTAAATTTATCTTAGTTCTTAAGCTGTTGGGCGTATGTGCATAGACAACACAACCAAACACTCGACGACATAAATCTACCCTATGTCTACTCCACAACTCTTTTGGTATTCCACCACCCAAGACTGCAATTGGACTGCGTTTCTGAAGATATACAGTAGTATTTAGTGTTTCTACCCAATATTTTCATTTAGGACGGAATCAGCTAGTAAGCATCCAGCCCTTTCTATTACAGTGTGATTAGCACGTTCCTGAACACCATTCTGCTCAGGAATGTGTGGTACAGTGGTCATATGGAAAATACCACACTTTTTGAACAGATTAAAAAACAATTCATTACAGTATTCAGACGCATTATTCGATCGAACCTTTTGATTTTTAACTCAGTTTGATTTTCAGAAAATTTTTAACTCTTTAAATCTAGTGAAAACCTCTTCATACAAAACACTTCCTAGAGAAATAATCAGTAATCAAAAATGCATAGTTAAAACCACCTTAGCTAGGTGCACTCATTTTTCCAAAAAGATCAACATGAATTCATTCCAGTTTAGATGTGGCTCGTCGAGCCTGACACTTTGGAAATGTTTTCCTAGTTTGCTTACCTTATAATGGATGTTTATAATTAACAATATTGTTACAAGTTGGAAAATTGTCAGGATGTTCACCAAATGTGACAAGACCCTTATAACTAAGGTGACCCATACGCCTGTGCAGTAGCTCAGCATGAGCGTTTTGCTTACTAGACAAGACTTTGTCACAAACAGCCGAGTCATTATTGCTTACATCTTTGGAATCTAATCCACTTTCTAAGGCAATAATATTTTAGCATCTTCACAGGCTATCTTTGCATTAGTACCATTAGGCATACATTTCGCGCCGATTTTATAAATACCATCAATCTGTGTTCTAATGAAGTTAACTTTTCCTCTACTTTTAGTGTAGCCTCAAAAACCTTTAACGCTAAAACGAGTGCATGCTCTTTGCTTGCCATTTAAAAAACAGATATTATATTTGTTGCAGCATCAGGGGCATATTTTAAATTAACAATACTGCCAAAAACAGAGCGTTTGTCTAGAGAATTTACAAGAGTTACCACTGCTTGTGCAGTGCAATCATTGTTAGCAGTACGAAACTTAATTGCATTACCAGAACTGAATTTCACAATCCAATCTTCACGAGTCCCGTGATCACTAGCACAAATATCAACATAAGAGCCATTAGGACTAAGTTCACTAATAGCAAAGGCACTAACGCGTAAAACAATGATACAATATTTGCAACATCTCCTTTTGGTTTCTTGCTATACTTGTCTTTCTTAAGCTTCGGTCACTTAGACCGCTTGTGGCGCTCTTTGCCACATTCACAGCACATCAGTTTGGTTTTGAAAAAACCTTCCTTTTTGACCTTTTGTTGTCTTAAAATTTCCTGCCATGAGTAATAAGTACACTATGATTATCCTTGAGCCATCATCTTTCAGAGCCTGCCTTGACTCTATGTCCAGCAGTAGCAAATAACTTCCTACTTCTTAATTTCCTTGCTCAGGCATAAAACCATTTATCACATACTTCATTGAGTCTGGCAGCCCACACAGTAACAGGGAACCAAATCATCAGGAATGCTTTGGCCCATCTCATCCAGAGTTTGGAAAACATTCAGAATTTCAGAGATGTACTCATTCATGCTGCAGAAGTCCTGCTGACGCAGTCTATAAAGTCTGTTTTTTCAGCCTCATAAATTTGTGCCAACACGGTGCTTTTGTGAGCAGATTTAAGGTTTTTCAACAAACCTTTGGATCCGACACTATGTTCCACACCAATGCAAATTACCAGGACACGAAGCATCTGGTCAGGGTTCTTATCGGTCCCTTTGACACAGTTCCATAACGAATAATCAATTAGGGTAATTTTCATATTGTAAGACTAATCTTCATAATTTGCCGATCCCTTTAGCTTTTCTATGCCAGGCACACCAACAGATCCAACCTAGATGTCTGATAATGATTGATAATGATGCATTATCCTGTCGCTCTGTTCTGGTACCATTTTTAACATAAGAGTTTTCACGGTTGTAATAAAAAGGAGAACTTTTCAACAGACAAATATGAACTTTAATCAGCTTCATGATTTGAATAAAAGGTAACTTATCTTCTCATATTCATAAGGCCAAACAATCACCATTAAGCAATGTTATTATTTTCACATGAAAACTACTGGAATAATACTTGTACAGTTCCAAACTTATACTTGGGCCCATAACCTGTTATTTCAATAAGGGATTGAAATAAAACAGCAGTATAACGTTTATGAGAGATGTATTTTACATCTTTATACTTGGAAAGAATATAATGAGAGAAGATTTTTCTTGTTATATAATGGGTTCTTGCAGGTTGCTAAGCACAAAATAAAAGAAGGTAATGATATAACAAAGAACATATAATAAAAGTATGTACACATAGATTATAAATATTAATATCATTGATATTACACGACTCTTGAACGTGAGAAGACACTAGGGCCCATCAAACGAGATTTGGTCATTAATTTGTACCGTTAATGTTCTTCGAACACAAATAAGCTCGTGCGTATGGGCGAGTTTGGTGTACTGGAATCAGAGCGGTGTCCCACTCTCTCCATTCTGTTTGGTATACCAAACGAGTTGGTGTATCATTTCCTGTTCGAACACCCCATATGACCAGACGCAGGTAAAGATCAATCTGGTTGCTTCACTGGAGTCAGATACAAGTGAAAATATTACATTATTCCGAAAGTAATGCCTCCTGTTTCTTTTCATTAGAGTAAACTACACGTGTCCCCAAAAATGGGTTCTAGGTACCTTTCGAAATACCTTAGAAACACCCTTGTTCTAAACACCACTTAAAATACTTCGCTCCTACTGGAAAGCATCCCTAAATACCTTCAGTCTCGGTCTAGCCTAGCATCTCTCCTCGTTCTCCCTATCTCTTCCATATAAACGCATATTCTACTTTCAACCGGTTCATCCTAGCATTTCTCCTTGTATTCTCTATCTCGGTCATATAAATGCATACTCTACCTTCAACCCGTTCAGCCTAGCTTCTCTCCTCGTATTCCCTATCTCTGCCATATAAATACATAGGTATTCTATACTATGTCTAGCCTAGCATTTCACCTCGTATTCCCTATCTCCCCATATAAACCCTTTTTCTACTCCTCTACCCCTCCTAGACCAGCATCTCTCCTCGTTTTCCTATCTCTTCCCATATAAGCGCATATACTACCCTTCATCCCTGTCTAGCCTAGCATCTCTCCACGTATTCCCCATCTTTTTCACGTATTTCCTATCTCTCGCATAGAAGCGCATATTCTGCCCTTCGATCCCCATCTAGCATCTCTGTCGTATTCCATATCTCTGCCATATAAATGTGTTCTACCGTTCAACCCCTGTCTAGCGTAGCATCTCTCCTCGCATTCCCTATCTCTGCCATATAAACGTATATTCTGCCCATCAACCTCTGTCTAGTCTATTATATCACCTTATATTTCTTATCTTTTCCCATATAAACGTAAAAAAGTGCGCTAGGTTTTCTCTATGTGTCCAACTCACATTTCGCTATAGATACAGACATTTTTGTATGGTATGATTTCGTCTATCGTTTAACGTTTACCATTATACAAGATTATATAAAATTTGCCTTCCTTCTTCACAGGCTATTTCCAGAAAGTTCAAGATACACATTTTATTTCTTACGTAAATATCTTTAGTACCTACATGATATTTTAATCAAAATTATTAGAGCCATATTTTAAAAAATCAGAATTTTCGAAAAGTATTACATGGGAATCGGGACATTTTCTTGAAAATCTTCGGGTCGGATCTTTGGAAAGTACTGAGCCTAAATACCAAGTGTGATATTTATTCGACTCTTCGTTTGTGAGTTATGCTGTTTACAGTCACACAGAAACTAATACGGGGATTTTTAAAAAATACTTATATGTTACACTTACATGACTTATTCTACTCTTGTGCAAACTATTTTTACTAACGCTTACTCTCCATCTACTTCATGTTAATCGAAATGAACATTCGCAGAAATTATGTTATTGCTAATTTTCTTGCAGTTGCAAGGGGTATATATGAATACAGTAGGCTTTAAGCGGTAGTCAATTTTTTTAAGAGCTGGTCGCTATGTGAGCATTCCATTCTCCTTGCATGTCTAGGACATAAAAAGAAACGAATAACGAATTCCCACTTGAGAAAAAGTATAAGTATTGTAAAATTCAAACAAATAACAAGGAATATCTCGAAAATGGTTGGCTCGAACAAAAAAAAAGTGAATTGTGTGTTTTAACAACATCTACATTTTTTGTTTATCCCTTACGGTGTACCAGTTATGTAAAATTCATTCAGAATGAAGAGGACCTTTGAGGACATCACCAGAAAATTTAAGCTATACATTTCATGTGCCATGAAGATATCTTAAACATGATATTTTAATCAAAATCGTTTGAGACATTTTTGAAAAAATTACAACTTTCCAAAAATGTTCCTAGTAAAAGGTAGTTTGGGATGGGGGATTTTCTTGAAAATATTCGTGTCGCATCCTTGGAAGATACTAAACTCAAATACAAGTTTGGTAGTTGTCCGGCTTTTAGTTTTTGAGTTATGCTGTTTACAGTTACACAGACACAAATACGGAGTTTTTTTTAAAAAATCTTATATGTTACACTCACATGACTTATTCTACTCTTTACTAACGCTTACTTTGCGTTAGTCTGTGTCTGATGACACACACCGACAGACAGACAGACAGGCACACACACACAGATACACACACAAACATGTTTTCAAAAGTGCTTTATTTGAATAATTCAGGCTGCCTCAAGACATGTATTTCCAGTGAAATCTCAGTATCGAAGATTTGGGTGGAATGCAATACCTTCTTTACCTCTTATGTACGTTGTACAGAAACTAAAAATGTTTTTGTTGTTTTTATATAGGGGCCTCAAAATATGTATCTCCGGTTTAATTACAATATCGAATTTTTGGATGGAATGCAATACCTTTTCTACCTACTATGTACAAGTTAAACAAGCTAATAAACAAAGCTCCAGATTCAGAAAACATGCAAATGGAGCTTTTAAAATATGTAATGGTTAAGTATGCAAAGGAACGTTTTGAAAAAATAGAGGTGGGTGACATTTCCAAGGTTGCGTGCAGATACATGCATGTGGAAAGTCCTTCCGTACCTTGGCTACATACCTGTTAATGGAACAACCTGCCGTTTCGAACTACATGCTGTATAAAAACATCACTTTTACCATCTAAACTAAAAACACAATGGATTACATCATTCACCTTATGTCCAAAATCTCCTCAATATATTCATTCGCTGTTTGCCCTCATCTTATGTAGGACTTACACCCCCAGGACTTACAAGCGGGTGCCTGGGGTCAGAGGCCCGTCGAGGAGCAGACACTCTCATGGAGCAGACAGAATGTCCAGGATGGGTGATCAGCCCGATGCCTGGTATGGGATGAAGGAAGTAGATGATACGAGATGACGGCGAAATGGATGATAGGAAAGGTGACGATGGAGCAGTTGGTGGAATGAATGGCGGGGGAAACCGGAGAACCCGGAGAAATCTCGCCCAGACGCCGCTTTGTCCACCACAAATCCCACATGCGGGTCCCTGGGATTGAACCCGAGTCGGCGAGCTGTCTAACTACTCGGCCACGGCGCTGCCCCTCAATACATATAAAAGGTAATAAGGTAAATAGAGATGAATGAGTGTGAATTCAAGGACAAGCGAAGCTTTTTCTCCAGCATCTTGAGCAAGAAAATAGAAAAAGGCTTCGGGTTGAGTGAAGAGCGGAGCGATTTTCTTGTAGATAAGGGCGAATATAGCTGGATAATATCCATTGTATTAGACAGCTAATGGAAAAATGTAGAAATAAAAGCATAAGTGCATACATTACCTCCATAGGCCTGCGAAAGGCATATAACAATGTTCTCAGAATAAAATTACAGTAGGCAGTGAGAAGGGTTAAATGTAAAATAAAAATCTGGTATGTGACATTCATATGACTGTCTCTACCTCTATCACTTATTGGTGGGTATACAAATTATTCCTAGGAAATTTTATTTTCCTATCTACTTCATTTTAATCGAGATAAACCTTTCCGGAAATACCTATATTACACATTTCGTTATAGATATAAAGAGAATGGCGATAGTGAAATGTTTTAAAACTGGATCTATGCCCTAACCTTAAAACTCAATACTCTTTCCA
Source organism: Deroplatys truncata (assembly GCA_030765065.1). Classification (NCBI taxonomy): domain Eukaryota; kingdom Metazoa; phylum Arthropoda; class Insecta; order Mantodea; family Mantidae; genus Deroplatys; species Deroplatys truncata. Next base: position 118,064,676 of record CM060979.1, read on the forward strand.
TGACACTGCGATAAACAACTGAAGATCCACAGGGCATTAAATAATGGCTAAGTATTGAACAATTCTAACCATTAATAACGGATATCTCGAAAATGGCTGATGCCACAAAAAGTTACTTGAAACAAATTGTGTTTTAAATAGACCTTTGTTTTTTATGTAGTACGTTTTCGTCTATCGCTAAACGTTTACCAGTTATACAAGATTACACAAAATTTCTTCCGAATGAAGGGGACTTTACAGACTGTTCCTAGAAAATTCAAGATATGTATTCTATTAGTCATGTAAATATATTTAATATAATATGTGGTATTTTAATCAAAATCGTTAGAGCCATTGTTTAGAACAGAATTGGCGAAAACGTGACTCGAGAGTTATTTTGACTCGCAGGCGCCGTTCCCTCTCTGCAACCGTCCGTTTGTTTTTCACATGCTGCTGAGTGATGCAGTGCGTATTGAATATTTGGTGACTTGCGGAAGGAAGTCATTTTCGCCACCCTTAGTTTAGAACATACATTTCGAAAAATCTTCCATATAAGGGGTATTTTGGGGTGAAAGTTTATCTTGAAAATCCTTGTATCGCAACTTTGGAAGGCACTAAACATAAATACCAAGTTTGGTATTTATTTTACTTCTTAATCTTGGGTTATGCTGTTCAAAGACTTGCGGAAATTCTAATAAAAATGCTTTTTATTCCGGGACCCTCAAAATATGTATTTCCGGTGAAATCTCGGGATCAAAATTTGGGTGGAATGCAATACCTTCTATACCTACTATGTAGTAGGGAAAGCAAATGCATAAATTAGTGTAAAAAGCTTATACAGAAATACAAAAGTAAGAATTGAGGCAGTATTCTATATCACAACACTGTGAATGCCAGAATGATTGTAGTGTAAATTAACATTATTGTATGACAATGATTTTAGATGTTTGTTAGCTATAAGCATTGTTAGGAAATAATGTTTACACGGCCTCATTGAAACTGACAATAGGAATGGGTAACAATGAAGCGATGGGGTGAGTTGTTTATCACTTAGAGGAGACAAACAAATGACGTCAGAGTAGCGTGCCTTTCTTTAGAAATGGAGGGAATATCTTCCCTAGAGCATATGTTTTAGTAATTATGATTGGCTTATAAAACAGACGCTAACGTTGGCGCGATTTAGTAACCAATAGCAGCTCTATTATAATGTTTAGGCATATCGGGGTGAGGGAGAATAAATTCTTGAGCCAAAGACAAGTATCGCGCAGTTCTACAGAATCATTAACGAGGTACACCACGCAGTTCTAAGAAATCTCTCTCGCGAGTTACACGCCAGGCAGTTCTAAGGAAGCATTCATGAGGTACACATTACGCAATTCTACAGAATCTCTCGCGTCGTAAAGTTAGTTACAAAAATGTGAAGTACGCGAATTAATGGTGCGCGGTAAATAAGTGATCGTAGTTACATTCGGAAATATAACAGTTTCAGTCAGGCGTGTATCAAGATTAAGTATGTGAAATTAATTAAGTGTGACGGCAATAAAACTGTAAAAACAAATTCTTTTATCAGTGTTATCTTTTAGTAACAACTTCTTTCCGTTTACACGCCCTACTCAAGAGATATTTGCTCGACTGAGTAATAATAGCTAGCCGGAGGACAAAGAACCCAAAAATTCAAAATAGTAAAACGCTCAGCAAAAAAGATAACACGACAGGTTACTGCGACAGAATAAAATAACAAAATTAGTTAACTGGAAGTTTAAAATAAACAGAGGTGGAGGTTGTTACAGTACATCACTAAAGGTTCTTACTTTGAACCTGTTTTGCGAGAACGGTTTGCTCCCATCGTCAGATAGTTTCCCATCGTCAGCAAACGATGGGAGCAAACCGTTCTCCCGAAACGCGTTCAAGGTAAGAACTTTTTCTGGTTTTGTAACTACTCACATGCCAATTAATTATAACAGAACCTGTGCATTTTCAGGATTCACTGAACACGATTACCCTGTGGTACATAAGGTTACTCATGTAAGACAGAATATAAAACGAAGTATCAGTGACACTAAAGTACCTGTTGGACACACGAAAGAGCCACATGTTGTGGAATTGTTGTTTGTTGTAGACTATACCCTTTACCGGCTGTTGACGTTACGTAGAATAAGTGTTTCAGACACAATTGCTTACACTTGGCTAATCTTGTTGACGCTCTGTATGCCCCATTAAGTATATCAATTGCACTGATAGGTGTCATTGTATGGTCACAGTATAATTACCTACATACATATTAACGATGTCAGGTATTAAATGCATTTTTACACTATCGTCGCGAAAATTTGGCCCACATGTATCCCAATGATAATGCGCTGTTGCTCACCGCAATTAAATTTCGCGTGGTGTTGTAGGTCAGGCATACCCATCCTCGATGTGTACTTATGAACATTCTGGTGCAATAATAAATGATTATGTAGAACATGAGGACCTAGTGGCAGCAACGATAGCACATGAACTAGGTCATAGCTTTGGGATGCAACATGACATTGGTTGTTGTCAATGTGAACACTATTGTATTATGGCCGGATCTATAAGTTTCATAATGCCTACCAAGTGGACCCCCTGTAATCTAAAAGAATTAAATGATTCATTAAGTCATCATATTGATTCTTGCCTTCACAATACACCAATAAGTATATATTCCAGTCCGGTTTGCGGTAATGGTTTTGTTGAATCTGAAGAAGAATGTGACGTTGACAATCCATGTTGTAATTCATCTACATGTTTGTTGAATCCGAATGCTTCTTGTGGAATAGGTTATTGTTGTGATTTTGGAACATGCCAACTAAAAACTCTAGGCACTGTATGTCGTACCGCAATCACTGAATGTGATCTTTCCAATACTATGATGGTATCTTAGAATATTGTACTGACGATGTTTTTAAAATGGACGGTATTCCTTGTAAGGAAGGGCATTTTGTTATCAAGGTTCATGTAATACACATACAGATCAATGTCAAACATTATGGGGTACCACTGCGAAAAGCTATGACAGCAATGATCGTGGAAGTATAAATGGCAATTGTGGCTATGATTCGCTTTCTAATCGGTATATTAGATGTAAACCGGAAGATGTGTACTGTGGAATATTACAGTGCAATCACCGAAACAACAACCTTGAATTTGGAATTCATCATTATGCTGGGATAGGCAACACGTTAAAATATAGCACCTCTGAAAAATGTACTACTGTTATTCTTGATCTAGGTGTAAATGTGGTTCAACCAGGGTTCGTACCAAATGTTGCTAAATGTGGTGAAAACTGGATGTGCGTGAATCAGAAATGTGTACCAGTAGAAACGGTTCAAAGCCGTACATGCTATTGTAATGGTAACGGAGTCTGCAATTCGAAAAATCAATATCATTGCAATAATAGTTATGCCCCTCCGTTCTGCAACAACACTGGTTTGGGTGGTAGTATGCACAGTAATTCCCCCATTAATCCAAGTACTCGTAGGGAAGTCAGGTTAGCTCCTAATGTAATATTTTTGGGACAACTTCCTCTAATTTCTATTGTATTTATAATTAGACATTGTATAAAAAGGAACAAATCTCCACAATCATGTGTATCCTCTACCTAAAGGAAGACCAAAGTAATGATTATCCTTTGAACAACTACTCCACGTCCAAATAGTCCCCTCCCAAAATCCCACCTAGAGCCCTGCACATCTAGGTATAAGAAATCAAAAATTATTTCCCACATCTACTACCACAGTATTCTAATTTTTTGAGCGCTTCAGAAGTAATTACACGATTGTAAAAATAGTAGCAAATCTGAAAATTTGAGAGAGGGTAGTACCTAATATGCATATCCATTGATTTATATTTTGAGTTTGTACGTATGTTAAATCCTTTACACAGACATACCATCCAGTGTACGTGAATAGACTCAATTAATAACTGTCGGGTTTGACATAAGTTGCGCGGTTTGCATTTTACTAGTACAAATTGTAACACCCCCTACACTATATATATATATATATATATATATAGAGAGAGAGAGAGAGAGAGAGAGAGAGAGGGGGGGGAGAGAGAGAGAGGATTAATCCCGACTGCAACAGTTTAGAAGTTATTAGATGTGTGCTAACTTATTACACTTTGATTTTGTATGTCTTGGCAAAATCCATTGGCACTATGGTAGGGTCCGGAGCGCCCCACAATAACGGAAAGTCCCATATAAAAACGTAGCGCACACAACAGAGCACCCCACTAAACGAAGCGCCCACAAACAATGAAGCACCTAACATAAAATCACGCCCACAACAGGAGCCCCTAGTGCATGAGTGCTGAGGCAACAGTGGCACTCAGCAAGGTAAAAAGAGCTGAGGGAGGGCATTAGCATTGTGTGGTATGCATATTTTAGTTTACGCATAGCTATATGAGTGGCATTAATATTTTTCACCTTATTCTAATTCAATATATGTGTTTTAATTAATTATGTTTTAATTGTAACCAATTATTAAGCCAAGAACCTTTTTTGCTTTATTTTCTTATATTTCCTGTATGTAAAGAATGGATGTATACTGCTGATTATATGCTATACAATTGCCTTGATAAAGCATACATAATACGTACATAATAGTGACCCTTTGGATAACTACCTTCACACAATATGAACAAATCAATACAATAACAATTACTTCTATGAATAAGGAAGTATATATTGTTTTAACCTAGCATCCGTTATTAGTCAAATTATCATAATCATCTAATGGGAACCGGTGATCTTTTCCCCAGTTCTGTAATATGCTTTCCTTGTTTTTTATATACACCTCTACAACCATTAAGCAACTAATGCCGATTTTATGTTCATTCTAAAATTAACTCAGCATCTGTTTGTGTTACCACTAACATAAGTAGCACACCGTTTACATCTGCCGTCGTGTTGTTTGCTAGACGATAGAATACCATGTCGTAACCATTTACGCTTCTTACGAACAATAGTATACCATTTACTCATTGGTATTTGTTAATACCCACTAACATGTTTGGTACAAATGAATGAACTGATTAAAATTACATAAATTCCACTTCTAATATCCAAAATGAATTTATTGGTATAATAATGATAATAACACTGCTATTGCTACACATATCAAGTATGATTTGAGTTTCTTAACCTTTTTCGATCAGGTTTCGCAGATGTTTCCTTTAATTGGGACATATTACTGGATATGTAATTATATCCATAAGCCAATATAGAACCAATATTTTTGTTTCTGTTTATGTACAAACCTATATATGTGTTCATATTTTATATCTTTTATGTTATACTAGGTTTAGAAGTAACAATTTTTTCATAACTCTCTTGCCCCTACTACCTGTTTTCTCTCTTGGTTTGAATTTTTTCTTTCTTTTCTCCTATACCCTTACCCTCCCAGTTCAGTTTTCAATATTTCAACCGTACTTGCCCCTTTTCTTTTTTACTTTCTCTACTGCGTATAGTAATTAGGGGAAGTATTCCATTCCACCCAAAAATTCGATACCGAGATTTCACCGGAAATACATGTTTTGAGGCCTCCTGAATACAAAAGAATCTGATGTGTTACACTCACATGACTTTCTCTGCTCTTGTACAAACTATTTTTATAAACGCTTATTCTCCATATGCCTTATGTTAATCGAGATATCGAGATGTTAATTTTATTGCTAATTTTCTTGTAGATGCAAGGGGAACTGGTAGACTTGAAGCGATAGTCAAATATTTTAAGAGCTGCCTGCTATGTGGAATATACCATTCTCTTTGCATTACCAGGACAAAAAAAATTAATAACGAATTTGAGAAAAAATATTAAGTATTGGAAAATTTTAGGGAATAACAAGCAATATCTCGAAAATGGTTCACTCAACAATAAAAATGTATATGACATAAATTGTGTATTTTAACGCGATCTACATTTTTTGTGTAGTAAAATTTTGTCTGTCTCTTATGGTTTACCAGTTATGCAAACGTCGTTCACAATGAAGAATACTTTTGGAGACATTCCCAGAAAATTCAAGATATACATTTCATTTGTCATGAAAATATCTAAAACATATGATATATTAATCAAAATCGTTACAGCCATTTTTGAGAAAATTAAAATTTTCGAAAAATGTTCCATGTAAAGGGTAATCTGGGGTGGGGGGATTTTCTTGAAAACCTTCGTGTTGCATCTCTGGAAGATATTGAACCTAAATACCAGTTTGGTGTTTATCCGACTGTTCGTTTATGAGTTATGCTGTTCAGACACACACACACACACACACACACACACACAGACAGAAGGACACACACAGACACACACACACACACAGAGATGTTTCCAAAAATGCTTTTTTTGGATTCAGGGGGTCTCTAAACATATATTTCCGGTGAAATCTTGGTATCAAATTTTTGGGTGGAATACAATACTTCTCCTACTTACTATACTTAGTAGAGAAAGTAAAAAAAATCTGATGTGTTACACTCACATGACTTTCTCTACTCTTGTACAAACTATTTTTACAAACTCTTATTCTCCATATATTTCATATTAATCGAGATAAACATTTGCACAAAGGGTCTTTTGACATGCAAAGAGAATTACATTTTACACGTATCGACCAGTTCTAAAAATCTGATGTGTTACACTAACATGACTTTCTCTACTCTTGTACAAACTAATTTTACAAACGCTTATTCTCCATCTACTTCATGTTAATCGAGATAAACATTTGCAGACTCTATCTTATTGCTAATTTTCTTGTAGATGTAAGGGGAATATATATTTACATGGGCAATATAGAAATACAGTAGCCTTTAAGCACATACATATCTCTTAATAGCTGGTTGCTAGGTGCAGCACCATTCCCGTTGCCACAGATTAATACTCTTTGCATATCCAAGACAAAAAAAACTGATGTGTTACACTCACATGACTTTCTCTACTCTTGTACAAACTATTTTTACAAACGCTTATTCTCCATCTATTTCATATTAATAGAGATAAACAATTGCAGACTCTATCTTATTGCTAATTTTCTTGTAGATGTAAGGGGAATATATATTTACAAGGGCAATATAGAAATACAGTAGCCTTTAAGCACATACATATCTCTTAATAGCTGGTTGCTAGGTGCAGCACAATTCCCTTTGTCACAGATTAATACCATTTGTATATCCAAGACAAAAAAATGAATAACGAATTCCCATTTGAGAAAATAAGTATTGAAAAATTTAAGGGAATAACAAGCAATATCTCGAAAATGGTTCACTCAACAACAAAAAATGTATGACATAAATTGTGTATTTTAACGCGATCTACACTTTTTGTGTAGAAAATTTTGTTTATCTCTTATGGTTTACCAGTTATGCAAAAGTCGTTCACAATGAAGAATACTTTTGGAGACATTCCCTGTAAATTCAAGATATACATTTTATTTGTCATGAAAATATCTTAAACATGTGATATTTTAATCAAAATCGTTAGAGCCATTTTTGAGAAAATTAAAATTATCGAAAAATCTTCCATGTAAAGGGTAATCCGGGGTGGGGGATTTTCTTGAAAACCTTCGTGTCGCATCTCTGGAAGATACGGAACTTAAATACCAAGTTTGGTGTTTATCCGACTGTTCGTTTCTGAGTTATGCTGTTCACAGACAGACACACAGACACACACGGACATGTTTCCAAAAACGCATTTTTTGGATTCAGGAGGTCTCAAAACATGTATTTCCAGTGAAATCTCGGTATCGAATTTTTGGGTGGAATACAATACTTCCCCTACTTACTATACGTAGTAGAGAAAGTAAATATTTGACTACCGCTTAAGGCCTACTTTGTTCCCCTTGATTTGTATTTGCAACGGCAATATAAAAACAACGCAGCCTCTAAGCATACACATATCCCTTAATAGCTGGTTGCTATGCGCAGCACCATTCTCTTTGCCACAGATTAATACTCTTTGCATATCCAAGAGAAAAAAATGAAAAACGAATTCCCATTTGAGAAAGTATTGAAAAATTTAAGGGAATAACAAGCAATATCTCGAAAATGGTTCACTCAAAAAAAAAAAAAAAAAAAAAAAGATACGCATATGACATAAATTGTGTATTTTAATGCGATCTACATTTTCTGTGTTGTAAAATTTTGTCTATCTGTTATGACTTACCAGTTATGCAAAAGTCGTTCACAATGCAGAATACTTTTGGAGACATTCCCAGAAAATTCAAGATATACAGTTTATTTGTCAATAAAGTATCTCAAACATATGATATTTTAATCAAAATCGTCAGAGCCAATTTTGAGAAAATTAAAATTTTCGAAAACTGTTTCATGTAAAGGATAATCTGGGGTGGAGGGGATTTTCTTGAAAACCTTCGTGTTGCATCTCTGGAAGATACTGAGCATAAATAACAAGTTTAGTGTTTCTCCGACTGTTCGTTTCTGAGTTATGCTGTTCACAGACAGACACACACACAGACACACACACACGGACATGTTTCCAAAAATGCTTTTTATTTGGATTCAGGGGGTCACAAAACATATATTTCCGGTGAAATCTCGGTATCGAATTTTTGGGTGGAATACAATACTTCCCCTACTTAGTATACGTAGGAGAGAAAGTAAAAAGTATTTTTGAAAAGATGTCCATGTGTGTGTGTCTGTCTGTGAACAGCATAACTCAGAAACGAACAGTCGGATAAACACCAAACATGGTATTTAGGTTCAGTATCTTCCAGAGATGCGACACAAAGGTTTTCAAGAAAATCCCCCCACCCCAGATTACCCTTTACATGGAACATTTTTCGAAAATTTTAATTTTTTCAAGAATGGCTAACGATTTTGATTAAAATATAATATATTTAAGATACCTTCATAACAAATAAAATGTATATCTCAAATTTTCTGGGAATGTCTCCAAAAGTATTCTTCATTGTGAACGACTTCTGCACAACTGTTAAACCATAAGAGATAGACAAAATTTTACTACACAAAAAATGTACATCCCCTTACAATACGCAATTTATGTTATATACACTTTTTTACTTTCTCTACTACGTATAGTAAGTAGGGGAAGTATTGTATTCCACCCAAAAATTCGATACCGAGATTTCACCGGAAATATATGTTTTGAGACCCCCTGAATCCACAAAAAGCACTTTTGGAAACATGTCCGTGTGTGTGTGTGTGTGTGTGTGTCTGTCTGTTGTCTGTGAACAGCATAACTCAGAAACGAACAGTCGGATAAACACCAAACTTGGTATTTAGGCTCAGTATCTTCCAGAGATGCAACACGAAGGTTTTCAAGAAAATCCCCCCACCCCAGATTACCCTTTACATGGAACATTTTTCGAAAATTTTAATTTACTCAAAAATGGCTCTAACGATTTTGATTAAAATATCATATGTTTAAGATACCTTCATGACAAATAAAATGTATATATTGAATTTTCTGGGAATGTCTCCAAAAGTATTCTTCATTGTGAACGACTTTTGCATAACTGGTAAACCATAAGAGATAGATACAATTTTACTACACAAAAATGTAGATCGCATTAAAATACACAATCTATGTCATATTCATTTGTTTTGTTGAGTGAACCATTTTCGAGATATTGCTTGTTATTCCCTTAAATTTTTCAATACTTTCTCAAATGGGAATTCGTTATTCATCTTTTTTGTCTTGGATATGCAAAGAGTATTAATCTGTAGCAAAGAGAATGGTGCTGCGCATAGCAACCAGCTATTAAGAGATATGTGTATGCTTAGAGGCTACGTTATTTTTATATTGCCGTTGCAAATACAAAACAAGGGGAACATAGTAGGCCTTAAGCGGTAATCAAATATTTTTATAACTGGTCGCTATTGGTAAAATGTACTTCTCTTTGCATGTCAAAAGACCCTTTCTGCAAATGTTTATCTCGATTAATATGAAATAGATGGAGAATGTTTTCTTCAGGTGTTACGTATTCTATTTGTATTTTGGTTTCATTTAGGTTTAACCTATTAAATATTGTTATTTCAATTTTCTGCCTTGCTCTTTTCCTTGGTTCTATAAGTGCCCCAATATATTTATGTGGATTTTATAATTTTATGTAATTTGGCAGTGTTTTGTTTCTGTTACCAATTTTATGTTTCTTTTATTTCAAATTTAGCTTGTGTTTTTTAACCAAGGGTCAGGGGACGATTTTCCTAATTTAGGGGAATATGTCACGTATGTCATCAGCGAAAGCATTTAACTTATATTATTTTGATAATATTTCTTTGACGATTTCAAGATATCAGAATCTAGTCGAGACCTCATTTTTATATTTTCTTAACGTGTAGAAGCTTTGTTAAACTGCGTACGTGAGGGGATGTAAGTAGCTACCATTTCCTATGGTAGAATATAAAGTCCTGGAACAATGTTATATCTGCAACTTGCGATATAGTGCCTCCAGTAGGAATTTTCCTACTAACCCACGTAAATCCTGGGGACCGACACACCAGTCATGACAATTTGACGCCATTCCACAGGATATTAATTTGTTATTTAAGTGAGCCCGGGGTTCCTCTTGCGGGCTTTTTGTTGTCGTTGATCTCCGAGTCTCAAGATAGACACTCTAGGGTGCACTGGACCCATCCGCAGGCTCGCCGATGACACACTTTCAACACTTCTCCTAAGGAAAGGCCTGATGGCTAATCACTTGTCTTAATGTTCATCCTAGTGTCAACTGTAAAGATTCAGTTTAGGAGGCCTGTCATGTAACCCAAACACTAGCCACTTGAAGTCATTAAAATACTACTCAGTGCGTTAGTCGCAGTTAATACAAACCTTTGATATTGCTCTACCTTCTGATCCTTAAACCCACGTCCTCAAGTCGCAACCCCCTGGTTGTGACAATACGGAAAATCTAATGACGTATGGTATAGTATTCGGGGGAGGGATTACAGATAGTCTGTTTTCGTAATTCAAAAAGAATTATAACATTCATCATGTCAGCAAGGAAATATTATGTCGAAACCATTTTGAGGAACTAAAAGTTTTACTTTACCAAGTCTGTCCATATACTGTCTATTAGTGTTTGCTGCACAAAACAAATCTATGAAAACTTCGTCACAAAGGTCATGAGATATTTCAAGATGTTTTGATGTGTTAAATTATAAACCTTGTAAATAGCATCAATGCACTGACATATCTAATGTTGTTAACGGGACTGGGAATGCACTGAAGCTCTAACGACATCGACTTTGTACAATTCAGCGGAGTTAGTGTGGGTGCCGGGGTTATCGGGTTATCCTAGGTTCTAGTCCGGGGTGTAATCCGAGAATAGATAAGGAAAAAAACACAATGAGCATTGGCGAGTGAGGTGGCGTCGCGGTAACTAGTGCAACTCGCATTCGGTAGGTCCTTGGTTTGATCTCGGAGATCGGCCACTCGAACCCATGGGTTGTTTCTGGTTTCCTCGAATCGGTAGCGAATGCTGGGGTGTTTTTATCTTCCACAATGTCCTTTCCATTATTTCCCTTTCATTCCGTTTCCTTCTCATCTTTAAGGTGTGCTTCTAGGTTTCGCGGGTATGGAGGTGCTGGACAGATAACTCGGATGCTTGCTCAATGGAAAGAGCACCCCGTGGACACCAGAAGGCTTCTTGATTGGCGGGTCGTTCTTCGCCCTCTCCAGCAGTCGGAGGGGTCTGCGAGCTTGGAAATGTTAGGGACTTCCGCGCCTTTCTGTGGCCTGTCTGCCTACGGTCTGTAACCTCCTGTGATTCCTTCACCTCATTCCTTCTCCGGGGGTGGTAGTCGCAACAGATCTGCGCAGGTCGCAGCGTACGAGGTGTCCGCCTCCGTTGAGTCACCTGTACCTCTACTAGAAGTCTTTATCATGACTAAAGCACCCCAAGGCTCTTATTAGAGGCACAATAAAATACACGACACAACCACTGCTTAAAATGAGTTGTACTGCAATAAAACGGACAATTGATCCGTTAACAGTACACTGTCAATTGCACAGGCACGTCTACAAAATCAGCAAAGAGTCGATCAGGTATTAGAATATACATTATAGCAATTAGAATATACAGTATCTCATTTGCTGTTTGACTGTGAAACCTCACAGTTCTTAGGATTTTTTTAATATAAAGTTCCCTTGTTTTACCCAGTTTATGATGCTGTGTTTTACTGTTTCCGTTACCGCTTATCATTGCAATTACACAACACACATACACACACAAACATCCATGGCCATAGCGGGACTCGAACCCGCAACCCTCAGCTTGCGGAGCGCCGGAGCGATACACTCCAGTGACCACGGCTACGAGGGCCGGCAACGGGTTAAATACATGAATCAGGAAGTCATGCAAATTCAAAGATTTCAAGAAGTTTAAGAAGTTCCTACTAAGAGACTTACAGACTTTGCGAAGGAGGCAAAGATATTAGGAGATTAAATTAAGGGAAGCATAATAGATCACAACTGATCGCAGTGTTTAGGACATTAATTGTCCTATTTTTCCCAGAAAAATGTGCTGACTAACGAATGAGAAAACCACTACTACTACTACTGCTACTACTACTACTACTACTACTACTACTACTACTACTACTACTACTACTGCTGCTGCTGCTGCCACCGCTACCACTACTAACACTACTAACACTACTACTACTACTACAACTACTACTACTACTACTGCTGCTGCCGCTACCACTACTACTACTACAACTACTACTACTGCTGCTGCCGCCGCTACCACCACTACTACTACTACTACTACTGCTACTACTACTACTACTACAACTACTACTACTGCTGCTGCTGCCGCTAACACTACTACTACTACTGCTGCTGCTGCTGCTGCTGCCGCTAACACTACTACTACTACTACTACTACTGCTGCTGCCGCCGCTACCACTCTTACTACCACCACCACTACTACTACTACTACTACTACTACTACTACTACAACTACTACTACTACTGCTGCTGCTGCCGCTAACACTACTACTACTACTACTGCTGCTGCCGCCGCTACCACTACTACTACTACTACTACTACTACTACTACTACTACTACTACTACTAGTACTACTACTACTAATGCTGCTGCTGCTGCTGCCGCTACCACCACTACTACTACTACTACTACTGCTGCTGCTGCCGCTAACACTACTACTACTACTGCTGCTGCTGCCGCTAACACTACTACTACTACTACTACTACTACTGCTGCTGCTGCTGCCGCCGCTACCACTACTACTACTATACTACTACTGCTGCTGCTGCCGCTACCACTACTACTACTACTGCCCCACAAAGACCAACCCTACGTCCGGCATGTAACATTCGGCCACGTGTGGGGCGGGCAACGTCCAAAAGAGATCTTGGACGGCAAACAGGGCTCTGGCAAGGCAGGATTTATTGGTGCCGACTGGCTGTGACTTGGTAAAATTCTAATTTTCAATTATGGATAAGGGTATTCAGGAATGTAGTTTACGGGACAGGGGCTTCGGATCCCCAGAACCGGTCGGGGATGGTGGTGAGAGGGCAGGCCCCAACCGACCGTTATCAAGCGACTGCCAAGCAACAGCGGTAGGGAACCAGGCCGGGTTGCAGGGGAATGATACTGGAACAAAACTAAGTGAAGTACAAGCTATGGAAGCAGAAAAGGCACAAAATATGGATGAATCAGATCCTTTTAAAAAACGCCCCTTAATCAGGCGATCACCGCCTGGACCAAGGCGAGGCTCTACCGGAAGCCTAAGTATAGAGTCCTACTCTTTGGCAAGCAAATATACAAGTGACAGTCAGTTGGGCCCACATAGTGAGTCTAGACATGCTACGGAAGGTCTCTGTAGAGATGTTAAAAGAAAAAGAACTGAAAGCTATGTACAAATAATGAAGAGTGAAGAGGATCGCACTCTATTCTTACAGAGAGCCGAAAAGGAACACGAAATGCATAAGAAACTGTTACAGAAAATGGAAAATGAGGTAGATACACTACGGAGGATAATTAAAGAAATTCCCAATACCAAGAAAGAAATTAAAACTGCAATTAGCATGCTAGACGGTTATATGAAAAGAATGCCAAGTTCAATAAACTTTATAACAGAAATAATAGAGGAATTTGCTGAGGAAAATCGTTCATCGGTAGTTAAAGAAACAAACGAGAGAAGTACTCAGACCATAAGTAAACAACAAGAAGAAAAAGAGTTGGTGATCAGGGAAATAGAAAGTAACTTAAACAAGAACTTAAGTGAGCAAGAATTGGAAAAATTACTGAACATAAATTGGCCTGAAGAAGTTTTCCAAAGGTGTCAATTGATAAGCGGAGAAGCCTTAAAGAGGGAGGATGAAGATTTAATCATAGTCACCAAAGGAAAAGATGATAGTGAAGGGAAGATAATGGAAAACATCTTGTATATAAATCCACAAATTCGAAAATCGCTAGAAGAAGTTAACCTAAGTGCAGGGAAAATGGTTACTAATATAATAACAAACGAAACTTTGGGTGATGACCTAGAAACCAGTATAAATAAGAGATATATTTACATTATAGGTACAGGAAATAGTGGAAACTCAAGTGTAGACAAAGTTAATTTGATGATTAATATAGAAAAGATTCTAAACATGGCTAGAAAAAAAGGAAGAATAAAAACCTCATGTATAACTACAGATCAAGAAACAGAAAGAAGCATAAGAAAAGTCCTGGAGTATTTTGCTAGGAAAATGGATTGCCAAATACCAATGTATACCAATAGAGTAAAACAAAACAAGACATTGGAAGATGGAAGTGAGGTAGGGAAAAGAAAACTTAAAAATCAAGACACGATAATATTGAAACCCATTGGTGAGATAACATATGCAGAGATTATAAAGAATATCAGACAAAATGTAGATACCAGTGGGGTAATTATAAATCAAAAAAACAAAAATAGTGATGGGAGTGTACAACTTAAAATAAAAGGGAAAAATACAAGTGATAGACAAGCTTTCAAGCAGCTGCTAACCACTAAACTGGAAAACGTAGCAGAGGTTAAACTGAAGACCGCAAATCAAACAGTCATGATCCTAGATATAGATGAGACTGTGCGGGAAGATGAAGTTAAGGCTGTTTTAAAACAAGAATTAAAAGAAAATGAAGAGATTTCACAGCTTAAATTGGCAGAAAAGGTGAATACACAAGGAGTAAGGTACGCGTTTGCAACCATTAGCACGGAAGCAGCAAATAGGATGATAAATAAAAGGAAAATAGGAAATGGATGGGATAGGTGGAGAGTGAAGGCTGTAAATGTTTTAAAACGTTGCTATAAATGCTACAAGGTGGGACATATAGCAAGAGATTGCTCCAATGAAAATGAACAAATAGTACAAATGTGCTATAGTTGTGGCGAAATAGGCCACAAATCAAAAGAATGCAAAAACCCTATTAAATGTTATCTTTGCCAATCCAGTGAACATAAAGCAGAATCGATGAGATGTCCTGAATATAGAAGACTTGTGAAAGTGCATGAGAGGGAGAAAATGAGTGTATTTACGAACCAAGCACGAAAATAATTCAAGTAAATCTTGATAGAAGCAAACGAGCAATGGATCTTCTTATACATAAATGTAATGTACATTGCATAGACTTAGCAGTAATAGCGGAACCAAATAAGAATATGATAAAATCTAACCCAAGGTGGATAAAGGATGAAAGAAATGATGCCGCTATTTATATTCCTGCTCATGGGCCTAGGTCACAGAAAGCTGGAAAAGGAAATGGATATGTATGGATGGAAACGGATGAGATGGTAATTTACTCTTGTTATATTTCACCCACAGCAAAAGAAGAAGAATTACAACAATTCCTATATGAAATGGGATATAGTATCGACCAACACGGAGAGAAACGTAAAAATATATTAATAGGTGGAGATTTTAATGCTAAAGCATATTGCTGGGGCTCACCAATTGAAGATAAAAAGGGTAGGACGTTGGCTGAATGGATAAATGGTAAAGATTACAATATACTAAATGATGAAAAAACACCAACATTCGAAAGAAATGATGGATCCTCATTCATAGATATCACAATTTGCTCACAAGAAATAGCTAAGTTAATAAATAAATGGTATGTGGATGACGAAGAGAACTTAAGCTACCATAAAAACATTTATATTGAACTATATAGTCAAACTCCTGTGGTGGTATCGAAAATAAATAGCCAAAGAAAAGGATGGATATATAAAGAAGAAAATAAAGAACTAATGCTTGGGAAGATACAGCAGGAAGTTAGATGTATAGAATATAAAAATCAACCAGTTCAATTAGATCAAATATTAGAAAGAGCATGCAATTATGCGTTTAAAAGAAAAGTATATGGTTTACGAAAACAGAAACCGGCATATTGGTGGAGTGAAACAATTGCCCAATTAAGGAAGCAATGTACTGCAGCACGCAGAAAAGTTACGAGGACAAACCGGAGAAGTAACATCGCAGAATGTGAAAAGATGGACACACAAAATCAATATCGAGAAAGCCGAAATGCTCTTAAAAGAGCTATAAAAACAGCAAAAAAAGATGCATGGGATAAGCTATGCAATGAGGTGGATGCTGATCCATGGGGTAAAGGGTATAAAATAGTGACGGGTAAGATAGGGATTAATACATCAATAAAACTTACTGATGAAGAGCAATTAGATATTGCTAAAACACTGTTTCCGGCACATAAAATAAATGAATGGCCAGAGATTAACATTAATAAAGAAGAAATACCTTTATGTCAGGAAGACGAAATAAAAGAGGCAGGTAAACGAATTAAATCAGGAAAAGCAGCGGGACCCGATGGTATCCCTCCAGAAGTTATAAAGGCTATTGTATCGCAAAATCCGGAAGTGTTTGTAAAAGTTATAAATACGCTGTTAGTCAAAGGAATTTTCCCTAGAAAATGGAAGGTAGCAAAGCTAATGTTAATTGAAAAGCCCAAAAAAGCTTGTGGCAGTGTATCATACCGACCTTTATGCCTATTAAATGTAATAGGAAAACTTTATGAACAAATTATAAATACAAGATTGATAAAAGAAATTGAAAGAAAAGGAGGACTTGCACAAATGCAATTCGGCTTTAGAAAAGGCAAATCAACCCTGGATGCAATAGAGACAGTTAAACAAATTGTACAGATGGACGCAAAGGAAAAACATATGTATGCTGTTATGGTTACTCTGGACGTCAGGAATGCCTTTAATTCAACACCTTGGAGAGGTATAATAAATGAACTCATAAGAAGGGAAGTAGCTCCATACTTAATTAAAGTTATTTGCAGTTACTTAAAAGACAGAAATATACTGATTGGTGATAATGCAAAAATGAGTATGAGCTGTGGTGTCCCGCAAGGTTCCGTTGTAGGTCCCACCCTATGGAATATATACTATGATCCAGTGTTAAAGGAGGAATTACCAACTGGAGTAAAAACTATAGGATATGCTGACGATTTAGCGCTAATAGTATGTGGCAAAACAAAAGATGAAGTGGAAGAAAAAATTGTGTGGTCTATGAATAAAATAGAAATATGGATGACCAAAAAAGGATTATACTTGGCACCAGACAAAACGGAAATGATAATACTGGAAGGACGAAGATCTCTAAAGGAAATAAAGGTTAACTTCGGTGAACAAGAAATAAAATCCAGTAAGAACATAAAATATTTGGGTATGCAAATGGGACACAATCTGAGCATGTGCCCACACATTAAGTATGTAGCTGGCAAGGCAGAAAGAAGTATTGCTGCTCTAGGAAGATTAATGCCAAATGTGAGAGGACCCAAACCAGAAAAGAGGCGATTACTGAGCAGTGTAATAAACTCAATAATGTTGTACTGCGTACCTGCTTGGAAAACATGGGTGGAAATACAGACCTTCCGGAGAATTATGGAAAGTGTACAGCGGAAGATTGCGATCCGAATTGCTAGTGCGTATAGGACCGTATCTACACGGGCAATTCAAGTAATAGCCAGGACTATACCCATACATCTAGTGGCTCGGGAGCGTGTACACGCAACTGAAAAACATGGAAACGTACAAAAGGATAAGATAAGAGAAAAAATGATACAGTCATGGCAAGAAGAATGGACACAGGAAACCAAGACGGCTCAATGGACCAAGAAATTGATACCAGATATAGAACCCTGGATAAACCGGAAACATGGACAAGTTGAGTACTATTTTACCCAATTTTTATCAGGGCACGGACGCTTTAGAACCTATTTGTTTAAAATGGCTATTACTAATAGTGAAAACTGTCTGTATTGTCAGGAAAAGGATACACCTGAACATACTGTACTAAAATGTAAAAAATGGAATACAATAAGACAAGCAGGTATAAAACAAATTGGACAAGAAATAACTGTTGAAAATATTATAACATTAATGCTGGAAACTGAGAATAAATGGAAAACTATTCAAGACATGATAATTAAAATTATAAAGGCTAAAGAAATGGATGAAAACGAGAGATAAACATGATTGCCTCATTGTGAAGTAATGCTGAGAGGCAGTTTCCGCAATGTGAGCAAGTGAAAAAAGAGGGGTTTTTTTAGTCGGTATGAGTCCGGCACATCAGGGCAATCTCCCCTGATGCCCATGAGGGTTTTTCCCCCTCTTTCTAAAAAAAAAAAAAAACTACTACTACTACTGCTGCTGCTAACACTACTACTACCACTACTACTACTACTACTACTGCTGCTGCTACTACTACTATTACTACTGTTAAAACCATGCGATCACAGGGATGAGTGAATGGCAGTGACAGAGAACCTGGCCATTCCCATGTGATATGATAAAGTGGCGCCGTAGTGCGCGTGAAAACGCGTGTGCAGTGCAACACTGAAAACCATGTTAATGTGCTACACTGTCTCAGCGGTAAAAAAAGAAGAGAAGAAAACAAGTATTAAAAGAAACTATAAAATAAAGAACTTAAAGAATGCAGCACCATCAGTGCAAATAAATACTTTTTTCTTTGATCAATGGCGAAAGATTATAGCAGCCAGAATTGTAGTGCGCAATTCATACATTTAAATAGCTTAGTAACCTACGTAATCATGTAGTAACTTTTATATCTAATTCAGTTGCAACATGATCAGCCGCAAGGCTCACCCTGATATACCCTATGTGTTTTATTGTATACCAACTTGTATTTTAACCAAGCTCCCGACACACAAGACATGGAAACAATCGCACTAGGTTTGTAAACAGCTACGAGCTAAAAGAAATAAAAGTGATGTTAGTGTTTCAGTGGTTTTTTCAAGGGAGTTGTGAGCTTTTCCCCGGTTGAAAAACCAATACCCCACTCGAAGGGCGTTTGAGGAATTCAATTAGATACAATTGAAATTTATTTTAATTCACCCAATTAGATATAAAAACGATAGGGAACATATTTAAGAGAATAAAAAGGGAAAAGGAATACACTGAAATCAATAAGAAGAGAAAGAAGCAAAGCACGGTAAGCAATTACAACAAAAGGGGAACTTGTTAATAATAGAGAATAAATCCTAAGTTTTACATTGTGACGCAGCGTCCATGGTCCAAGGTTATCGTGAGGTCGGCGCCGGGCGGTCGGCGTAAACAACGATAATGGCCGCTCGCCAGTGTAAACACCGGGCGTGCTATCACATATAAATGGAACATTCTGGAAGCAAGCTTGTCGAAATAGTTCTAAAACGTTCGAGAACCTTGTGGAAAGATTCCACTGACTATATGAGCGAACCCTATCGCGGCAGTCGAGTCAGTGCAATGAATGCAAAAGTTTTTTAGTTAGTGAGCCAGGGAGCTAGCGAGTGCGGGTTGGTGGCGGCTGTTATGACGTGCAGCTTATGCAACTGCGGAGCGACGAGTTGTGGAAATATCGATTTTGTGAGGTCAGCAGTCCACCGTAATGTTCACCAGTTCTTTGCTAACAATGAACCTTCCACTTTAAACAAAGTGCTTAAGTTGGAGTGCTTTTATTCAATACGTCATTAGGGAAGAACAAAGAATTTGGGACTTGGAGGGCATTTTTGATGTTGTGGTGGAAAAATGCGACATAAATCTGGGTGACGATGAATCGAGCAACTCAGAGACTTCCGATCTAAAGGGTATTGAATCGATGTCGAGCTCAGATTAACAGAATGCGATCACGTAAGTAGCAATTAATTTCTTAATATGTTGCTACATGCTATTTAGACATACAACCATATAAATGTGACCTATGGTGAAAAATGCATTAATGCGTCACGTAGCAAAGTTCAGTGTTCTGTCCACGTGGACGTTCTGTTATTGCAATCACGTAGAGGGGGAGTGATACAAATCAGTGTCAGTGTATGTTTACATCTATTTATTCTCCCGCTGAACACGGATGCAGATATCATGAAATTAGGGATGTACTGTAAGCTTATGCGATAGTCCAATCTTTTAAGAGCAAGGAATACAAGGAATATCTCAGAATTGGTTAATTATACAAACAAAAAACAAATGAAGGGTACAAGGGAAAAACAATCAAAGTCTACTTTTGGCGAAATTTGAGATTCTGGTACCAATGGATTCTATGTATTCTACATTGCAACAGCTTCATACATGTAGTCCATACAAAATCAGCATAGAAAAAAAGGTGTGCAGGGGAAAATCAATCAAAGTCCTCTGTTAAATGGAAAAACAATCAGAGTCCATATACATTTTAAATGAGAGTAATTTTGTACTACTTCAGGAGAGTTTAAATGTTGGTCAACTTGGGTGTTTTAAGTGAGTGACATACTATGCATTGTTGCGGCTTATATTTTTACTGGGAACAAACTGCATTGTTATTCAATGCATTCTGCTTTAATGGGAGTAGAGAGGCAGTTTACATTTCGAAATGGAATTGAGTGATGAAAATGTTATAGCTGTTCATCAGAGTAGAGCAAAGAAAAGACCTAAACATGGCAGACTTCATGATGCGAGTAAACGCATAAGAGCGATGAGTCATGTTCCTGGTGAAGATTGTAAATGCAGAAAACAGTGTTTCACGAAAGTTTCAAAACATGAACGTGATGTATTAATCCGTTATTTCAATTTACTTGGAAATAAGAACATAGAGAGTGCACACTTGTGTTCACTAATTTCAATTTTACCTGTGAAACTAGGAAGACCACGGAAACCAGAAGATAGCAAACCTCAGAGATCACTCTTACTTCCTTAAGGTACGTGTATGGAGAGACGGAAAGGTTATTGAAATTCCAGTTTGTTACAAAGCCTTTATGAGTGTGCATGGCATAACAAACCAGAATATGTTAAAAATCAAGAAATCTTTTTCTACTACTGGCCATGCTCCTATTGACGGCGCGGTACTCATTCTACTAGACCCATTAAAAAGACAGCTGAGCTGTTGAAAATGTAATGAAATATATCAGTTCCCTTCAAGATTGAACTTCTCACTATATCCTTCATGATACATCTAAAATTTACCTACCTGAAGAATTCAACATTAAATTATTGCATCAAATGTACACAGAGACATTTCCAGCGTTTCTCGTTTCTTGTGAATTTTATCGGAACATATTTCAGACAAAATTTAATATTGTTTTTGGGTACTCCAGGTCAGATACTTGTTTTGCATGCAATGAATTCAAAGCAAAAAAGCAACCTCTTTTTTCAAGGAAACTTAATGATAGCAGTAGTGCAGAAGAAGTAGATAAAGAAATTAAGCAGCTAGAAACTCTTAATTTATTACATTAGAAGAAGGCTGAAATCTTCTATCAATGAAAACGTTGAGCCAAAATTAAATCTAAGCAAAACATGAGGCAATATGCATAGATTTCATGAAAAATCTTCCATCGTCTAATATTAGCACAAATGATGTATACTACAAGCGACAGTTATTTTTTTACATGTTTAATGTGGATGTTCTCTCTTCCGGAGAAATGTACTTTTATACCTACGATGAGACAATAGCTAAAAAGGGAGCTGATGAAGTTGTATCAATGTTGTTTGACTTCATTTATCATCTGGACTCTTCAGTTCGACATTTGCACATTTTTTGTGATTCTTGCCCCGGTTAGAATAAAAATTATGTGATTATTCGCCTCATCCATGCTATGGTTCATAAATACAACAGATTTGAATCAGTCAAAGTAACCTTTCCTAATAGAGGGCACAATTACATGGAATGTGACAAAGATATGGGTTTAATAAATAAAAAAGCACACATTGAAACACCCAGCGATTGGAATGAGCACATAAAAAGATGCCACGTGAAACCAAGTCCCTTCAATGACATCGAGTGTTCCCAAGACAAATTCAAATCGTGGTCTTCATTTCTCATTAAAGAATACAGAAAGAAATGTCCAATGAGGATAAGAGAAATACGAGAAATGCAATTGACAGAACTTCTTCCAGAACTGTCAACAGTCGCACCACTTACAATGGCTCCTGGGAATCCTATGTTATTGTTAACAAAAAGTGCCGTGCCGAGACTGAAAAGCAGTCAAAACCTTCGTTCAAGTTTAATTCCACTCTCCAAGACAAAATACAACGACCTACAGTCCCCGAAGAAATTCTGTTCTGAAAATGTTCAGATCTATTTTTCTAGATTACCCGTAGTAAACAATGAGTAATTTGCTGATGCTCAGCTCTATTTTTCAAGAATATCAGTAGTCAACAGTGAGTAATTTAGTGTAGAGATTAAATAATTAATTTCATTTGTGTTTTATATGTCACGTTTTTCTAAGACAAACGGTATAATACAGTCCTATAAAGCGGACTATGATTGTGTTGTTCAAGATTACCCGTAGTCAACAATGAGTAATTCGGTGTAGATATTAAATAATTAATTTTGTTGGTGTTTTATAGGTTATATTTTTCTAAGGCGAACAGTTATGTATAATGCAATCCATTGTATAAAGTAAGTGGACTATGATTGCCGTTTTCAAGATTACCCGTAGCCAACAATGAGTGATTTGATGTAGAGATTGCATTAAAGGGACCTAAGACAGGTTTTGTTTAGTCAAAATGACCAACATTTTCAATTTTTTGATTTCTGAAAAAATTAACTCCTTATAATCTTAGTCAAACATTTAAATGCGTTTTATGATGATAAAAACCGTTATAAAGGCTTTGGCAGGCGTTTTTAAAAACCATGCACGGAAATTTAAATACCTGCCACGCCCATTTTTGTTCTCGCTTGCAAAATAGTTACTCTCTTTACAAAAAATCAGTCAAATTTGCGCCATAGTCAGTGTGCCAAGAGGATGGGTACAGGATTAAGGACACCGGGAAGTGAATTTCCGCGAAAATATTGATTTTTTGTTTTCTATAAAAAAAGTAAAACTCTTTAGCTTTAAAATTATATATATGTCATGGTATGTTACACGATCAGTAAGCCCTTTAAATAGGTAATTTAAATATGCCGGCGCAAGGACACGCCTCCCGTCTTCCACAACCTCGTGCTCAATGAGAAGATTTCTTTCGCTTAGAATTTCTGAACGAACACAGACTCGATTGACATGGGGTAAATTTTAGCGTGTGCATTGAACATTCTGCTATACACTGCAATGTGCTTCCATCTGCAACTTGACTTCGACATCGGGATTTATGGCCATGCGATCTAAGGCACGATAGGAGTAGCTAACCAATCAAAACCAAGGATCGTAGGATCGAAACCCAGTAAGATGCATATTCTACATTCAATTAAAACTGTGGTAAAGGATGGGAAGGGCCCAACTAAAGCAAGCGGTGTGATGGCATGGTTGGATGCTGACGGGTTTCGATTGAATGCACATATACATTTTACCCTTTTAAGTTTAAAGGCCAAGCGTTTTAAGGCATTGTGACATGATATGGTTACATTACTTAGAGTTTCGCGCCCCAAAGTAACAACATGGTTTTTTTTATTCTTACTCTCATTGGGTATCCTTGAAGGGGTTAATGAAGGATGTAGTGGTAGGCTTAAATTATGAAAAAAAATGGGTATCAAAACTGGTCAAAATATGAAGACAGCATTTTTAAAAAATGATAGACTTCGACTCTCAGAGGCAAAAAAAGCAGCTCAAATAATTTGTGACAAGGCTAGGTCCAAGAAGAGGAAGAGAGGAGCTCAAAATAACCACATTACAACAGCAGAAGTCCACCAGAAAGAAGAAGAAGGTGTTGAAATTGCAAACAGAGGAGGCTGAGAAGAAGGAGGGGAGAAATACCTATGGGGTACATTTGCCTGTATACATGTTTTCAATATAAAATTCAATTTTTCTCAGAACGACATTTTTCATAATGTCAAATGTCCCATGCGGGACAGTTTTCCTTAGTTTTGCATGAAACTTGGCGTAATAGTTCTACAGTTCTATCTAAAGAAGTTGTAGTATCATTTTTGGGCTACTATGTAAAACTTGGGCATAGTGGGCTATTAATCCTAAACATTTTTACTTTTTAGGCTGTAAATACTGCATTAATGATTATAATTAATAATTTGTTATTCAAAGCACAAAATTAAAAAAGAATACTAGGATAATTTGTTAGGAGTTCAAATATCAATGTGACAAAGCGGTACTGATGAAAAATAAAATTTGTCCCGCAAGGAGTATTTCATAATTTTCAAATATCGTGATATGAAGAACAGAAAAGAATTCATATCCTAAAAACTACTTCATCAACTTTATTGAAATTTACACATAATGCTATTTAGAATGAGGGAAACCAACATACAAAATTTTAAAAAGATTAAAATTTGTTTTTAGAAAATCAGAAAATCTGTCCTAAGTCCCCTTACTTGCTTTGGTCTTTTATAGATATTATTAAATAATATCCCACAAAAGTTGTTTACACTTTTATAAGACAAACAATTATGTATGGTGTAAGACTGAGGTGGCAAAAACGGGAATCGCTAGTTATTTTGACTCGTAGGCGCCGTTCCCTCTCTGCCACTCTACCTTTGTTTTTCACATGCTGCTGAGTGATGCAGTGTGTGTTGTAAATTTGGTGACTCGCGGAAGGAAGGCGTTTTCGCTACCCATGGTGTAAGACATTCTATAAAGTAAGTGGACTATGATTGTTTTTGTTTGGAAACATGTGTACCTTGAGCTTTCATTGTTAATAAACAGGACCCTATAACACATGACACTAACTTCAAAAGAAGGATCTGCTAGAAAAACACCCTGAGAATTGTTCTAGAAAAAAATGTTTTTTTTATGTCTAATGTACTTAATCTGTTACGTTCTTGAACTTGAAATTAAACTACTGCAAAATACAAAAAAGTGGACTTTGATTGTTTTTCTCTTGTACCCTTCAAATGTATTTGACATAAACTGTGTTTTAAGGAGCTCTACATTTTGTGTATTATTTCGACTTACGAGTTATGCAAAAGTCACCCAAAATAAAGACGTTTCCCCCCCCCACACACACACACACACACACAGACATATTTTATAAAAATGTTTTTTTTTATTTTGTTCAGGAGGCTCAAAATATGTTTCCGGTGAAATCTGGACATCGAATTTAGGGGTTGAATACACTACTTTCCCTACTTACTATATATGGTAGAGAAAATAAAAAAATAATCTCGGGAGCTTCAAAACGTGTATTTGCAGTGAAATCTTGCCATCGAATTTTTGGGCGGAATGTAGTAAATTCCCCTACTTGCATATAGCTAAGTACTAAAGAGTAAAAGTACTGTAAACCGGCCATACGTTCATATATAAGTGGCTCAGATTAATATGTTCATGAATATTTGCTCCAAATAAATGTCTTAGGCATATTAATAATTATAAGCCAATTAAGGCATATTTTCAACTAATATTGTGCAAAATTAAAATTTTAAAATTTCTACGTTTACTTCTAAGATTTCACCTTCATAGGTGCAGTGGTTCGCTTAAGAATTGATTGGAAGGTTCTTCCTTTAAATTACCCTTAATGTTGCACTGACTTGAACCAAGCTAATGCATCGACAAATGTTCGTGCTTTATGAGTTCTTCGTGCGTACGGACAAAACTACTTATACAGATACACCGTACACACGCTTCCTGTCTTAAAATATTTCAGTTTCCTCCTTCACGTAATGTCTGTAGCTTTATCCTCTTGACTATTTGTGGTTATAGAAAGCATTTAGAACCCTTGTGAGATTTAAACCCAGATAAAATTGATACAAATTCACAAAAGGAATTTTAAACAGTTTAATTCCCCTCCAGTTACTGGAGAAGAATCGTTTACTTCAGCCACGGTTTAATTTACAGTCGCTTTTGTTGCTGTTTGCTACTGGAGGTCAAAGAATGCGACGAACTTTAAAACAGCATTCGCAAAAATGTGACATCAATCAGCTACAGAAACAAACGGTATGCCGCTTGATTGTAAGAGGCTATAAACACAATCTTTCAACAAGCCGTAACAATACGTCACAGAAACAAACGAAATACCGCTTTACCTTGCAGCTCATTTCTGATCTGGTCTTCAAGGTTCATTCTGTCTTGTCAAATGTACACTGTGTATGTGTGTGCTTTTAAGAAGTGATGAATACATTTGTTTTTAGGGAGAAACGGGAACGAAGTCCTAGTTCTAGTGAAATAAAAAATGGACATGCATAAGAAACAAAACCTGATACTAGAATAGGCATACCAAATAAACAATTACTGGAAAGTGGTTCAAAGTGCAGTATTATGGAGAAACTCCATGATTTGTGTGTAGTTTATGCGAGAACACGAAAATGAACTGCTTGGCGTCATCAGGTAAGCTGTAGTATTAACATATACAACAAACGCAAGAACTTAACAGTTTAAAACAGTTTTTTAATATAGACAGCAAGGCAAATTACAATTATAAGACCATTCTTTATACGTAACTCAAATTAGGTGCACTTGAAAAAAATGCTCCCGGTTCAAATGTGTCTGATTATAAATGTCGATCTAATTAATTTGTTAATGCAGTTCTAAATTAATCCGGCGTTAATAAATAATTCGGATTCCATATATAACAAGTACATCTTACTTCCAGTTCTAGTTTAGTTCCAAGAACAATATAAAAATATAAATATCAGAAATCGCTTTTCCGTAGAAAGAGTTAGCTGACTTCTTATGATTAAATTGAAGGGCCGTCTCGCAATGACTTGAATTTTGAAAAGGCATTTAATGTGTGGACTTGTGGAGTATGCATAAAAACCGACGTATTCTAATATGATATTACATAGTGTGATGCAAAATATGCAAGTCAATACTGACAATTTACTCTAGATATTATATGGAATATGTGCATCTGTATGTGTAAAAGTTAATTTTAAAAAATAAAATTTAATTTAGCAGATTACTGTTGGCTTCAATTTGATATACATATATTTTACTTTTAAAACCCTCATTATAGTATAATTTTTAAAATTTTCTAGCAGCATAATTTTGCACAAATATAAATTTTGGTTTGTGATTTCTGCGACATTGTTTTATTTTCTAGCTTAAACCTGCTTCAATCAATAATGCATACAAAATGTATATCTGGTGTGGCACGAGAAGACTTAGAAGTTATCATTATCATCATCACTATGGTTATAATCAACATCGTCACTACCAACACCACCATCACCATCATCTTTCACATTCAAGACTCTCGGCCTGTTTCAGCGCCATTTATCCAACGCTTCCTGTCTTCTAGTATCCTTGACATTCTAATAAGTGTTCATTTTATTGTGTTCCGTTGTCCAGCATATTGGATAAGATATGGCGTCAGCCCTGACTGGGAGCCCTTAGTCTTCAAATGTTAATGAATCCGTACGCCAGATGGCAGCAACCACTACATGAATAGGGTGGAAGAAAAAGACTTCAAAATTTGGGGATCATAATATTTTTTAAGCAATAAGTTTTTTAATTGCAGGCAGAGGAGAAAATAAAATAAATCGCGTACAAATTTTGAATAATCAATTAACTTTTTTGCAAGAAACATAAAAATGACTTCAATTTCTGAAAAAGTGTCCAAGAATTTGCGTAACAATTATTAAATAAACGGTTCAACGTGTCCACCATTGCATGTTCTCACTCTCTTGACCAAGTTTAGGAAGACAGGTTCAAGTATTGAGGGCGTAATATCGCATTGTCACTTCGTGGAGTATGAAGTTCAACAGTTGGTTCAGATTTTCAGGACATCTAGCAAATACTCGGTTCTTCAAATAAACCTAGAGAGAGAGAGAGAGAGAGAGAGAGAGAGAGAGAGAAAATCAGGTGGTGTAAAATCTTAAGATCTCGAAGGTCAATGAGGGTTGCTGATAATTACGTCGATTACAACATTGCGTTAGGATTAAGTTTTACATCCTAAGATAATGGTCCTCATCACTTGCAAAACATAATCCGTCAGTTACCCTCGCCGTCTCACCCATTTCTTCCATCACACGAATCCTGTTTACCATAAGTGAACAATGCACCTATTGTAAACAAAATAAAGAAAATACAATAAGTGGGAATATGACGGATTACTTTAACTGAAAAGCTGCACAGCAAATTGTCATAAAATATAAATTAACTCACCCCTTAAGTGTCCTCTTCAGGTTCTTTCGAGACATCCGTTGAAACTGGAGATATTTCTCTGCAATATCAATTACATTTGATATAGTATTGATATTCTCCTTCAATGAGAACCCCTGTTCTAAAGTAGGATTGAATAATGAAGACTGACTGTTCTTTCTTTAAAGGCATCCTGATGCAGGTGCTGGTAAACAGACTACTAACTACAGGAGTCGTTATGGACAGTTTAAACATAACAGTACCCCCAATTCCACCCTTAGCACCAGTAACCTACGTGGAGGTTGAGATCGGTTGACAGAGAGCGCCATAGGTATGAGCGCCACTACAGGACTTTGTTACGCAGTAGAATTAGGCAACTTCTTCGGCACAAACCTACCCCGAATTGTAATAAAACTCTGAGAAGGCGGAACGCGAATCAAATGGTGAAGTAATTACGGCGGGACTATAATATCAAATGAATACTCAGTACAGGCTATATTTTCAATCTATACAATTCGTTTGGTTTTCTGCAATCTGCAGTGCGTCTTTATCTGAATCTGCAAAATCCCCCCTCAAAAGGCTTTAACAATTAAAATGTGAAAACAAAGCGGCGTTTAAGATATTAAGTTTTATCAGCGGAATAAATGAAAAAAAACATAAAACAATACCTTGAAGAAAGTAACAGCATCCTTCTGCCTCAAAATGAATGTGCACATTTACTGAAGCCCTTTTAGATTTCTCTCTATGCTTAACACTAGTTTGCAAATTCCCTTATGCTGCTGAATAGAAATAAGAAGACGAATTCCTCATGAAATGGACACATTTAAGAATATAGTCTTGGTCATCAGAATAAGAAATTACTTAAGTTATTTGTAATTTCACGTGCTGAATAAGCTTGCACTTTTTATTTTGCACAGTGTATTACTGAGCATTCCTCGTATTATGTGCATTATCCAAAACCTTTCCATCTACGAACTAGAGGAAGAAACACTTATCTTTTTTATTCTAAGAGAACGGCTCAAACGATGCGGTTGGTGTGGTATAACAATCAGAACTTGTTTTGAATGTCAATGGCCCGTGACAAGCACGAGATGAAACCAGAGATAAAAGACTTAACTTCACTCCACAAGCTAGCTCCTGTTGCATCGATATACGCAATGAATTTCCAAATATCTGCATGCAGTCTGTCAGATACCCATTCAGATGAAATCTGAACGAGACTACAATGAACACCTTAACCAACAAATAGTCCAATGAATATTTTAACTATTGTTAAGGCGAAAGGTATCCAGGTACAATAAGTTGCCAACAATGGAAAATTAGTGGATAAGTTATAGAAATCAGCTGAAGTCGGTCGTCACCGAAAAGCTGCTGGGATATGCCTCAGTGGAATAGAAAATGGAATATTTACGCAGGTAGCGCTGCTTGTACCCGACCCTAATGTTCAAGCACGATTGCATCTAGTCAGCAGCACTCTTCAGAAAAGGACTATGACAAACCAATCAATAAATACTGAAGTGTCTCCTATGATTTAAATGTAATGAGCTTGGGTTTCTAACATTCCGGCCTTATAAGAGAAAAGGTGAAGAACTGCATTTATTATCTTCAGATGTCTACACTCTGCGAATTAAAATTATCATGGAGTTGCCTTAGGGTCACTGGGACTGAATGTGAAGGTGAAAATGACAAAATTGTCTCTATATAATATATATTCTATAGATATCTGAGAATCATTTTAGTCAAATATTTTTCGCCACTCACCATTTTTAAAAGAGCAGTGGTTTGTTTAAGTCTCACATGCGCTATCCTTTAACCCCACTAGACCCTTTCTGAGTGTGTTTTTTTTCTGTTTTACATTTTTGCGCATGAAATTTATTGCGTTTCAATTTTGCTGGATTTGTTTGTAAATTTGCATACGCAATCTAAAATGTGCTGTCTAAAGATTCAATCACGCATTTTATGATTATTTTATTCATTAGGTCACAAAAAAATCAATTTATACGGAAAAACAAAGAAATATTAAACACCAACAACTACATAAACAAAAAAAATGTATTTTCCTACAACAAAGGTCACTATTATACTTCTCTGATAAATCTGAATGGGCAGGAAGTTTTAGAAAATGTGAATTTTTTCGCTAATTAAAGCATTTTACTGTAGTATATGAGAAACTATTTGAGCTTGAGCTTTGAGCTTTTGGACAGAACTTTCTTTATTTGCTCATATTAAGCGTACCAATTTTCAAGTAAATAGTTGTAAAATTAAAAAAGTTAGAAAATTCAGTCCCAGTGACATTTAGGATTCTCCTTCTTACGTCTGGTTTAAAGTAGCCACGTGCAAAATACCTAAAAATAGTGGGAAATTGATAATATAATCAGGGATATCAACAATAGCATAGCTTGACCATATTTTCTGGATAGTCTGCAGAGGTTGTCACCATTATTCTGCGGTATTAATGATCATAGTATTAAATTGCCTGTGTATAGTCCTTAAAAATAATAGATATGTACCTAAATTTAAACCAACTTCAACTTTACTTTAATCCCGCTCGATGCCCATATCTTTCTTCTCAGCAAACACTCGGTAACCTTAAATTAGAATTTGGACGTCTAGAAGACCTTGAAATGGTTAAGTTTTTTTTCAGTTGCTAATCTGGAAATTTTGCAGACTGCTTCGTTCTTTATATAATCTCTTAGATATGTTTCAATTCGTTTTAGGGTACTCATAATTCTTTCTTCATCTACAGGACAGTTGACTGTTCTTTAATCAAAATTACTTTGTGTTTGATTAAATTCGTGTATTTAGTCGCGATGTTTTATTTATTTTCATTCCTTATACCTGAGTAGAGAGGGAACCTATGTTCAGAAACAAATTCAAGGTCACTGGAGGTGTGGGAGGTAGCTAGTACTTGTGATGAATTAGTGGAATTGGTGTTTGTTTGGAGTTAATGGGTATTTGGCTTTACTTAGGTTTCATGTATCATGTGTAATTAGGTTTATTTGCACATCCGGACACGCGTTTATGTTTAGAGCAAGACCCGACCTAAATGTCACCTATGTTCTAAAATAGATTCAAAGCCACTGGTGGAGTGGGGAGGTTTCTTAGCGTCACCTTCATGTCACGTGGTGGCTTTGAGCGCAAAGACAACCTAAATGGCACCTATGTTGTAAAACAGATTCAAGATCACTGCTGGAGTGGAGAGGTTTCTTAGCGTCACTTCATGGTCACGTGACGGGGTTTCAGTGTAAGAAAACATCTAAAAGACATGTTATTTCAAGCAAAGCTTAAAGGTCGGTTATGAGGGAGGTAATAAAAACAATGTTAGCATTTCCAGACAGTTCTGGAACATAAATCACCATCCCTTGAGAAACGGTGATACTATGGAGTCCCACACAAAGGAGTCCTAAGCATAACGCAAAGGATAACACTAAACACGCTCTTACACACACACACACACACACACACACACATCGAGTTTGATAAACAGGCTCTGAGCAAAATTTCTGATCTTTAACGCACAATATAGGATGGGACGCTAAGGACCATAGTAGTTAAAGAGCGTCCATAAATAAAACTTACACGTACATACACTCATATATGCACTTTACAATACATGAATAAAAGCTACGATTGCTTGGGAACATGCCTAACGAATGAAAAGGTTCTTTAAAAATTAAAAGGCTTCACTTCTCCCTTCATATACATCTATCTGCACATCGAGAATAATACGTCCTAACTAGTCCTTTCTACCTGTAGTTAAAGTCCTTCTCCGAGACGCAACGGTTAATTCTCTCGCCCTATGCCGGCGACATTCCATATTTAATGACAAGGGGATAAAGAAACTTACTCATGACAAATCACGAAACACTAGTGCTAATGCGCCCTCTGAAGCAGCAGAGCATCCGCATTTTATTGTGAAATCATTCTCGAATGAAGAGCACTAAGTGTTAACAAAAATGTGAGAGAAAACGTTCACAGACTCAAACTTGTGAAGCACTTGCATACAAGAGATGAGAATAGCCTTTGTTTAACATGTTATAAGGAGGTAGAGGCGGGAGAGAATTTAAATGCCTTTCTAACGTCATGTACAGTGTATTTCGAAATAATATTCACTCTTCTAAGTATAGAGCGAAGAGAACAACTAGATCCAAAATATCAAGACGGCAATGTATTAATATTGGTAGAATATATTGCTCTCTCTCTCTCTCTCTCACACACACACACATACACACACATACACAAACAAGCAACCTTAAAATGCTCCTAAAGAGAACGATCAAATTCGGGATACCGATTTTTGGGAGAGATTGCAACCCGCATCTCTGTGTAGACGACTCGCTTTCTCGTACAGTTAGAAAACGCCAACCCTCGCTGAGATGGGCAGGAAGAATAACGCTACTCCTTCACTTAATACACACTGCTAACCAGAGATGGAGCATGCATTCAGACACCTATTCCTTTCAATTGAAAAAAAATATTTCTTCATAGAGTAAACGAATTAAGCTGTTCTCCCCCCTTCTCACTCTCTCTATTTCTCTCTCTCGCAAGCCCGAGCATATTGCACATATACACACAAGAACAATAGCTTCCCTACCCAATTGTATCTACAATGAAATATGAAATAAAATGAAAGTCAGTTACAATTCCTGTTAAAGCACAATGTACCTAACGTTTCTCACAGAGAGACGAGTCATGCTGTAAAAAGTTGAGCGAACACTTTCCTATTATTTAAACAAGAGCTGACAAAAATATATTACTCAAAGCAGTGTCAAATAGATTTATAACTCCGACAAATGTGTTTTAGGATTCTAAGGGAATGAAGAAGAGGAGGATTTATAACTTCCTGTCTCTCAACTTCAAGGCATTAGACAAGGACAGATATAGGCAGCTAACATTTTTTAACGAGTCAAAACTCAGGGTTCCGGAGGTGGATCCTTCTGTGCATGGTTTCGGGGGGCGGGAGAAAGAACTTCAAAGCGTAAATAAGGGGTAAGCAGAAGAGCTAAGCTACATTCTTAAAGGAATACCATTTAACATCAGTGATAATTGTGTGATAGTGAAAAGATCTTCAATTACTTCGCTCATCATAGAACTCAACTCGTAAGCTAAGTTTATATAATAGATTTCATACAGCAAAAATACGAATGCATTTGTTTAAGTATTCGAGTGAAAATAATGAAGATCAATGTGGTTTAGAAAATCGGGTGATTATCTAAGTTCGTAAAGCTATGTCTTGCAATAATGCAGCAAGGTCAGTGCCTAAATATAATATGTAAACTTATTTCAGAGTAATCAACGCCTGAAAAGAATTGTACAAATGCTTTAAACATTAATAAAAATATTCAGTGATTAGGACGTTAAATTAGGTTTAAAATGAATATATATGTTAAAATCACATTTCACACAAATATAACGCAGACGAGAGAAGTATTTCAGGCAAAAATGGAGAAGTAGTATGATAATGCATGAACCCCCTAACCAATAGTAGGAAAATGGACGATTTGGATTGATCTGGAATGCAATTTGATTTTAACTCATAGCAAGCATAAGACATGTCTTCTATTAACGAAATTTATAACTATTAAAGTAATTAATGCTTGAAAATACTTCATTAACGTGCTAACAAAAGCTAACTTAACTCTGAATTTTTTGTTGAAACTTCGCAATCTTATAGAAAATAGACTGTACACTATATAAAAATATCCTCACATCCAAGAAAGCCTTTACATACTTAAAAATTAACATATAATGTCGAAAACTAAATAAATTGAAATGTTACAAGATGCTGGAAAATAACCTGCAGAATAAGGGAAATTCGTCATTTTCTTCATTCATCGAGTTTACGTGCCTAAAATTATTATTTTCATACAATATGTCTTTGAAGAAATCGTTTACTAGCAAAGGTAATCTGGCAGGACGTGTCCACCGCTCAGTTGTTCCGATACAGGGCGCTTCCGAGCCCAGCACACTACCGTTACCACCATCAATGGTAGATGACTAGGCAGCTGCATGGCTCGTACAAATGATGCGCCTGTCCCGGATTTCATCACCCCATCTCCAACTGGTTTCGGAGATGATCTTGAACTTTCAAGCGCCACCCAACCTGGCATCTGGACGGATGCACCTATGGAGGGAGTTGTATATGCACTAACTGTGGGTACAAGACTACGCTCATCGAGTTGCTTCAATCATTTCAAGATGAGCCTCTCACTTCTTTGCATTAACATTGTTGTTAATAGTAATACTACTATTAACAATCGTCATTTATGCTAAAGAAGCAGTTGCTAGAGTTCTATAACTTTTAATACTTATCTTTTTCAAAGTATTCTCCTACACTACTTGAATGCATGTATGATGCTACAGCTACGTAACTTTTAATACGTATCTTACCTAAGGCTTCTACTACACCACTTGAATGCTGCATGATCTTTTCACAGATGCCGGCAACATGATTTTATTCTTACACATCTTGAACCTGTGCCCCTGCACCCCGAGCCAGATCCTCAGGCAAATGAGGCTTTTCAAAAGGGGGTTAAGAGGCCATATGTAGCAGAAGACGAGTACGTTACCTAATAACACTTCCTCGAAGAAAGTTGTAACAATCAGTTCTCTATCGCAATGAAACAGGGGAAGGCCGCAAAACACTGCAACAGAGCGGACACTCCCAACATAGTAGTAGGACCATCCAGGCCAGGCCAGCCAATTGATTCACATCACCATCACCGGCAAAAAGCGTATGTCGGAATGATTATGATGACTTAGAATGTAAGAAATTTGAAATTGAGTTTTATTTATGGACGCTCTTTAACTACTATGGTCCTTAGCGTTCCATTCTATATTGGGCGTGAAACACCGGAAATTTTGCTCAGAGGCCTCTTTATCAGGCTTGAGGTTCTTTTACGTGCCGTAAATTTACGACACGGGACCACCGGCTTTACTTCCCTTCTAAAGGAAGCCATGCCAAGGATTTTTACGCCCGAAAAAATCCATCGCCCTCCATCGAGTTTGAGCCGCAATCTCGGGAGCTAGAGGCTAGCATAGTAACCGCTACATCACGGAGGACGACTAGAATGTAAGATAATAAAGGTCGTATTTTCAATATAAAAATTGAAAATACGGCTGGAATATTTCACCCCAGCGAATGTCTCGAGGCATTCAAACATCTTGTCATTAAGGAAATTGAATCCACTCTAAAGAAGAGTATGTCTGAGTTAAATATGAGTTGTTCACTGAGCGCCTCATAATTAATCCAGACATCGGATCATGAAAGACGAACCGATTTATCTTAATTCCAAGACAAAGATTCAGCGATCATTTAAACGACACTGGGAGTGAATTTTCAAATTTCAACATTTCTGTATTGACATTTCTAAAAACGCTACTGTGATTACATTGCTGTTAAATTAATATGAATATCAAATATAGTTTACCTTGGAAAAATACGTTGCGAGCTATTAATTACTTCATAGATTTGAGTATGTTAATCTATCGCATAATCAAAATGATCCACGCGCCTAAAAAGTTGAGAAAATTAGTTGCCATTTTTGGAATTGGAGCTTCGTATTACATTAAAAAATAGTATACATTGAAAGTTCAGTATATTTTATTGAGTGAATTATTATAATTTTTTAAACGTTAGAAATGGTAATCTCTAAACTCCATCATTTTTGATAAGAAACTTTTTTGGGGGGGGAATGATTATTGGTGTTAGCATATTTTGGTAACACAACATTACAATGGATTCTTCTGCAGATTATGAGAACTTTTTGCTGTATTTAAAGAAAAACTGAGGTGCATCTTAAATTTTGAGTTTGTGAAAATAAAATGTTGAGGAAAACACTGATTTATAAAATATAATGCTGGAAAACAGTGAACTATATGATTTGCATATCAGAACTCTCCTGATTTATAATCCTGTGTGTTTGCACTTCCCTTTGTGTCCTTTTTGCCACCCGCAGATCCTTTCCTGTTTGTAGCAGCAAACCTCCTCTCGTAGAGTTGAGTTCTATCAAGATGTGACTTATTTTTTAGGAACACTGGGACTGGATTTTGTAACTGCTTTAAAAGCAATTTAATGCAAAATTGGTACATTTAATTAACGAGTGAACAGGAAAATGACTGTGTAAAAGCTCAAAGCCGTAGCTCAAATAGTTTCTCAGATAATACAGTTAAATATCTTTATTAGCGAAAAAGAAGCTTTTAAAACTACCACGCATATTCATACTTGTCAAAGAAGTATCATAGTGACATTTTTTGTAGTTTAGTGTAACGAAAGGAAATCTAAGCATCTGATTGAAGTTGATGCTATTATTTGTATATAAACAAAATTTTGTTTTTATGAAGTTGATGTTAAAAATTTCCTTGATTTTCAGTATAAATTAATTTTTGCAGTCCAATAGGTAAACCAATCATAAAATGCATCGTTGAATATTATATATACATTTGAGAAGATGTGTGCAAATTTACATACAAATCAGAGGAAAACTGAAATGCAAGCAATCAATTTCACGTGCAAAAATGAAAACAACTGGGGAAAAAATACATCTTTCTGAGGCATGCATATTTTTTTAGATTAATAGCTTATCAGGTGCTTAGAACTGCCCCGTAGCGTACGTTTTCCCATCCTTTTTCTATTTGGGTTCATCCTTTTTCATTTTTGATAATTTACTCTTCCTGCGAGCTGCTTTCCTCTTTTCAGTTGAAGATCGAGCACCCTAATATTTTCTTCTGTTGTCGCATCTCTTCACAATCACATATGAGACACTGAAAGTTGTGGGATTCTTTATCGTAGTTTTCACTTCTTCTGTAGCTGAGCACCCCATATTAAATTCTGACCAGCATTTGCTACAACAATTGTGATGCTCTTCGTTGATACAAACATTTCTTTTGGACATTCCTCCATAACAAGGCATATAGCGATTCGTGTTATTTTGAGTGACATCTCTTACACAATTATGCAGCAGCTCATCACAGCCTTGTCTTTGGTAGGTAGGCATTGTCTTTGAAACAGTTGATTCAGAAAGCTGTATGCACATTTTATCATTGGTATCAAGTTGTGTACCATTAGCTGTGCTTTTGTTGTAAAAGCACCAGGAGTCAATGCCATTGGGACATTTGTCATGCTGGAATTTGTTGTCTGTTGACACGTAGTGACTGAGGATGGCATAACTAACCTCTTTCATACCACATTTTTCAGGAATATTTTATACTATAGCATTTATATTGTTAGAAGTTATTTGCAAACAATGCCATTACACATTTTCTGCTCATTTCAAATGGAAACCTCTTGACCTTTTGTTTTTATTGACACAAGGACTGCAATCTTTCTGGGTAGCACTAAAATCACAGTTGCTGCACTTCACACATAACCTTTGAGCAAAGCCACATATTTCTCTAATTTCTAAAGTCACACTTGAACACTCACGTCCACTACAGTTGGCATTTTCAAACAACTCACTCAAAGTTTGCTTTCAATACGAAAGCATATGGTACATAAACAACACATTTTATCAAAAGATGCGTAAGATGTATAAACGAAGCCTTAAACACCATTAATTTATTATAATAACTGCAAGATGCTCTACAATAAAATGTTCTGGGTAAATGGAAAGACTTTTAATGAAATGGACTCTTACAGTACGAAAATAATTTTTTCAAAGTTCTAAACTTTGTTTATTATATAGTAAATAGTATTGCATTTGGGCTCTAGATGGAACCAAAAAGCAGCAATTACATGTGATCCAAAAACGCGGTCAAATAAATCTAAAAATATTGAGAAATAGCAAATCATGATCCTTTATATATAGAAACAGGAAGTGGGCGGGTCCAATAGAGTTTTAAAGCAAGCGCACGAATGATTTAAACGTGTCGTCGGGCGTTTAGATATGGTGGATAGTAAAATATGTTTGGCCAAAGCGATTCAAAAGTGTCTATAGAATATTTATATGATATAATAAAAAAATCGATTTTTTTTTCATTTTAACCTAAAAATTCACTCCCAATTTCCCTTAACTTTGATGATATTTTTCACGCAATGAAACATGAAATTTTAGAAAACCTAGACTATTTTGCAGGCCAATCCAGCTCAAAGGCGTTGTGTGCAATAATCCACTCGCTGATAAATAGTGCAGCAGACTATAAACGTCTTCGTGCTTCAAGGTATATCGAGTTTCCAACATGCATCAAACGGAAGAAAGCAGTTACTAATATTAAGAATTCTGATGGTTTCTGTTTCGCTTGTTGCATGATACCCTGCAAAAGCCAACCCAAATAAACCTAACGCATACCTGTAGGATTTGTTATTCGAGGAGTTCAATTATGTTGAAATCACTTTTCCATTTTCATTAGACCAGATTGAACATTTTGAGAAGCAAAATTCTTATCTGTAGCTGCATCTACCCTGAATGCCAACAGCTCAGTGGAGTCTATTCGCAAACCATCTGAGAGGAAGGCTAGACAATTGCGCCTCTTAATGGTTGAAGATGATGGCATGTCTCACTATTGCGTAATTTCCAACTTAGCGAGGCTTATTATAAGTCAGATAACAGGTGATTGCAGAAAAATGTGACTAGGCGAGGCATGCATGACAATGAGTCCTAATGGGGATCCCTGAGAGTGCATAAACTCAGATCCTCAAAATGCCAGAGCAGGATGAGCTTCTGGAATTTAATCGAATCTGTTTTGAGGGGGTCCACTCATGTGAACCTTCGGAGGCAGAAAATTGGACTCGAAACATACAAGAACGCCAGTTGATATCGAGAGCGTTGAAGGTTATATGAATACATGGTCAGTCCTTGTTGAGATTCAGGCATTGCACTCAATGACTTCTTCAGTATTCTGGTCCAGAACATCTGGAACTAATGAAGTGCAACGGCATATTCCCTATTCATACCTGGATGACTTGAGAAGCTCAAAGAAGAGGAGCTCCCGCAGATAGAGCTTTTCGGTGGTATCACAGAGGAGGAGTATACACATAACTTAAGTATAGAGCACGATCAACATAAAGCATCTCAGGGAATATAATGACCTTTACCTACAGGCCGAGTCTCTGCTTTTAGCAGACGTATTCCAGAAATTCATATACTTGTCGCTGGGGTTGTACAATCTTGATCCTGCGTATAGTGCAGACCTCTATACTCTGTCATGCTAGTCCTCTACGCCATGCTTAAGACAACGAAAGTAACGGCTCCAGCTAATAAAGGATCCCAGAATGATAGAATTTTTCAAGGAAGAAATTCACGGAGAGTTATGCACGGTATGAAAGCGGTACTCCAAGAGCCAACCACGAATAACTTGGACACTACAATTCTGATGAACCTCGAAACTTTCTATCGTACTGGGACATCATTAACATGTACGGCAAGTGCATGGCGTCGACGTTGCCGTACGCGAACCTCAGATGGATTTATAGAGATGGGATAGACACCATAGAGTTCTCTGCTATCCCTGAGGACTTCAACACAGGATATATCCTAGAGATGGATCTAGAGTATCCTGACCATCTCCATAATGCCCACAGACATGCTTCCCTCTGTCCCCGGAGCGAGATATAACCCAGTAGCCAATACAAGAAACTGTTTGCAAGACTTGAGAACAAAAGCAAATATCCCTTGCATTATAAAATCTTGAAACAGTGCTCATTTCTGGAGCTTTTTGAGACATTTATCGGGCGGTATCGTATGGCTAAGTTAAATGACTTAAAGTCTATATTGATTTCAACGCCGAGAACCGGGCCAGGGAATCTTCTAAGTTTGTTCAAATCCTGTAGAAGAAAATTAACAACGCTGTGTATGGCAAGTTCATAGAAAATGTGTGCAAGTACAGAAATTTCCGCATTGTGCCTACCTGGGAACAAGCACGCAGATTGACGGCCCGTGCAACATATGTTTGCGGCCTCATTTTCGATGAAAACTTGGTCGGCATAGAGTTGGATCGAGAGGAGACTCTCATGAACAGACCAATCTATATTGGCCATGCAGTTCTCGATCTCTCAAAAATTGTATGTGTGATTTTGTTATGAAGTAATGAAATCCCGACTGAAGTATATGCTCCTGAATTATATAGAAACAGATCCATTCATTTTCGAAACTTCTGCAGACGTTTACAAATTCGTGCAAACCAAACCCAACATTTCGACACTTCAAATTATAACCACAATAAGTATGTGGTATAAAGCAGGTCAACAAGAAAGTGATTGGTTTGTTTAAAAATGAGTTGAGTTGCATGGTGATGACTGAGTTTGTTGGACTTAGGGCAAAGCTCTACGGTTATAAATACCACAATAACACCATTATGAAGGCAAAGAGGATTACTAGAGTTGGAAGGCGAGCAATCACCCTTGAGAAATATTTCTAGTCTCAAATAAGAAATTTTTGGCTAAACAAATTTGCTTCAGAAGCACAAAACCTCTACTGTAGAAATTAACAAAATTGTATTTTATGGAGGAGACACGAAACGCAAGATGATTGATGGCTCTCATGCAACTCTCGCGTGGGGCATTATTCACCTAGGGCCTCGTAATACATTCAGACTTCTCTGGCTGTCTCATCGCCCATCTCATGTATTATGTTATATATAGTTTATTTATTTTCATAATTTATTAATTATATATTGTTTAAGTATTCTTATTGCATATTATTAACAAGATTTTAAGGTAAAAGAAGAAAATTATTGTAAATAAAACACATGGAGCTGTATTTTAAAGTTTTTATTTCACCATTAGCTTTCTAGAATAAAACCTTCCCATCAATCCACTGACTATTAGGGAATCCATATCGTTTCACAAGAATGCCTATGGAAATTCTTCTCCACAAAATAGGTGTTAGGAAATAATGCACAATGCAGTTCATGTGCATAGAACGCTCATTTTGTCTCCTCTCCATTTAGTCCTTTATTATGTATGTGATAGGATTGGTTCGTTTCACATGACGCACTTGGGTTCAAGGCCTTTTCGAATTGTCGTTTATTCTTATATATCCTCACATAATCACCAACATTAAACCTCCTTGCACTCCTTTCCTCTTCTTGGTTATACTTGTAAACAGTCAGAAGAAGGTCATTGTACCGCATTTCACTGGGCTTCACTTTGATGGTTGAGTGGTAATTTTATGGACGCTCTTTAACTGTTGTGATCCTTAGCGACCCATTCTATATTCGGCGTGAAAGACCGGTAATTTTGCTCAGAGACCTCTTTAACAGGTTTAAGGTTCCTTTACGCGCCTTAAATACGGGACCACCGGCTCTACTTCCCTTCCGAAGGAAGCCATACGAAGGATTTTTACGCCCGAAAAGATCCATCGCCATCCGCCGGGCTTGAACCCGTGACCTCGGGAACTAGAGGTTAGCATGGTAAGCACTAAACCACGGAGGACGACGTTGAATGGTAAGTATTACTGTACTTTGAAAGATTCTAAGTAGAACATCTGGCCACTTGTATGATATTTCAGCTAGAAATTCACGAGACATCATATTCTTGAAAGTTCTGATTAGGCGCTCAACAGCTGCAGACTTAATATTGCTATAGGTGGTGTAGTGATTGACTTTGTCATTAGAATTTTAAATTGTTTGTTATAAAATTATTTTTCATTATCACTATATATATTCTTGGGCGGCGTTTCCATATATATTAATATATCTTCCATGGCCTTTGCAGCTTGTAGTCCTGACTTGTCCTTTAATAGTCTTATATATGCAGTTTTAGAGTAGAAATTGACTGCAATCAGGATGTATTTGAAATTCATGTTCAGCCTTGCATGGGGTGTCATCTCCACCAAGTCGATTTGCAACAGATCATGATGACCTTTGCTAAATCTTTTTTTAGCGTAAGACGTTTCTTCGGGCAGGTGCATGAATCTCTCTTGCTATATCTTGCTCCAGTGATATGATACTATAACCCAAGACGATTTCAGCTCTTGAATAATGTTTATAATTTCTTGGGTATTATAGTTATTTCCGGTGTCTCTGGAGGCAACGGAAAGTCTCAGGCCAGGCCATTGGGGCTGTTCCAATAGATGCAGTCTTGCCTCCTATCATGCCGATGCTCTTTCCACTGCAAGACCAAGCCCTTGTGTTTCGTGATTAAAGGGCGTATAGCGCTTTTATACTTGTAGGAATTTCCCGACCTCAATTTCCCGAGTCCGCTGTAGTTTCGCCGATGAACCTGTGTTGCTTTCAGTATTTTGCTACACATATATAGATCCTCTTCTTATAGGCA
The DNA here is from genome assembly GCA_030765065.1 of Deroplatys truncata. Classification (NCBI taxonomy): domain Eukaryota; kingdom Metazoa; phylum Arthropoda; class Insecta; order Mantodea; family Mantidae; genus Deroplatys; species Deroplatys truncata. The sequence continues at coordinate 118,107,310 of CM060979.1, forward strand.
TCCATTTCAGATATCCTATTGAAGATGAGTTCACTCAATTCAGATCTCGCCTCATACGTTTCATCACCTATTCGTACTTTATTGCAAGAAGTCAAAGTTCTTGTTACCTAGCATATAGCTTTCATATTCGTATCTCACATGCAGTGTCTATTCATTATCCTTCTTTGGAAGTTTGTGCAGGAAGCTTAAGATTTCCTCGTCTTTCTCCTCTTTAGGCGGATCACTCTTTTTCTGACTTTCCTCTTTGCTTGAAGCATCAGTATTATTTTTCTGCATTTGCAGTATATCATGTAGCGGTTCTGTTACTGGCTGAGAGCTTCAGACATTGCTCTCTGTGCCTCAAACGTTTGGCCTTTTAGTGCACGTAAAAGTTCTCATATAGCCTTGGTATACCTGGCTACAGATTATTTAAGAATTATGCTCTCGCTCCACATCTTGAAATGACAATGAAATTTGTTATTTATGTCAATATATAGCTCTTTTTCTGCTGGCGTCAGTTTATATGTGATAGTCAATTCGATATTTAGAATATGACCGTCTTTAGCTCGATTGGCCGGAGCAGTAAAGGTGAGTTTATCTCCATTTGCAAAAGGAGCAGGGAAGGTTCCAGCTTCTGTTGTTGTTTACAGTAAATGATGTATATGCTCTTACAAAAGGCGGTGTTGATGTCATTTAGCATGCAATGCCTCTCCGTTTACAGGAGGTTTTTATTATTCGACACCCGATATTAACATGTATCTTGGTGAATTCCCTCTGAAAGGCCTTCTCTGCAGGATAATAATGTGGTGTACTTTCATCTGATCTAATATTGCATTTACAACATTCACCTGTGATTTAAGAGTATTGACATTATTCATAGCTGTCGTCAAGTGCTTATCCATGGAATTCTAGCGGTTCGCAACAGTGTCCATGTCGTCCTCTGTGGACTAGTGGTACCATGCTAGCCTCCAATTCCCAAGGTCGCGGGCTCAAACCTGGCGGAGGGCGATGGATTTTTTTCGGGCGTAAAACTCCTTAGCATGGCTTCCTTCGGAAGGGAAGTAAAGCTGGTGGTCCCTTGTCGTAGGTTTACGGCGCGTAAAAGTAACTCAAGCCTAATAAAGAAGTCTCCGAGAAAAATTACCGGTATTTCACGCCTAATATGGAATGGGACACTAAGGACCATAGTAGTTAAAGAGCGTCCATAAATAAAACTCAATTTAATTTACAGTGTCCACATGTTTTACCACTGCTTCGGTGATATCATTTTCAATAGAGGCTAGTCTCCTGTTTAGAGCTTGCTAGCTTCATTTTGTTTGTTACCAATAAGATGTTTAACAAACATTTTAGTTGCTGCATTACTGTCAGCGATCGGATCTTGTATCTCACTTATCCTTTTTTAAACGAAACGTTCCCGTCTGAATCGAGCGCTGATGGTTTTGCATTTATATAGTTTAATACATGTTTCCTATTCGGTACATCGTGGTCCTCCTGGGGTGGTAATAATATCTTCATTCTTATTGTATCTAGAATAAAGTGGTTTCCAGCATCTCGTTTAAGTGCATGTTTGCAAAGGTGTTTCATTGGAGCCTAATATTGTCCAAATAGCGATTTCCGAATGTAAATCCTAAGTATAGTTTCAAGTTCACCCATAATCTGATATACCACCTTTTTAAGTGAACTCCATTCTATTTTCGGCAGAAGTCGTAAGCGTATCACCGTAACGTTTAGTGGTCACGTCATTGTCTTCCTCGGGGTCGGTGACAATGCATACTCTCTTGTTCTTGAATTGATACTTTCCCTTTCATCTCGGTTTATGATGAATTGATAAAGTACTCTTTTAACTGGAGCAGTCCTCTGTGACCCGAACCTATCAATACTCATCTCGAACTATGAACGGTCCTTTTCTTTCCTTTCTGCTTTAATATATAATCATAACCGTTCTTCTATCGACCCTCATTTATCGGGAAATCGGGAACTAACACTACAACGGGCATTCCTTCTGAGACACACTCCAAAACAACTTTGAACAGGTCTTTAAATTCTATCAATGGCATATCAGTGTTTACATAGTCTTCGTATATATGCTTCCAGTTTAAGTTATCTTGCCTGAAGGGAATAACCATGTTCGTATTATCTCTGACTAGATGTTTCGGTACTTTGTCATAGCACTACGCTAAATACACATTGCTGTGTCTGCGCACGCTGTAAAAAGAGGCGATCTTGCCGCGCTTTTCAGTGATGAAATCATCAAATATCAATGTGTAGTGTTCTTTAACTTCAGAGGGATGTAAGACACTTTCCCCACCTTCATAAGTTTTCACTTCTATCCGTTCAATGTTTTCGAGTAGCTTGATGAGACATTGATATTTTGGCTGGTAAAGGGACTTTGAATAGATGTACAAGTTCCCAAAATATAAACCATTCTCATGAAGCAGCATATTCAGTAATACATTTGTTTAACTGAGCTTGAGATGCCTAGAATAGGAGCTCTGACATTAGAGGGAAAAACTTCCCGTGGCGTTCGCAATCTTGCTTTACGAGCTCCATCTTAATAACTAAATATTAAAATACATGCTTAATATACACATATACATATATAAATATATTCATTCATTCATTCATTCATTATCTGTTTACCCTCCTCTTATGTAGGACTTACACCCCCCAGGACTTACAGGCGGGTGCCTGGGGTCAGAGGCCCGTCGAGGAGCAGACACTCATGGATCAGATAGAACAACCAGGATGAGTGATCAGCCCGATGCCTGGTATGGGATGAAGGAAGTAGATGAAGCGAAATGTTGGTGAAATGGATGAAAGGAAAGGTGATAATGGAGCAGTTGGTGGAATGAATGGCGGGGGAAACCGGAGATCCCGGAGAAAACCCGCCCAGACGCCGCTTCGTCCACCACAAATCCCACATGCAGGTCCCTGGGATTGAACCCGGTCCACCTCGGTGGGAGGCGAGCGGTCTAACCACTCGGCCACGGCGCCGCCGTATATACATATATAAATATATATGTATATATAAATACATACACACGCCGCGTGAGTCTTCTCAACCTGCAGATTGGTAACTAGGCAACCCTGCATTTTAAAGAGATGCGAAATGCAGGTGCTGACACCGCATTTACCAGCTCGCTGAATAGGGCTACAGTGGTGGTCGTTCTTAACGTGATCTAGTAGCGCAATGGTTAACATGCTGGAAAATTATGGTGAAGTTTGGAAGCTTAAATCACGCTTACAATAAATGAGTTTTATTTGTTCATTTCGGTTCATGCTTCGAGAACGTTTTATCAAATCATGATTGCTTTCCGAAAGTAATGGAAAGTGGATTTTCTTATAAACACGAAGTTCCAGCCGTTCGTGCTCACAGTGGAACAAGGTTTTCGAATGGAGAGTATCTGGACATGCTGTTAGTATACGGGGAAGCGCAGCAGAATGAAAGGGAGGCAAGTCGTCTATACTAACAGAGGTTTCTGCAGAGAACTCTTCCTACAGTTCACACGCTTTTGCGGGTTGCGAACCGCCTTCTGGAATCAGGAACAGTGCACAATGTACCACATCCGCGAGATCACCCTGTCTGTGACCAAGCAATGACGGATCGTGTGACTGACTATGTCATTCGGCATCCGCATTGTAGTATCAAGGTCATTCACAGGCATTTCAGTATTAGCCAATCTTCCGCTTGGAGAATACACCATGCGAAATTTCATCCTTATCGTCTTCAACTACATCAAGAGCTGCTGCAGCCGTACCATGAAAGGGGACTGGCATTCGCTAGATGGATCATACGACAAACTGAACAAGATTCACATTTTTGGCAACTGTGTTATTTACAGACAAATCAGGGTTACACAACACACGTGATGTAAATTTCCATAACATATATTCTTGGATTACTGGAGAACTGTAAACCCACATTGGATGCGAGAGGCGGCCTTACAAGTCCAATAGGGTTTCAACGTTTGGACCGGTATATTCGGCGATCATCTAATAGGCCTGTACTTTTATGATGGCCAACCTACTGGGAATCGCCTTATCCACTTCCTATAACACCAGATGCCTACTCTACTGGATGAAGTGCCGCGCAGAGCCGACTAAGTATATTGTACCAACATTATGGGGCGCCAGCTCACTCGGCCTGTTGTATAGCTGTTTATCTCAAAGGCACCTACCCGGAACGATTGATCGGACGGCATGGACCAATAGGGTGGCCAGCACGCTCTCCAGATATAACCCCATTAGATTTCTTATGTGGTTATCTTAAAGATATCGTGTACCAGGAGCGGCCAATGACCCCTCAAAAGCTCAGGGAACGTATCATCTTAGCTTGCCGTGACATCATACCGGCCACGTTGCCCAGTTTAGACTGGCGGTGATGGTTAGACTGAGATCTTGCATCCGCCGCCTTCGTGGCCAGTTCGAACACCTATTACAACCACATGGAGAAAACGGGTAAATTCTAAAGGTTTATTGTGTGATGGTCCGGCATGATGTCACAGTCACTGTTAAATACACTACTTTGGGAAGCAGAGAGGTACACAACGATCATAATATGGGCTTCCAAACGTTATCTAGTTTGTATATACGTACCACATTTTGCAAACTCTCAGAACAATTTATTGGCTTTTATTTGTATGAAGCGTTAAATAGTAAAATATTATTTAATTGTGCCTTATGTTTGTAATTTATAATTAAAATGTCATATGAATTTATTTATGAAGTTCATTAACGCTTATTCTATCCGGTAACAACTTATGTTTTAATGAAATTCACATAATTAAACTAATTAAGTGAAACGCCACGTCCATGCCAATCTATCCGTTCTCGTTAAATTTACTAAACACAAAAAGCACCCTCAAGTGTAGTATTAGAACCTGGGACCTTCACCACTGAAGGACAACGCGCACACTATTCTGCTACGAGTGCAAGTTTCAGAGTTTTAGCTGAGTATCCGCAGGCACTTGTGCTTGCAATTTCTATCACAATGTGTTACACTATTGCTGTTAGTGGCAATGCATCTGTTCTTACCACACACCTGAATCCTCCTCTGAGGATCGATCCTAAAGAGTATCATGAGATTGCTCTTTGAAACCTTGTACTCTACTCCAAATGTGGATCATATTAATAATCAGTTTCATTACATTTACAATGGCGAGCTTAAGGTCATTGATGAACCTCATGAAACTTATGAGATTGCTGATATTAATGCACACTTCAAAGATACGCTTCAATTGGACAAGAATGTCTTCTTGATTTGGCCTGATAATAATTCAATGAAGACTGAAATTAAATGTCCTTGTCTACGGATTTTCCCACGGAGTGCTCAATTGGACCTCTTTTAGGTTACAATGAAAGCAAAGTCATCCCTAGTAATCAGTTGACTGAATATTTCCTAGTAAACGTATCTAAGGTGAGCATCGTACGAATCGAGTGCAGTATTGCAACGGCTCTTTCATCGACGTTAGAAGTGGACACTCCATTTACGAGTTTTTAGCTTCTGTTTTTCTGATAGCTTTCCTATCCAATTTACCTGCCTATCATATACACCAACTTTATCGACCAAATCACTCTTCGTGTAGTCGAGCAGAACGGCCATCCCATCAACATTACGAATGAAGATATAAGCATAAGACTTCATATACTTCGAAATGGGAATAGATTTTAGCAGAAGACGAGGATATAATAAACGCGCATCGTTTTATTCATTATACTCTATCTTTGACGCTCAGAGTGTTAAAATCACACAATAGAAGGCTCCTTGAAGCTTTGGGCATCATAATTCTGTAATGGACATCTTTAATGAGACAGAAACACCCACATTCGAGGGCAAGATTGCTAAGCAAGATGATGTGATTCTGCCGGTTAATACACCGACTCTGGACGCTAATGACGAGATTAGAATCCTTTGTCAAGCTGAAGATTTATATGCTCTACATAGCCGGAGTTATCTCAGCATTGAGGGATCCATTACTAAACCTAATGGAGGAACTACTACAGCAAAGCCCACCAATAATGTCATTGCGTTTATGTTTGACGAGATTCGACTGGACACGAATGGATCGGCTATAGATAGAACAAGAAATTCAAGGATTACATAAACTATGCTACCCATAACCCTATGGAATCCAATCGTTTACTGAATGCTGGATAATGCTACCCTGGAGAAGATGTGATATCGTCCATTCTGCAAGCGGAGTATTTAACGCTGTATTATCGCTGAATACAAGGACCTCATACTCAACAGCAAGTTAGAGCTGGTTCTCATTCGATCCAAGGACTCTAAGAACTGTATTCTGGCACCCGAAGGAGAAGAAAATGCCACTGTTAAAGTAACATGCACCGAGTGGCGGATGCCTGTAATACGCCTTTCTGATGGTGAAAAGTTGGAGATCCTCAAATTGTCAAGTCAGCAGACCACCACATATAACGTTTCGAAGCATTGATCTACATACTCAGACTGCAGTACTTCAAACTAGATCCTTTACATGGAACTTTGTGACAAAATCGAGACGCGAGAAACCAAGATTTGTTATTGTGGGAGCGCAGACTTCGAGAGTGAATAATGCAACTAAAGACTGCTCCGAGTTTGATCATTGCAACATAACCAATTTGAGTTTCTCCCTCAGTAGTGAATGTTATCCCCACAATGATATGAACTTGGACTTTGGAAACTCTAGATTTGCATCATTATATGAAATGTATTCAAAGTTCCAAATCTCCTATTATTCGAAAGACATTGCCCCTTCTTGAAGAGAAAATCCTTTCTTAAACATACACCGATATTTGTCATTGACTGCTCACATAAGCCTTAGGTGGTTTTAAATGGAACTGTCAATATTAGACTGGAAATTCAAACTAGTGTAAATATTCCTGCACAAACCTCTTTGTATTGCTTGATAATTCTTGACAAAGTACGAGGTGCATCCAGAAAGTAAGTTCCCCGATTTTGTTTCCTTTAAAGTAAACCATTTAGCCGGGAAAATTGTGCATGCGTGAGAGATCTATGACGCAACAATCATATGCCGGACAGGATCCACCTGGTGCCAGTAGCACGGCAGGAGTGACCCGAAATGGCGGCTCATTCGTTCTCCTGCCGCTTGCGAAGTTCAGTCAGTGATAAAATTCCTTACTGCACAAAACATAGCGGCGATCAAAATTCATCGTCAGCTCTGTCAAGTCTACGGACCGAACATCATGAACAAACACATGGTGCTTCGCTGGTGTAGGTAGTTTTCCGAAGGTCGTTAAAGCGTACAGGATGAAGAGCGCAATGAGCGACCGTCCCTCATCAATGATGACCTTGCTGAGCAGGTGCGGCAGCGCATCGTAGAGAATGTCACTAAGCACCTGCTGTTTAGGAAATTGTGTGCCAAGTGGGAGCCGAAAAACCTTATACCGGAAAACAAAACGAAACGTTTAGGTGCAGCACTGGCATTTCTGCAGCGGTATTATGATGACGGCGACGAGTTCCTCGACAGTATTGTCACGGGCGATGAGACGTGAATTTCGCACTTTACCCCGAAAACCAAGCAGCAATCAATGCATTGGCGTTACAGCGGATTTCCGGTCAAGACGAAATTCAAACAGACAGCGTCGGTGTAGAAAGTGATGTGCAAGATGTTCTGGGACAGGAAGGGCATTCTGCTGATTGACTTCCTGCTCAGAGGTGAAACAGTGAATGCCGACCGTTACTGTGAAACACTGCGGAAATTACGACGTGCTTGCGTGGAATGCTTCCTACAGGTGTTGGGCTGCTCCATGACAATGATCGTGCACATACGGCTCGGCGCACATCAACTGTTCTGCAGGGGTTCAGCTGGGAGCTGTTTGATCATCCACTATACAGTGCTGTTCTTGCTCCCAACGATTTGCATATTTTCTTGCACCTCAATAAATTCCTGTTCACTGGTCAGAGTTTTGACAACGACGAAGAGCTCAAGACGACTGCCATACGCTGGTTTCATTCATATGCGGTACACTTCTACGACACACGGATACAAAGTTTGATCCCATGATATGACAAATGTCTTAATTCTTGTGGTGACTATGTCAAAAAACAGCTCAAACATTGCTATACCTGTTGCCAATAAAAATTTTCATGAAACTGTTTTCTTTGTTTTACAAAATAGGGAAACTTACTTTCTGGATGCGTCTCGTATTTACATATAAGCCCCTGACTCATACGATGCAGTCCTTAATTTAAATTATATATAGTTATTTCATGACAGATATAAGGAAATGTAAGGAGGTTTTTTCATGAATAAAATACAAGTTATAAAAGAGACACACATGTCTATTTTCTTATCATACATTTCCAGCACCTTCTTCCTACAGCTCTTATCCGTACATAAATCACTTCGTTTACAATGCATAGGTTCTGCAAATGTCTGTCTATATAGGATTAAAGTCTGTTTGTTAGTGATATTACATCAAAATTTAACTGAATTTCGCTGTAATTTAAAGAATTATTGAAAACTTTAATCTTTCCACTTTCCATAAGCACTATGATGATATAGGAAAATGCATGTTCACTGAATTCTCTGTTCGGGCACTTCTTCACTTTCAGATATGTTTCGAATTCTGGAAGACCTTTCTAATTATCTGCCAGTCATATAATTACATACACACAAATTATTATTGTCCGTTTCTTTTATGAGGAGCACTAGAGTTTCATAATACTATCTTATATTAACACTACTGCTTCTTGAGGTATAGCTGTCTTGAAGCATGAGTGGAGTGGATGTATCTTTCTTCGGCGTGTTAGCGTGGGTAATTCGCTCTTCCAGGAAAGTAAGCCTCCTATGGAGATCTTCAAATGTTTCACTGTTCTTCCTCCTGGGGAGATTCTTAGTAGCGCACCTGAAACATTACACATTGCATCTAGAGGAAAAATCATGTTTTTTTAGAAATAGAATAGCAGGTCTACTGAAAGGTATCACATGAGGTACCATAAAGAGAGTGATGTAGCTTTTACACTTTATTTAAGCACGAATTTTCTTTCATAAGTATACTGTATTGCTTTGGTAATTCAGCTCGGCAATTCCTTACTTGGAAATTGATTGGCTCCTTGGTCATCTGAAGCCAACGAATCTGCCGTGGCTTCGGGATGTCTACTTTATCTATGTCCTCTTTTACCATAGGTGTTGTTCGGACGATTTCTGGAACAATTATAATGATTTTTGATGCAGTAATTTGTATCACAAATTACTTAAATGTAAATAATGATTGTAATATGAATATGCATTTTTATGTGACATTGATTTGAGATGTTTCTTGACTGTAATTATTGTTGATAAGTAAGTTTATACGACCTTACTGAAACTGTCAATAATAGCGTTCAATAATGCAGCGAGGGGGGGTGAGCTGTTTATCATTATTGGAAATGAGGAAGTTGCGTAATGTTGGCGCGTTTTATTAGCCAATAGTAACTCAGTTATAATCTTTAGGCATATCGGAGTGTATGGGTATAAAAGCAGTAGGTTAGAGGTAAAGTCCGTCAGTTCATCAAAAATCTGTGTACACTACACGTCGTCTTCAGTCAGGTCAGTTCATCAAAAATCTGTGTACACTACACGTCGTCTTCAGTCAGTCAGTTCGTCGAAAGTATTTGTACGGCAAACGTCGGGTATCGATTCACAAGTTACGCGCAGCAGAATTATGAATAATCTAAAGTGTTGTAAGGTTAATTATACAAAAAGTTGAAGTACGCATATTAAGAGTGATCAGTAATGAAGTTATTATAACAGTTTCAGTTTGGCGAGTGTCAAGATCAATATGTAAATGTGATAGTGACTGTGTTTCGACAATAAAAGTGTATAATAAATTTCTTCATCAGTGTTATCTTTGGATAAAAGATTCCTTTCCATTTACACACCCTGATCAAGAGATATGTTCGACCGAGAAATAATAGCTAGCCGGAGGACAGTAAACCAAAATTAATTAAGATAACAATAGCGTTCTTTCAAACGAACACTAACACTGCTGCAAATTGCTAACACCAGATGGAGCTACGAACCTAACAAAGAATTACGTCACAAGATGGCTTCACATGAAGTAAACACATATACACAAACATCACAAGTAATAACATTATAATTAATACCACTTCAAATTGGCGCCCAACGTGGGGCAAAGTGACCAGGAAAGGGGCAGAGTGACCAGGAAAGTAGCAGAATTAACCAGGAAAGTAGCAGAATTAATCAGGATGTGGAACGAATGGAGCAGTGAACTGATCTACAAGACGCAGATTCCAGAAACAAACTTTATAAGTAATACCACTTCAAATTGGCGCCCAACGTGGGGCTCAATAAAAAACAATATATACAAATAACATTACAAATAAATCACTCACAAATTGGCACCCAGAACGTGGGGCAAAGTGACCAGGAAAGGGGCAGAGTGACCAGGAAAGTAGCAGAATTAACCAGGAAAGTAGCAGAATTAAACAGGATGTGGAACGAATGGAGCAGTGAACTGATCTACAAGACGCAGATTCCAGAAACAAACTTTATAAGTAATACCACTTCAAATTGGCGCCCAACGTGGGGCTACAACAATAAATAATTAAATATAACATCAAGTATACCACTTCAAATTGGCTCCCAAACGTGGGGCTCAATAAAAAACAATATATACAAATAACATTACAAGTAAATCACTCACAAATTGGCACCCAGAACGTGGGGCAAAGTGACCAGGAAAGGGGCAGAGTGACCAGGAAAGTAGCAGAATTAACCAGGAAAGTAGCAGAATTAATCAGGATGTGGAACGAATGGAGCAGTGAACTGATCTACAAGACGCAGATTCCAGAAACAAACTTTATAAGTAATACCACTTCATTTTTAAACATCAGATGTAATACAATTCCGTACAGTGTAAGAACATATAGTTATTTTTTCAGGGCTACTTACTTTAGGTTTGTCTGTCTGAGTAGGAATACACTGCAGTTTTCATCACACAGGAAGTACGATTTCATTCGATCGTGCACCACTGGTTTCTCGTATAGGGTTGCATGCGTATGACCATTACAACATTCAGAATGATACTGGGCCGCATGGTTGAATACAAAGACATCAAAATCATGCACGCCTCTATGTTTTTCCTCGTCTGCATCCGCTCCTCTGAAATAGTGAACATGTTTCAAATTCATTATTTCCTTTTAACATCGGGTGTAGCATGATTCAAGAAAAAGGAATAAGAGGTACTTGGTACATTCTTCTGCATACTGCTCATTTCTCTGTGTATATTTCTCTTGAAGACATCTGGTCATGATATGATACATGTTACAGACAATTGAATGTATGAATCCATTGCGTTCCACCTTGTGGTAGTAGATATAATCGTATGCATCCTCTCCACACTCGGTCCAAAGATCTTCCATTCCAAGTACAATGTTAACGCTAGCTCGATAAAACTCCTGTGATCACCTTGAACTAGTACTTTCAGGACGCTAGTCCTGGGACCTTATATAGTAGTGGTATAATGGTGCGGATAATTGCTGAAGGGAAGCGGTAACGCATGCGCATTCACAGTGTTTGAGGGAGGGGGTTGAGGCGGAAACAGCTGCATTCATGAAGGCTAATGGCTTTCCCGAATGTGACCCATCAATTTTTAAGTTTGCAGGTGTACCGTATTTAAAAGACTTATCGTCAACATGCGTTTCGTAAGAGCAAGTTTGCGTGGGAATGCCTAGTATCAATGGTTCTCAAGGGGTGGTGACATATGTTCCATAGCTGTGTGGGAATGCAATCACTATGTTTTCTCCTCCCCGCAAGTGTCCTTGAATCTGTGCTACGAAGAACTGGCTTTTAGGGGTTTTCTTACAATAAAGCTCCACCACGTGACCATGAAATGACGCTAAGAAACCTTCCCATGCCACAGTGACCTTGAATATATATTAGAACATAGCTGACACTTAGATCGTCTTTTCTCTTAAAGCCACCACGTGACATGGTGACACTCAGAAACCTCCCCAGTCCACCAGTGACCTTGAATCTGTTTTAGAACATAGGTAGCATTTAGTTCGGGTCTTGCCCTAAACATGAACACGTGTCTGGAGATGCCAATTAAATATACATTAAACCCACTTAAAGCTAATTAAATCCAATTAAATACCCATTAAGGCCAATTAAACACCCATTCCACTACCTCCCACACCTCCAATGACTTAGAATTTGTTTATAAACATAGATTTTTCCTACTTACCTGGTACCTTATGGAGGGATATGCGGCAAGATTAAATACAATGTACTGAAATCTATCATTCATTTGTGATTACATGGTATTCACTATGTTTGCGATTAGAATTTCCGGTATTTCACGCCCAATATGGAATGGGACGCTAAGGACCACAGCAGTTCAAGAGCGTCCATAAATAAAACTCAGTTTAATTTGATATCGTAATAGTTTGCTTCACTGACTTCCTGTCCTAAGGATGGCGTTAGCAGCATGAAAGTATTTCCAGTCCGAACGATTCCAAAATTAACCAAAACGACATTTCAGGTCATAATGCAGTCACTCGTTACAGGCAGGAGGATAGACTAGGATTGGCAACAGAAGCTTGCCGTTCATCCAGCTGTAACATAAAGTGAGCAGTGCACAAGAATGGTGAAATTAGGCGTCTTCGTGTTCACAGGGAGAAAGAACTATACGTTATCGTGTAGACAGCTCAATGCTATGACTGTATAGGAAGGAGGCCAGTTTTGTATTCTAAATAAATTAGTTATGAATAAAGGTAGAAGATAATAAAATAAAGTAATTTAGCAGTAGCCTCATCCTTACAGTCTATAGGACGCCACATCCCTATATATACATTCCATTACAAAATACTAGATACCTCGAAGCAAAGGGTACATGTAGGATGTCCCTTGCCTTTAAATCACATTATCCCAGAAATTAAACAATTTAAACTGAACAGTTTGAAATTCTGTCACTGATCGGAAAGGTTATTTCAACCTACTTTTTTCACCTGTAACGGCTAGAACCTCACTTGCCTAACTTCACTGTATAACTACTAAAAATGTTAGTTACGAAAATGTTCTTGTGTAATTAAGATCGTAATCAAACTTCTGTTATGTGGAAAATACGTATATTATACGGGTGTTACGGGTATGAGCGCACAAATTTCGCGTGCTGATAGATTCAAATATGACAAATAAGATATCAATATGAAAAATGCAGCTACCGTGAAAGGTAAAAGAGATAACTGAACATTATCGATCATAATCTGCACAATCTGGCAACTCTAAAGAGAGAATGGTTTATTTACTAATGTGCTTCCGCTACCATACATGCGTTCGCAACTATGACTGTTTACTAGTAAGTCTAGCAGGTCTGCACTCAAAAACAGGATTTGCCACGTGTCTGTTATCTTATCATCTACTGCGGGTAAGGAGGGGAGAAGTGGCTTTCTTTCACACTATCCGTGCAGTGTTCCCGACAGTTCAGCTAATACGTGGGTGTGCGTGTTGTGAGAAACGATCTACGCACAAGAACAGCATTTGGTTTGAAGATCAGAAATAAGGAATACCCAAATACGAGTTGTAAGGAACATAAACAGGTGTAACGTGAATATTAAAACAAAGCCAACATTTTTAATGTTCAATAATTTTATTACAAAGAAATGTTGGGCAACATGAATACTATGGTGTTTTTATTAAGTGAAGATGCTAAAAATATGCGCCGTTGGAATCTCTGCAAGCATCACACTTTTAGTAATTTTGTCCTACACTTTCTACAATTGCGTTCTGTTCCAATCTCTATGGCTGCTTCAAACACACGTGTGCGAATATCACCAACGGTACCAACCTCATCATGATACACCTTGCTCTTCAAATGTCCCCAGAAATAAAAATCCAAAGGATTAAGATCTGGGGATTTGCAGCCCAAGTTACTGGTCCAAATCGTCCTATTCAGTAATCAGGAAACGTGAGATTTAATTGTCGTTGAACCATTATCCTGATGTGAGGGGGCACCCCGTCATGCATAAACCACATATTTTGCCTTGTTTGAGGAGGGACATCCTCCAAATCAGTTGGCAGTATGTTTTTTAAGAAACTGTTTATAATTTGCTCCAGTCAATCTTGTGGTTAATGTAACAGGAGCTATAAACTTATCTTCAATTATTTCAACTCAAATATATAGTGAAAATTGGCGCTGAAAATGGTCTTGTCGCGCTGTATGGGGATTTTCAAACGCCCACGTATGATTTCTGTGAAAATGCAAAACACCATTATGTGTGAAATACGCTTCATCAGTCACTAGCACCTGTGATGAAAAATTAGCATTACGCAGACAATATTCTTTCAGCCATTGGCAGGATACTGGCTCCAGGCGGATAGTCATTTGGATTTAGATGTTGCACTCCTTCGATATGACAAGGGTGAAGTAATTACTACCACAGTGTTTTATGAACATTTCCATTTGATACACCGGCATCACTTGCAATACCGCGGGTACTAGCACGTGGATCCTCTTCTATCAGATGAAAAATTGCTTCCTCCGCCTAAAGTTAGCCCTAGAACCGCACACTTGGGTCACTGTGACCCTGCATCATTTTGTTTCGTTCTGCGCATGAGCTGGGTAACGAACACAGGCGGCTCCCACTAATGTACGTTCAATATTCAGTGAGACTTACTAAACGACGGACGTTCGAAATTCTAAAGCTTTATTTGTTAGATAATTTTATATAAATACAATACAGGGTTAGTATGACCCTGGTGCGTGGTTTTAATAACTTTTCAACAAAGAGTGTGAAGTGCGTGGAGGTGAAAATGTCAGGTAGAAATGACATTTATATAACTGATTAGGAAATACGAGCAGCATTATTGGAGGAACTGAGTATTGAGTGTGAATTAAGTGATTTCACAGATGAAACATAATCTGAAGATGATGTCCCTCCAGAACCTATAGACCACAATGAAAGTGACCAATCTGCCGAGGCTTCAGGTCATTGGGTGGGGAAAATACCCGACCGTCTTCTGAAACAGTCATCACTGCTAAACACAAACGATGTTCCATTTGCCCCTAATCAAAGGGACAGAAAAACATCTTTTAGTGTGTGAGAAATGTAAGAACCACATTGTTCTCAACACAGCGGTAAATGCTGCCAACATTGTAACAAAAGTGAATGAAACAAAGAATTGATATAAATGTAAACACTACATGAGTTATTTTAGCATGTATGCTATCAATTTTATAATTTATTTGTTTCCTTGTTGCTAATTGAAAAAAAAAACATCTTAGTTTATTCTTCATATGCATTTTTATTATGCCATTATTACCTCTCTATAGCTATTGAATACAGGTTGCCTTAAAGTTCACAGGAATAAAATATTTAATTCCTAGATATCAATTATAGTCTATTCTGCATTTTGAAAGTCTGTTATTATATCATACTACTAGTTTAATATACTTTCGGTAAAGGATTAAGTGACAATGTGACCCTGGTGTACTACTCATATGTGACTTCCTCAGGTGTACAGTTGTAGGGTTTAGCATGGTTTCCTTTGGAAGGGAAGTAAAACCGGTGGTCCCATTTCGTAGACTTACAGCACGTAAAAGAGCCTCAAGCCTGATAAAGAAGCCTCCGAGTAAAATTTCCGCTCTTTCACGGCCAATATATAATGGGACGCTAAGAACCATAGCAGTTAAAGAGAAATTTAATTTTTTCGCCAGTACCGTATTTGAGCACTGTGGATCTTGGTTTTCAGGGTGCGGAATCACAATTCCCGACTTTCATACTCGCTGAGCTACTGCAGTAAATGATCGTGGATTTGGAATTATCATGTTAGGAAATTTATTTCTATAAAAGCGATGGGCTTCATGCGCGTTTGCACTCAGCTTTGCCATATGTAAGCAGCATATCAAGATACTCTTGATTTGAAAACACTACCATAGCTGCGAATGCTGTGTTTCGAATCAGAGCATTCAATTGAATGCGTAGTAGAGCTGTCTATCGAACGAGCTTTGAGCACTTTTTTGTACCATTCATTCCTTGGAACTCAAGGTATAAGCTTCTGCATACGGGCGGATTGGATGTACTGGATTCCGAGCGCTGTCCCTCTCTCAGACCATTCCGTTTGGTATACCGAACGGGTATATGTATGTCTACTTCCTGTTCACACGCCCAAAGCAACCAACCCCAAGGGGAAGGTTCAGTCCGTTTACTTCTCTAGCGTTGTTGCCTTGCTTATACGTAGCTCAGAATACAAGGAAATACTAGCGCGGTCAACGGCCACAGTTGATATTTGAAGGTATGCACTAGCAATGAATTACTAACAATAATAAACTAAATCGGCTGTTTCACAATTAGCTGTTATTGGGTTATTGTATGTAGATTATGAGGTATATTCTTACTTTGAAGCCATGACAAAAATTCAGCTTTCTTAGAATTTGTATTTGGGGATTTTTTCTTTAAGCATTGTCCATTACTATCATACACTCTTCCAGTCTCTAGAGGAGGTCGGTAAACCATTTCCTAAACAATACATTACTCATCTCTTTATGATAAACACTACAACGTTTTGACTGAAACACTAAATTGTCTCTTCTTCTATGAAAGCATATTTGACCTATCTGGCATGGCCGATTATATGATATTTCATGCTTTACCTAATGTAATTAATTCATGGCAACATTCAGCTGTTGGACGCTTAAAATGCTCAAACAAAAATAAGTTATTGTTTTAATACAAGTTATTTTGCTATATTCTCCTTCAGCTGAAAGGTTGATCTCTGTGTTCATTTATAGCAACATTAATCTGCTGTAAGCGTATATTGCTAAAACAAAACTAAGTTATTGCTATGTTATATTTTATTTAATCCAAAAATGTTGATAACATTGTGTTCATTCACAGCAACATTCATTCACCGGAAACGTAAATTACTAAAAGAGAAATGGGGTATTATTTTAAGTTATTGATTCCTTAGCTCGAAGCATACGAGATAGAGCACGATAATCTAAGGTGTTTTCACCTTAGTTTCTCATTCAGATTTTGAAAATGAACTCCATAATGTACACATGCAATTAGCCCAGAACCAGGTCATACATATTTCAGCCTGAACGTACATTCTGTGAGGTGTTGTTTTAAACTTTCTTTTAAGAGAACTGTCTTTGGCTTTATTTTTATCAGATTTTCATATTGTACAACATTAGTTGTTCTCAGATATTCTCATTTGTCATTATCGAGTTTTTCTCAGCTTTATTAATTTGTATCCCATTAGAAGAAAACGAAATTTTAAATACAATAAATTTCTATTTCAGTAGTGGACTTAGCTGTATATATCACTAATGTAAAGCAACAACTTTTGAATAATTAACCTGAATTTCGTTAAAGATTTGTAGTAGCATACTTTACTTAAATGACAGTTGTGCAATTTCTGGACTGTAAAGAATAATCACTATTTCACTTTTGCATTATAATATAATTTGTAATGTTTATTTATACAGATGATTGAATTTTTTCTCTCATAGAAATTCAAAATGAAATTGTACAGGGTGAGCCAACAAACCACGAACCACCTGCGTGGTGTTTTACTGTTCGCGTCCTGGACGCTTGTTGCCGTCTGCCGTTATCATAGAAAGGCGTGGATGAAACCATACAACATTTTTAAAACTACTTTTAAAGGCTTTACTTACCAACTTTGTGGTACCATGAGGATAGTTTCCTAAAGGGGTGCCAAAATGTATGGACAACGACCATGGCCAGTTTCAGCATTTCTTTTCATAAATCTTTTCTTTATTCTCTAGTCTGTATTTACAAACATTTCACGCCGCGACCATTCCTACATCTGTTTTCCTTTCTCGCCGTCCTACCTTGCGTGCGAAACGCCCACATCCTTTTGGTTTATTTTCCTGCTTTATTTATATTAATCCTCTGTGGACACAGCCTGACGGATACCCGCGCGCTGGGTGTGCAGCTGGATGAGTGAGTAATTGCGTCATCCCCACCACCAGGGATCGTCATGTGGGGCTGTGTTCGTATCAGCTGTTCAACTGGGGTGCCATTGCATGAGCTGCTGACTCCCGACGGCCATTGGGTCCCTCTGTCTATGTTCTGGGAGGTGTGACCCTGGGGTAACACTGGGATAGATAGGCCACTCATCCAAGCCGGGGTAAAGCCCGGGAAGTCAGAGCCCGAGGTCGGAGACGGTTGCAATGGTGGAGGATTTCTTTCGTTATGGAGCCCTCTTTCTCCATTACTAATAACAAGCGCCGAAAAGTATTTGTAACAGATCACCACCGACATCTGGTAGTTACTTGGTCATTACCCGAAAGAGGAAGGACAATTTTTTGAGAATTTGAACACTTTTGTTATCCGGAAGGGCATTGATTCTATTGCTGGTTCGGTTCATTCCTGCACTCGACATCGAAACGATTCATTTTTAGTGCAAAGCAAGTCCGATCAACAAAGTAAGATCTTGTTGCGCGTCACGCTTCTCCATGGTTATCCCATCCGTGTTGAGAAGCACCGCACCTTAAATTCCTGTCGAAGCGTACTCACCACCCGTAGCCTCGATGGTATGTCGGACGTGGTCTGGTCGAATATTTCTCCGATCAAAACGTAACAGCGGTTCATCGAGTGCAGGCTAAACGCGACGGAGTGTTGGTACCCACTCGTACCCTGTTTCTAACTTTCGATGGCGTCGATCTGCCCACGAGTATTTCCGCAGGGTTCTAACGCATTGCGGTGAGGTCCTATATTCCCAGACCTCTGCTTTGTTTCAAATGCCAACTTTTCGGGCATACGCAAGTCTCTTGTAAGAGTGCCGTTTCATCTGTACCTCATGTGGTCAGCCTTCACACAATGGTACCTGTTCATCACCTCCTGTCTGCGTTAATTGTAAAGGGTCCCATTCTCATTATTTGCTAACTGTCCGCGGTACTTAGACGAGAAGGGATCCAGGACACCCGGGTAAAGGAAAAACTCTCCTTCGCTGAAGCCCGGAGGCGTTACCATACGCGCCAACCTGCGCTCCTGCGACGGAGTACATTTAGTTCTGTTGTCGCCTCACCAGTACCCCGGAAGGATGCCGAAACTCAGACCTGGACCATGACTGTCAGGACAGCAGTTACCATTCGGCCGTCCATCTCTGGCACGCTTATTAAGCAATCTAAAGCTGGTCCGAAGGTACTGAACTCTCAAGGTATTGAGAAGAAATCCAAGCAAAAACTTCGTAAGTAAGGTTTTCATAAAGATCCTCCGCGCGCGCGCAGTAAGAAAAGTTCACCTTCTTTTTGTAGGTCCCAGTCCCAGGACGCTCCTGGGACAAGCCTCGCTCAGCGGCAATCTTCACCTATTGCCACCCAGAAACAATTTTCGGCGCTTGAATCGGTTTCTGTCACGGAGCACGTGGGCCCTCCCTTCGAGGAGCCTATGGAGTCTGACCAAATTCCATAACAAAAGCCCAGCCCCAAGGTTAAGCAGGATGTTATTTTGAACCGCCCTTCTAAGTAGGAAGTTTATCCCTTTTATTCATGGCTATCCTGACTTGGAATTTACGCGGTATACGATCGCATAGGGCGGAACTGCAATTTTTATTGTGTCTCCATTCACCTATTGTGTATTTGCAGTAGACCAAGCTTCGCCCTCACGATACTTTTGATCTCCGAGGGTATACTCCGGTTCGCTACGATCTTGAACCGGATGAGGGTACTCCTGCTCATGGAGGTGTCATGCAATTAGTGTTCATTAAAGTCGTTCATTTTCAGACTCACACTTATGTCCGACTTGCAAGCTGTTGTCGTTAGGCTTCAATTACCCGTTTTTTCTTTTCTATTTGCTTCTTCTATTCACCTCCATCGCCTCCCCTCGCTAACGCGGACATTCGAGATCACTTGTCCGCTCTCCCAACACCATTTCTTCTGTTGGGAGATTTTAATGCCCATCACCCCCTGTGGGATTCGCCAAGGGCTTGTGTGAGAGGTACGCTTCTTTCCGACATATTTGCTTGTTCAATCTCTCCATCCTCAATACAGGTGAGCCTATTTTTCTTTCTGATTCTTCTGGTGCATTCTCTCACTTTGACCTTGCCGGTTGCTCCATCCAGCTTGCTTGTCGTCTGCAGTGGAACGTTGTCGCTGACACCTACTCCAGCAATCATTACCCCTGCATCGTTTCTCTTCTGTCTCACAACGTCCAGCAATCCAGAGCACCTTCCTGGCAATTCAGGAAAGCCAACTAAGGACTGTATTCCAGCCTCGTGTCTTTTGTGGACCAGCCCCTCACTGACGTTAACCAAATGGTGCAGCACCTTACCTCTACGATCCTATCTGCCGCTGGACGCATAATTCCCCATTCGTCCTCCCACTCTGGGAGTATTTCTGTTCCGTGGTGGACCGAGGGCTGTCGGGACGCCGTTCATTCCCGCAGAGCTGCGCTTAGGGTGTTTCGGCGACACCCTACACTTGATAATTTGGTTATCTTTAAAAAAAATCGCGCTCAGGGCTCGTCGCATTATTCAGGATAGCAAGAAGGCGTCCTGGACTCGTTTTGTCGATTCTTTTAATAGCTTCACGCCTTCTTCTGTTTGGAAGAACTTCGTCGCTTCTCCGTTAAAGTGTCGCATTGTACTGTGTCTAGCCTTCAGTTCCCAATGCCACCATAGTGGATCCGGCTGCCATTACTAATACTCTGGATGCTGCCTTTGAGGCGGTTTCCAGTTCTGACCATTATTGCGCCGGCTTTACACTCTCAAAGACCGGCTGGATTGCGAGACCTATAATTTTCGGTCTCCTAATCAGGAGTATTATAACGAACTTTTCACAATGAGGGAGCTGGAGCACGCCCCCCACATCTCTAGGCACTCCGCTCCTGGGCCGCATGGCATTCATGTCCTGATGTTTAAGAACCTTTCAGCCGACAGTAAACTCTTTCTCTTACAGGTCTATAACCGTATTTGGCAAGACGGCGTTTTTCCTTCAGTTTGGCGCGAAGCCACAATCGTCCCTATACTTAAGCCTGGGAAAGATCGCCAACTACCTTCCAACTACCGCCCTATCTCCCTCACCACTTGCATTTGCAAGGTACATAATCAACGGGTGGTTGACGTGGTGGCTTGAGTCTCAGAACCTTCTGCCGAACACTCAGTGCAGGTTTCGTCGCCATCGCTCTACCGTCGACCATCTGGTCTCTCTGTCGACGCATATTATGAATGGATTTCTGAGGAAGTGTCAAACAGTGGCTGTGTTTTTTGACCAGGAGAAAGCTTATGACACTTGTTGGAAGGGCGGCATTTTACGTACACTCCACGCATGGAATATACGCGGTCATCTTCCCATACTTCTTCGGGAGTTTGTGAGGGATCGCGTCTTTCGTGTACGTGTGGCTCGGTTTTATCTAGCCGTTTTGTTCAAGAGAACGGAGTATGGCAGGGCTCTGTACTCAGTGTCACACTTTTTGTGATTGTTATCAATCCCATTGTTGAGTGTGTTCCCCTTGGTATATCATCGCCACTTTTCGTTGACGATTTTGCCATTTATTGCAGTTCACGGCGGACCTATCTGCTCGAACGTCGTCTCCAGAGCTGTATCGACCGTATCTACGCCTGGAGTAACCCCAACGGCTTTACTTTCTCCGCCGAGAAATCCGTCTATGTCAGTTTATGGCGCCGGAAGGGTTTCCCTTCGCCCTCTCTCCATCTTGGGCCGGATAGTCTTCCATTTGCAAAGGAGGCGAAATTTTTGGTGTTTATCTTTGATCGGAAGCTGAGCTGGACTACGCATATTTCTTTTTTAAACAAAGTGTGACCGTTCGCTTAATCTTTTACGTGTTTTAAGTGGCACATCCTGAGGAGCTGATCGGACCGTCCTTGTGCGTCTTTATCGATCATTGGTCCGATCCAAGCTTGATTACGGGTGCATTGTTATTCGTCGGCGCGTCCATCTGTGTTACGTCGCTTGAATACCATTAACCATCGTGGCATACGAGTCGCTACAGGGGCGTTTCCAACTAGCCCTGTATACAGTCTGTATGCCGAAGTTGCAGAGCCTCCGCTGTCCTTCAGGCGTGAGATGCTTTTGTGCGGCTATGCCTGTCGACTCTCAAGCTTGCCTGACCACCCGTCATTCGAGTTATTTCGAGGATTCTCTTGATCGGCAATATTTAGTTAGCTACTCTGCATTGCTTCCTCCAGGAGTTCAATTTCGCCAGCTTCTTCGGCATTTGGACGTTACGCCAGCGCCGACCCTGCAATTTGGGGAATTTCATTTTATATATACGGATGGGTCTAAGACTGATGTTGGAGTAGGTCGTGCTTTTATTGTTGAACAACATGGTTTTACCTTTCGTTTACTGGGGAATGTTCGATTTTTACCGCCGATCTTTTTAGTATTTATCAATCTCTTTTATACATCCAGCGGCACGACTTACGGCAGTGTTATTTGTATAGACTCCCTAAGTGCTCTTCAGAGTATTCGCGCGCTTTACAGCAACCGCCCTCTCGCACAGCGCCTTCATGACCTGCTCCACTCGCTCGGTGCTTCTGTCATCAGCGTCTCCTTCGTGTGGATCCCAGGTCATGTGGGCATCTCAGGGAACGAGTCTGCGGACGCCGCTGCCAAATCGGCACTTTTATCACCCAGATGTTTTACCTTTGTTGTTCCCTCCACAGATTTGTATGGTATTTTACGACACCGCTTCCTCTCGCTTTGGCGCGATGAGTGGACGGCCCTCCGAGGGAACAAGTTGCGGGAGGTTAAACCTCTCCCGTTAGTCTGGAGTACCTCTTCTCGTTCTTCACGTCGGGAAGAGGTAATTTTAGCTCGTTTACGAATCGGACATTACCTTTTTAGTCATAGATACCTGCTCAGTTGTGACCCCGCACCACTCTGTGAGCAGTGTGATGCGCCCTTAATGTGCATCACATCTTAGCAGAGTGTCAGGTTTTAGCTACATTGCGCGTTCGTGTGTCCCTGCCTGTTGGCACAGCCAACGTTTTGGTAGAAGACGCTCCTGCTGTAGTATGTCTTTTACGCTTTATCAGTAACAGTGGTTTTAGTCGGCGCATTTGATGCATTGAGCGTCTTTTAGTCTTGTGATTTTATATTGTCCGTTTTACTGGGGGCTGTTCTCCCCTGGGGACATATGGCGCACTAGTCCCTTGACTTCTAAAATTCCTGACACGTAGTTTAACCTTTTATTGTTTGATTTACCATGTCATTAGTGGTGGTTTTTAGACTTTGATATGTTGTTTTTTTATTGTTTTAGACTAAGCGGGTTTGTGTCCCGTATTTTAGTTTTTGGATTTTAAATTTTACACGTTCTACGGACGCTGAAGACCTTAGATGTTTAGCGCCCTTAACCCTCATATCATCATCATCATCATCATCATCATCATTAGCCGGGTTTGAATCCGCGACCTCGGGAACTAGAGGCTAGAATGGTAACCACCACACCACTACGGGTATGAGAAAGCTGTCAGCAGGATGGGTGCCGCGACTGCTCACAGTTGAGAACAAGCGGAATCGTGTGACTATTTCACAGGGATGTTTGAACATGTTTCAACGCAACACAAATGCGTTTTTGCGGCTTTATATAACGGTTGATGAAACTTGGATCCATTACTATCAACCTGAAACCAAACAATAAAAGCAGTGGGCTTCCTTCGGCGAATCTGCTCCAAAGAAAGCGAAAACCATTCCGTCGGCAGGAAAAATATTGACAGCTGTCTTTTGGGATTCACAAAGGGTGATAGACATCCTCTACCTGGAAAAGGGTAAAACGACCACTGGTTCATATTATGCCGTAATGCTGGAGCAGTTCCACAAGGATTTGGTGAAGAAAAACGTTCTCTTTCAGCAGGATAATGCACCCGCACACAAGTCAGTCATTGCGATAGCAAAATTTGTGGAATTGAACTACGAACTACCACCTCATCCACCATATTCTCCAGATTTGACTCCGAGCGACTTCTTCCTCTTCGCAAACCTGAAAAATTGGCTCGCTGGGAAGAAATTAACGTCCAGTAAACACAATATCATGGCCGAAACAACCTCAAATTTTGCAGACCTCGAAAAATCATATTTTTTGGAAGGGTTAAAAAATTGGAGGAATGTTAGACAACGTATATTGAATTGAAAGAAGACTATGTTGAGATATAGAATTGATTTTTTTGGAAAAAATAGTTATTTTCTTTAAAAAGTCACTGACTTATTATCAATCCGCCCTCGTATTGTAATGCAGCGGCTATGGCTCAAGATTATCGGAAGATCAACGCCGCCAAAAAATTGGGTTTTATTTGTGGACGCTCCTTAACTGCTGTGGTCCTTAGCGTCCCATTCTATATCGGGCGTGACACAAGTAAGTTTTGTCAGAGGCCTCCTTATCAGGCTTGAGATTTGTTTACGTGCCGTAAATCTACGACGCGGGACCACCGGCTTTACTTCCCTTCCGAAGGAAGCCGTCCTAAGGATGTTTACACCCGAAAAAATATCCATCGGCCTTCGCCGGGTTTGAACCCACGACCTCGAGAACTAGAGGCTAGCATGGTAACCATTACACCGCGGAGGACGCGGGCCTCTAGTCGGAGGTAAACATAGATGAGCAACGTCTGGCGTAAACATCGTAAACGCAGATAGCCAAATTGTCTGGAAGGTCCTTAGTTCCTTATCTCCCCTCCCCCCGCCCCGTTTCCAGAATGTATATCCAGATAGTTCTAAAATATTCTGTGGAAGATTCCATTGCCTATATAACGAGCTTTCTCGCGAGAGTAATCAGTGATCAGTTGAGTTTGTGAGCGAGTTAGCGAGTGCGTTTCTGATGCGACATTGACTGCAGTTCTACAAGTTAGTTTGTAGCGACAAGTGTGACGTGCAGTGAGTGCTGCTGATTGAAGAAGTCTTGTGTTCGACATCCCAGCGAGTGAACCGTCCTGAAGATGTTGATGTCCTACCGTCCTACGTTGATGTAGTGGTTATCATGCTAGCCTCTAGTTCCCGAGGTCGCGGATTCTAACTCGGCGGAGGGCGATGGATTTTTTCGGGTGTAAAGATCCTTAGCATAGCTCCCTTCGGAAGGGAATTAAAGCCAGTGATCCTGTGTCGTAGATTTACGGCGCGTAAAAGAACCTCAAGCCTGATAAAAGCGGCCTCTGAGCAAAATTACCGATCTTTCACGCCCAATATAGAATGGAACGCTAAGGACCATAGTAGTTAAAGATCGTCTATAAATAAAACTCAATTTCAATTTACAAGATATATACATAGATGTTAAAAAAAAAGCAAAACCAAAAATATAAAATTTTCCACATATTTTGCCAAATGTCATCATGGATTGCAGAGAAAACTGACTATAGGATTTTCACCTTTTCGCTTTTCACAGTATGTTAAAGTTGACAAAAACAACAATGTCTATAGACGAAAAAAAAACTAACAGTTGATTACAGTAATACGTTTTCTTGACTTTTGTTTTGCAAAATTTAAATAAGCATATTATAAATCCATCTGTTTAGTTAAGTTCTATTATAATTCAAGATCTTCTTTCTTTCATGAGTTATTGAGAGTAGTTGAGATTTTGATATGAGGTAAGAGAAGGTAGCTTCTACTGTTGCTGTGCTGCTGGGAATTTCTATGTAGCCTGTTTTAGAAGATTAACACGCCTTAGAAAGCAGACGCATACTTAAACACTTGTTCTGTAAAAATGTTAAGGGATAGTCTCTGTTTTACAACATTGTTCAATAGCTGTAATTCATTATTGATATTTTGTAGCAATTTCTGATTTTCTTCTGGGCCCAATGGAGAGGGGGGTTCATGGTGCAAGTTGCGCCATCAGGAAAATTTTGGGGGAGGAATTAAACAATTTGAGGAATACAAAAATATTGAAAAAGAAATGAAATCGGTAATATAAACACATTTATTGCAATTTTAATCGAGTACTGTAATTGTTAACTCAGTTTGTTAATTTACATGTGCTGTTTTCCCCAAAAGTAATATTAAGCGCAATTCATGCTGTATGGTATAATGTGGCGTACCAAATGATAATTTTTGGAAACGTATAAAAGAAACTATAACATTATAGGTATGTAGTTGTTCAGAATGTAAGACATTATTACACTTACATATTGGTCTATTTAAAATACCAAGAAATAAAATACACCACCTGCCAAATGTTTTTATTTGTAATTTTTTGCTGTAAATATTGCGATGTTTTATTCATTTTAATGTTCCAAATATTCGTTTAAGCTTTTATTGCGTACCGGTATCACAATAGCTACTATAGTACCTATAAGATAGCATATTTGCAAAGCTTTCCAGCGTCATAAAAAAGCAGCTAATTAGTTGAAATTGAGCTCTCAGAAAAAATTGAGGGATGATTATTTTGGGGGGGTGGATGCGCCGTAGCTTTTGGTTGCCACCCCTGGATATCAGTGGCTGTACATTTTCATAGTGCATTTGGCTGCATATTCTGGACTCCAAACGCAGTATTTACACGGCGATATTTACATTTTTAGCGTCCTGGACAATTTTAGTGGACGATAGCTGACAGCCAATGCTATCAGCATAGAAAGTTCACAAGAGCGACATGATGGATTACCTTGTGCTGTACAATATGCCATATTTAGACCGACAGACAGTAATAATAACTAGCCATAGACAATAATAACACAGAGTGTACGGCAGATTATACCATGCTTGAAGTAAATAGGTAATGGTAATGAAAAACGTTAAACATCGTGTGGGTACTAGACCATTTGAAATGCTGGTATTGGAAACAAAAATTATGATTTTAAATGATTTATAGTTTTTATGAAAGCGTTCTAAAACTTGCTAGGGCCGAGCCCCCCTTATGCCTGGATTATGTTGAACTTAACGTAACGTGACTTAACGCGACGTTATATGAAAGTCTAACACATTGTATTAAGTGGAGCTATTTTGCGTCGACTTAACGCGACGTAACTTAAGAGTTTGGCAATGTCAAACTTTTCCTTCCCGTTACCTATGTAAAGTTTAATGCCACTGGTAATTAGAAACAATCGGCAGGAAGCAGTAGCATGAAGTAAATAAAACCAACTACTAATCGAGAAACATTCTCGTTACGTTAAGTGCATTCTGATTAGACCTTTGGTTTACCTGCATCTCATAGTCACGTTACGTCCCATCGCGTTAAGTAAAGTTCATCGTAATCCCGGCATTAACTGGCTACGACACTGGTTCGCAGTTTCAGAATGCAGAATGTTATATACTACATACCTACTTAACTTCATAATGGTGGTCAATAGTAATAAGCAAAAAGGAGAATATAAAGGAAATTTGTTTCTCATGTAAGAAAGAAAGAACGAAAGAAAGGAAGAAAGAGAAAGAATGGAAGCAGGGTGGAGGGAGGGAGGAAGGAGGGAAAGAAAGAAAGAAAGAAAGGAGGGAGGAAGGAAGGAAAGAGAGAGACTACATTGCAATAGTTCATATTTGATGTTTGAATATCCCTGATTAAACCTCTAATTACGGAGTTGCCCAGAGATGGCACAAACATTCAGCAATAAGGATGTTCGTTAGACCAACATTGGTTGCAACTAAAGCCGTTCCGTCTGTAAAATGATTAACTAAATAATTATAATACATAAATAAAATTATATCAGTTCCATTCACAGAGATGATTCATAATTCATTAAAGTTATTTAACACGCATTAGGTGGTTTTATGATTTTTCCCTTTTGCGTTTCCTTCATCTTCAATGTTTTCATAGTTTGTGTTGGTAGCTCCTAAGTACTCCATTTTGTTCTAAAGCGTTGGATGGTGGGTGAAACTGTGAGTTTATGGGTAATTTCCCAAGATTCTTTATATTGTTTTCAGACGAATTTAGGTATTTTGTGACGTATTTTAAGCCCAGAATCTCAATTGCAATTGTTAAAGTAAACAACTCTAAACAAAGATGAAAATAGCAACTACTTATCTGAGTACTATAGCAACGCCAGTATTTCTTAAACGCCATCTGTGCAGCGTTAACGATACAAATACCTTTAAAGTTCAGGATTACAGATTATCCATTTTCCTTTGAACTCTTGTAGAAAAATGGATATACTGTTAAACGCGAAAGAAGAAACGTTTTCTTCTCAATCCAGTAGAAAGAACGTGAGGTAGTTCTGTTTTGCGTTACGAATGGCAATTTCATCTTGCCTGCGTGTACTTACTTGAATACAGTTAATGATTAGTAGAACCGAATCTAAATGCTAAACTGCTGAAGTTTGTCATTTGTAAACAAGGGAGCTCATTTTCGACCTTGAAGCTGTACAGCTCTCTTTTAACACTGAAAATAATTGTAAACATATATGGGCTATGTTGTCCATGCAAGGAATAATATAACTACCCATATTTTTATGTTCCTGTTCCAATATACTTACAGTAATGTATAATTAAAGAAAAATTAACATTCCTAACCTGAATAAAACTTATTTCATTATTACTTTCATGTAATTTACAACACAAACTACTAAAAAAATGGAAAGCATTTTATGGTTTGTTACACCTATCAATTGAAATATGACTGGCACACATGCTTAAAACTATGATCATACAATCGGTATACTCCAACATGCTTAGTGACACTATCAGTAAGCCTTCTGTGGCTTGAATGCAGTTTCTGTGTTGTAGAAATCAAAACCTAGTAGGTGTAATGTTTTTGTATTGTAGAAACCAAAATCCATGGGGCAAAATGCGTTCATAATGTTAAAGGTAGTGGCAGACAAGTTTTGAGCAAATGGTTAACTGTAGAGTGTAGTTTTGATTGCATGTGTTAGGTATAATGTTGAGATCTAGATCTCTACTATTATTTGGTAATGGCAAGTGTACAATTATTAAAAACAGAATGTACAAAGTGGTACTTAAAACTCTCCTTAGTACCTATATAATTGGATTATTTCTGACAAAGAACATTTATTTCCTACTTCTTCAGCATCTTTGTAATGCTTATAAGTAAAAATTCTCCATAAACCATTTAGATTTCAATTTGCAATGCTCATCATCAGTTACATTATCTTTTCGTTAAATCCTATAAAGGAACGGCAATACAAGCAAACACCTAAATGGAGGAAGAACAGTGCAGGCTTGTTTTAGTGTTCCAGTTTTTCAAAATTAAAAATTATCGATTTACTTAACAACACAGCCATTTCAGTTATCTTGCTGCCTGTGTTGACTCTCATTCAGAAACCATGAGTTGTAGCAAATGGAAGGATGCAGGGTATCTCTCCAAGGTCCAGTGTGAAGGAGAGCAACTGAGGTGTCCCAAGCTCCGTCAAGGGAAGAAATGGAAGAACAGCTAGCAAGGACATCATAAAGGGGGAGGACTTAATGGCATTCCAAACACAATGATTCTTATTTCTAATTTGGTTATTAAAATATGGTCCTACTAGACATCAGATGACAAGCATGAAAAATTTGCTAGATTATAAATGTATTTAAGTAATTGCTGCAAATAAATTTCTCAAGAGTTAATCCAAATGATTGAGATGCCACATTTATCTACAGAACAATTTTAAATATGTACATGCACTTGAAGGAGCAATTAAAAAGTTGTGTTCGGTTACTGAAGCATCCTAAACCCTGTTTTGTGTTGAAAGTATTAAAACATGACAACTATATGCTATTTTGCTCACTACATATGGAATTCTTGCATTACTAAACATAAGTATTTATTCTTCCCAGTTGACACAATTTTCAAACAATTCAACAATTGGGTAAGAAGTTTGCAAAAAATGTAATTGAAATCAAAATTTTTCTTCATAGATAAACACATAGATCCTTGAAATTATAAGTTATATTACGTTTTAATAATGCTAATAAAAAAGATAAAATGTGCATACATAATTATTAACTATTTTAGTGATTGGAAATTCTAGGAAATGAGAGCATCTCACTCTCCTTGCCCCTCCCCCTTCCCCCCCATGGCAATGATAGGATATTGTGTACCAGCACTTGATTGTCTGCTGTGAAAAATTGAAAATTGTAGACCATGTTAACAAATTTCTGGAAACATTAATATGATTAAGTATGGCATGCTGGTAATAAAGTGTGTAGTGAAAAATAGGTTAGTGTAGTGCCGAACAAAAGTTGATTCTGTAAACTCAATTCTTTTTTCTCCCTCTCACACACATATACATATACACACTAATGTAGAAATCAGAAGTTCACTGGTTTATTGTGTCATGCTACAATCTGACAGTCACTGCTTGCCTTCCATTTGTAACAAATTGGTAACTTGATATAGATTCTTAGAAAGGTGCAAATTAACGTTTCATAGTTGCACAGTGCCACTTGAGTGACTTTGCAAGGCACATAAGAGTTTAGCAAGAAAATAATTATTATAGTAGTATCGATCTTGGTTAAATTAGCATTTGGATATTTCATTTTAGTAGAGCATCAGCATCATGAAAAGCTGAACACTCTTGATTCAAGTATTGAACATCCAATTGAATTGAACAATTATCAAACATAAATTAACGCCAATATATAATAAAGTATTTGTAACATTGTGTACCTCAAAGCAATTAAATGATCTTGCAGGTTCATTGGCTTCAATGAATCAGATATAATAGAAGTTTAATGCATTTGGGGTATCTTACAGTAGCTCAGGGTAGGGCATTGGTATAGAAAGCCAAACACCCGTGGTTCAACTCCCTACTGTGGTATTGAATTTTTCAAATCTAATTCAAATTTTCACCTTTTAGCATATATACTATCAGTGTGAAGGAACAATTACGATCCATTTTCTTTTGGGAGGGGCCAGGCTTTGGAGCTTGTGTCTTCTCATTCAGAAACCTCTCTTGCTTTAAAACTTACAATCTCTCATATTTTAGGTATGTTTGTTACTGCAGAGAGCAGCTCTTATTGCTGCTTCATCCGTGTATCTGTCAATATGAATGAAATAAATTGCCAACCCTGCAAGAGCAAGTATATAGTTGAGATTTTATATAGGAGTGAAGAACATTTCTTGACACATTTCAAATTGGTGCAAAATTAAACGTAGTTTAGAAGAAGGGATTTCTAAGAATTGGAAGATGAAGTGAACCACTGCACATATGGTTTTGAAATTTATATGCAAAAATTGGAACAAAATTTGATGACACAAGTTTGGTGGACATTGGTACAAAATAAAGGATATAAACTAAACAGCCTGCATAAAACTCTGTCATAATTTATCAATTACATAGCTGAAAGCTTCCAAATTGAAGTTGAAGCTTTCCAGAAAACTAAAAGCCCATTGTGCCTCCTATCCTGGGCATTAATCAAGTCTGATGGTCTGGATAAAACAGACCACGTTCTTGATATCTGCCCTTATATCCTCAGATTCCAGAAAAAAGAACCCTAGGGATACATATCTATGCATAGTGAATCCTTTGCATTCACATAATATATATTGTAAGATTTCAAAATCCATCACACATTTCCTCCATAACAGGGTAAGTTCCATTATGTATAAATGCCTATGCAAAATGTGGCCAGTAAGATATCCAACAAGTCCTTTGCCTTATGGAGTATATTTTTTTTATGATATGTTATTAAACTTTAAATGGGTTAAATGTGTTTAATCATCTACAGCTAAGCTGAAGGAAAATACATTCTCAGGAACTGAGACTAAAAGCATCTCAGGTCTATTGGCATGTGTGAAAAATGCCATGTTTAACTGGACCTCCCTTAAAATATTATCACATATTTAAGTAATACTGAAGTTACCGTTAAAAGTAAATAAAACCATAGGGAATCTTACATATTTACAATACATCCTGTCATACAACTCCACCCCCCCCCACATATGTAGGTAGGCTCGGCACACTAATGAATATAATAATAAAGTTACATTACATCAGTTATGTTGGTAGTTTTATTAAATGACAAGAAAACAAGTGATGCTCTATAAACAATGTTAACAAATGCTTACTGAATGCTCATCAGTGTAATTTGAAGTTATTTCAAATTTAGAGTAGTTTATATGGAAAGATAGCTAAAAATGTATTATTTTTGGAATTTTTTCCTAAAATGTTCAATAAATACCAGAATACAAGTCACAAAATATTGTGACCTAAAATGTAACACTATGTGTTCATGTACAAACTTGTTTATATTATTCTTATTTTCTTAATTTATGAATAACTTTGCTTAGGATAAGTAGGCTAATCAGTATTAAATTTTTACTGAACTGCTATTCATTTTTGCTATGGGTTTTCCATCTTTGAATCAGGGATATAAGGACCCTTTGAGGAAAAGATGAACTTCGGGCTATAGAATTTAAAGAACTGCTATGATGTGCTAAGGTCTGCATAAACAAAGCAGCTTATTTCTCCACCCAAGTTATCCATATCCTATTGTAGATTCTTAAAAATTTGCTTTTTTCCCATCGTAGAATCATAAATGTAACATATGAGGGTCATTTGAGAAGTTCTGCACACTGTAAGATAGAAGTAAAGAAAATAATTTATTTCACAAAATACCTTTACAGGCCTTCAATATAATCTCCATTCTTGCTTATGACAGCTTCGCAATATTTTGTTAAATTCTGCATTCTGGATAGAACACCTTCATTGTTGAGCTGTCTGTTTATGGATCGCTTCCCTGGAAGCTTCATCAATTGTACCAAAACGTTTTTCATGGAGCGGTTCCTTCAATTTGAAAAACAAATCAAAGTTGGTGGGCTTATATTAGAACTGTATGATGGGTAGGGAAGTATTTCCCATCCATATTTGTTGAGTGTTTCTCTCAGTAGGGCAATAATGTGGTCTTGCGTTATCATGCAAAATGAGGATACCAGCTGCAAGCATGTCAGGCCTTCTTTGACAAATTTTCGGGTGCAAAATGTTTTACAGAAACAGCTTTTAGTACACACCTATTACGACGTCCCCTGGGCACTCCATTTGTAGCTATGATTCTATTTATGTCATATGCAAAGATCATCATCAGTTTCACCTTTGATAGTTGGCAGCGGAAGTTTTTCGGGGTGGAGAGTCGGAACTTTTCCATTGTGATGACTACGATTTCAGTCCCGGCTCAAAATCTCGCATTCAGGTTTCATCAAGTGCAACAATTCTTTTCAGAAACTGTTCTCCTTCTGTTTGATAATGTTGAAGGAATTCTTCTATGATTCATTTGCAACCTGCTTTGTGTTCTTCACTTAGATCATGCGGAACCCATCTGGCAGCAGCTTTTCTCATCTTTTAACTTTTCAGTAATGATTGTGTAAACTGAAGTGACAGACATTCTGGCCTCATATGCAATTTCCTCACATGTTTTTCGTCGATCCTCTCTCAAAATGTCACTAACAATAATGTGAGAGGTGTATTCTGTTGCAGTTGATGGCCTTCCACTTCTTGGGTTGTGCTCAATGCTTACCCAACCTTCATGGAAAGGAACAGACCACTGTGATACTGTGCTATGATCCACTACACTATTCCCATACACCTCTCTCAAAGTGTTGTAAATTTCAATTGGGTTCTTTGCATTTAGGGATTCGATTTTGATTTAGAAACGCTGGTCACTATGTGTAATCTGACCTGACTTGGTTTCAGCTTCCATTTTAAAGCTGAACTACTCAGGACACAGCCACGCAAATCCTCAAACATATATACGAGGGTGTTCTGAAAAGTTTCCGACCTAATAAAGATACAAGCCATTGTTTAGGAGTTTTTTTTTTTTTTTTTCAACATAGTCTCCTTGTAACTCTACACACTTCTCCCAGCGATGCTCCCATCTCTGTAACCCGTCCAAATAGGACTCTGCATTTTTCTCTGCAAAATAATTGTTCACGAAGGTGATTGCCTCTTCATTTGACGAAAATCTCTGTCCTCCAAGTGCAATTTTCAGATGAGGAAACAAAAAGAAGTCACTTGGAGTTAGATCTGATGAGTAAGGTGGATGGTCAAGCAGTTCAAACCGTAATTTGTGGATTTTTGCCATTGCAACCGCTGAGGGTGAGACGGTGCGTTGTCTTGGTGAAACAGGATTTTCTTTTTCTGCAAATTGTGGCTGTTTTTCCGCAAGTTCTGCCTTCAGCTTGTCAAGTAATGATGCGTAGTATGCTCCTGCAATGGTTTTTCCTTTTTGAAGATAATCGATTAAAATAACTCCATGACTATCCCAAAAAACAGTCACCATCACTTTCCCAGCCGAAAAAACTGTTGGGACTGTATTTTTGTTTCAGGCGTATAATAGTGTATCCAAGTTTCATCTACAATCATTAATTGGCGCCAAAACTTGGATTTTTTGCGCCTAAACTGCGCCAACAGAGCTTTGGAAATGTTCATTCAAACACGTTTTTGGTCAAACGTGAGCAAACACGGCACCCAACGCGCGGACAGCTTTCTCATGTCGAAATGTTGATTTAATATGTGACAAACACATTCTTTTGACATGTTCATAGCCTCTGCTATCCCGCACTTTAATTCGGCGGTCGTCTAGCTCCATTTGGTGAACTTTGGCCGATGTTTTTGTCGGTAGTTGCAATTTTTGGACGTCCCGAACGTTCGTCTCCCAAGCTCTTACAGCCACGTTTAAATTCAGCTGCCCAAAATTTCACTGTGGTAAATGATGGTGCAGAGTCCCCATACACAGAATCCAACTCATCTTTGATTTGTGTAGGCATATTGCCTTTCAAAAACAAATATTTAATGACAGCTCGATACTCGATTTTGTCCATTTTCATATAAACACTCACATCACCTCACTCAAACGACTGTTACTAACAACTGAGCATCCAAAATGGCTGAAACTTTGGTGAGTAACTGTCAACAGATGAACAATGAAATTCACTAGCTTTTATTTACGAGTGCTGCCATCTTCATGTTGAGGTCGGAAACTTTTCGGACCACCCTCGTACAACCGTCAAGCCTAAAGTCTGACACACAACTGACATAAATTTCAACTTGATCACGCCACCATAATGGTCATGCATGTGCCGTGTGCAGGACTTTTGAAATGGTTCCCATAATTAAAATATGATATACCCCTGAAATGTCCATCTATTCCAACATTTGTGGGAGGAAAACTCACAAGGATACTTGTCAATCACTGCTGCTTGCATTAAATTTTTAATTTGGACTTTAGACATATTTTACCAATGAGTGAATTTTAGGTGTTGTGTATTATATAAAATTACTGTTAGCTTTTTCATAGAATAATTTGTTAATTGCATAGAATACAAACATCATTATTAACTTATTTCTAAAACTCACAAAATATCAACAATATGATATCAACTTGGTGAAGCTAGCTTACTTTTTCTTGAGTCCAGATGAAAGCAGTGATTTTCACCCATTTTTCCAGTCAAAAGGTTTTGTTCTGTTGCCCAAGATTTACATTTTATGTGGAGAAAGTTATGTTTCAACAGAAATCATAAGAGGATATAAAGTCAGAAATCTTGAAAGAGTTCAGTGCACATACTGTTTTCCAGATAAAACTGACCAATCCGGACCATTCTTTTCTTCCTTGGATTGCTTTTGAGAGTGCTTGCGGACTTGGAAGTTACTGCTTAACTGTTTTTACTTTCTGCGCTACTTACCTACAGTAATTAGAGGAAGAGTTGTATTCCATCCAAAAATTTGATTCCAAGATTTCACCAAAAATACATGTTTTGGGACTCCCTAAATTAATAAAAAAGAAAGAAAAAATTGCATGCACACACTGTATAACTAAAAAAATAAAATGTCAGCTAAATACCAAACTTGATATTTAATGTTCCGCATCTTTCAAGGATGTGACACAAATATTTTCAAGCAAATCCTCCCATGTGAAACTACCCTTAACATATAATTTTTTTTTACTTTCTTCACAAAAATTGGCTCACCACATATTTAATATACTTGCATGGCAAATAAAATGTATTTCTTGAATTTTGTGGGAATAGCCTGTGAAGTTCTCTTAATTCTAAATGATTTTTATAATTGGCAAACTGTAAGAGAGAGACATAATAGATCTTATTACACAAAAAATGTAGACCTCATTAAATCACACTATTTATCTCAAATGAAATTTTTTATGATGTTAATCAGTTCTTAGATATTCTTTGTTAATGGTTTGAATTTTCGGCTAATCTTGTCTTATAGTATGCCCATAGAAAATGTTTATAAAATCAAAAGGAAAGCAAAAAATTACCTTAGGAGTGAGTTTAGAATGTGAACGTGAATGATTCGAGTTTTAGACGCGCAGATCCCTCTGCTACGCCCTGTTGTTGCTTCGCAGTTGCGGCCTGTTGGCCGCAACTTGCTACACTCCTCTCCTAAAAAACATCCCTCGGCTACGTTTTGAGGCTGAGGGCCCTCAATCTCTCAGCTACGCCTTGAGGCTGAGTATCTTACCGGCTTTGTTGGTATTATTCATATGTTGGCAGCATTACGTTAGAGCAAGCGTAGGCAGAGCGCTTTGGGGCACACTGTAAGAGGAGATTATCGGAATTTTCAAATACTTATACTTCTTTCAAGGGCAGGATGTTAATTTTTTGTCTTGGGCAGGCAAAGAGCGTGGAATTTCAAAGTCGTCATTTAGTGATCTGCTTTTTATAAATCTCACTCACTGTACCCATTTCTATTCTTATACCTATAACAAAACGTGTAAATGCTTAAGTAAGTTTATTTCGATTAACAAGAAGCAAATAAAAGAATAAGCCTTTGTAAAAATAATTTGTAGAAGAGTGAGTGGAGAAAGTCACATGAATGCCACACATAAGGTTTTTTCATGTTATTTTTTGTTAAATTATGGAGCAAATTAGCTGCATGCTGCAGTTTAATGGAATGCTGAAATCAAACGATTATGTCGACTAAAGACCTACTCTTAGTTTGGAATGGTTATTGTAACTGTACTGTAACTTAAATTTAAGCGTATAATTGAGCTCAAAGATGCATAATCCATATTTCCAAGGAATGCTATAATACTGCAAGAATATATCAAATATGCAGCTCGGATGAAAACTTCAGTACCAAATAATACCTTAATAAGTTTTATTTTTTGAGAATAATTAAACTATTTCTCATAGGGAAAATGGCAACCTTTTGTATTGAGACCTGACTTGAAATTTCTATGAGGGAAGCTTTAGGGGGGGGGGATTAAAAAAA
This sequence comes from Deroplatys truncata, assembly GCA_030765065.1. NCBI lineage: Eukaryota > Metazoa > Arthropoda > Insecta > Mantodea > Mantidae > Deroplatys > Deroplatys truncata. The sequence continues at coordinate 118,144,317 of CM060979.1, forward strand.
TAAGATCAAAGCTCAACTACAGCATACTTATTCAAAGTTGAAATTCTACAGGAGCATCACAGTATGTAAGGTGAAGATCTCTACTTCAAGGAGATCAAAGCTCAAAGCTGTGCATGAGTGTTGCCATAGCATTCACTCCAAATAGCACATTAAACTAGGCAGTCAGGGCTGTTCAATCCAGTCAGTTAGTACAAGAATTACTTCTCATTATTTTAAATGAAAGATTTTGGACTTGGTCTTGGAACCTTTTAGGTAAAATTGGCAGTTAATTATGTGTGTGCAGCCTTTTTGTGACAAATTGCTACTGTAAATCTGATTTCAAAGTAGATTTCTGCACAGAGGTTGTATACTTCCTTTGTCAGGTCTACAGTGGCTTTATAAAGTACCAGGAAAGGGATACGCATATAGCAGTGGCCATGATTGCGTAAGTGCCTAGAAACACTTAAGGAAGATTTTAGCTAATGTATAACTTGCATAATGTCATCAGGACTTATTGCTAATAATTTTCTCAGATTTCTATAGTGGTTCATTACTCATAAGGTTGCCACAAGTACCTAATACTTTACACCTTCCAAACCTATGTTTTCTTTAGACACTACTCAAGTACATCTTACGATATAAAAATGAGACAACAAAGTATACCTATCGCAGGGATAATAAAAAGCACAGCAGGATTGCTGCATTGGATGCACATAATTTGAATATGGGCTGAGAAAATAACAGAGTTTAGAGGGAAAATGGGTTTGGAGGCCTGGAAAGGCAAAGGTAATACGCTATTTTCTTCTACCCATATGTGATTTATCTTCCTATTGTACAAATTATGTGTGAGAATGATAAACTTGGAAAGGCAGGAGCGGGGTAGCTGGAATTTATTTGGGTTGCTCTGCTTGCATGAGCAAGGTTGAAATGTGCTACACTGCTGCAACAGTATGATTATATAATCCTTTGGTAGATATTGTATTACTGTGTAACTAATGTAAATTGTTTGCTTAATAGTTTCGCTAAATCAAACGATTTTGAAATGCTTAATTAGTTTGCTTTTAAATAACGTATGCCACCTGCAACTTTGAATATTACATCGTTAAGAATGTACTGTTAGAAATATAAATCTCTGCGAGCTAAAATTTCATGCTGTAAACATTTAAAACAGAAAGCAGTCTGTCCTGTCATCAGCCTACATGGTGCAGCTACTTTGAATGATTTCTCATCATTCTCCAAGTTTTTGTGAGTTCATATCAGTCTGAAAATATTGCTTTTAATAATGACTCAAAGACTTCCTCTGCTTTAAGTCTTCATGACATGTTCCTTTTGATTTCTTTTCTCGTTGCCTGTTTAAAAACAGATGGCTCGTAAAATAATGGTAACTTAGTTTATATGGTTTTATATGTAGCTCTGATAGCTGGCTGCAGCTTCCTGAATAATAAACACCCTAAATTACATCACTACTATCTTGTATTATTGTGACATTTTCTTAAATCACCATTTGTATTGCAAGCAAAGCAATGCATCATTACATTTCCCTTGTTTACTTCTGTTTGACTGTTGATCAGTAATGTAGGTAGTTAGTTTGTGGGAAGCAATAGGAATTTACAAGATTTAGGTTATGCAAACAAAACAAATCCCAAACACTACAAACAAGAGAGACTGTTTAGATACACTAAAAAGAAAATATGATGCTACTGTGAACTAAAAAGAACCAAAATATGCACTTGCATGATGAAATGTGATCTTATAAGTATGCGCTAAGATTTTGAGAGCATAGCATAGAATAGGATCCCATGAAAAGTGAAACATTAGCAGTGTTGGAAAACAGATTCAAGATATTAGTCGTAAAGAAAAGTCATCTTTGTATGTTTACTGTTTTAAAATTGAATGAACTATTCCAAGACAATTATGAGACATCATTTGGGATTTACACTCATTTTCCTGAAGTAACAAACCAATTTTCTTCATCTTCCCCATATCACAATTTTTAGTGAAAATGTTCACGAATATTTGTTTCACATCACTACTAAGCACCAAATCCATAAAACAGAAAAAGCTATACAGAAACCTTAAAATACACTCTTTTGCACAAAGATGCATTTGCTTGTTTTATTAAACATGATATACAGGATGTAAATGAAAAAAAGGTTTCATTTCACTTGAAACCAGTGAAACTGGACACCATTCTGAATATATTTAATTTGCCTACCTATAAGTGCAATATTACATGAATCCCATCATACCTAATAGATTAATTAAGTCATAGTCTCCTTCACTTTGTTTTGTAGATAACTCTCCCCTGATGGCCCAATGTAACATTTGTCATGTCAATTGCATTAGGGAATCAGATATTTTTCTGAAAATGTTGAAGTAGGATATACTAAAAGAACGATACATAGTAGCAACAGATTTAATGAATTTTTTTTAAATATGAGAATGTTACAAAAAATCTGAGGTGTTATGTTCACATGACTTTCTCTATTATTCCTTCTTTTATAGGTTCTGCAAACTATTCTTATGAAAGCTTGTTTTTTCCTATCTACTTCATGTTAATCGAGATAAGCCTTTGCAGAAGTTAGTTCCCTTGCATATTTTGTTATAGGTACAAGGGGAATAGGAAACTGAATCATAATCAGGTGTTTAAAAGCAGGTTGCCATATGCTGACCTTGAAATTCCATACTCTTTCCGTGACATTGCAAAAAACAACTGAATGGTGATAGCACTTAAAAATGGCCAAAATATTGAAAAATTCAAACCAATAATAACGGATATCTCAGACACACATGCACTCACACACAGACCTTATTTTAAAAATGATTTTTTTTTCCATATTCAGCGCCTCAAAATGTATTTCCAGTGAAAACTTGGAATGGAATTATTGGGTACAATGGAATACTTCCTCTACCTATTAGGTACATGGTAGAGAAAGTGAAAGGGATGACAACAATAATGTATTAGGCTCAAATTCAGTGTTACACTGTGTTTTTATTTGAAACAATAAATACATATGTAATTATTGAAATTAACAAGCTAAAATATACAAATTGTAGTGTTTGGTATGGAATATCATCATCACATTTAAAACACTGTAAGGGTATATTAGTTAATACCTTAACATAATGAATTTATGAATACTGGAATATTTTCAGAATGTTTAAAGGTTACTTGTACTTAGACTGGTTTTAAATGTGATAAAAGGATTGTGGATAACTATTGCAAGAAAAGGTTTAATTATGGAGAGAGTTCTGAAATATTGACATATGATTCTAAATTTAGAAACGTTTAAAGGACAGGTAAGTAGCTTAAGAAATATTATGGGGTGCAATGCTTGGATAATATTTGGAAAAGGAGAGAAACAAAAACTAAAGGATTTTGAAAAGAGACGAGATTATGATTTGAAGATGTATTGTAATGTGTTAAGTGGCTTAACAGAGAAGAGATCATTGGTATTTTTTTATAGTAGTGCTTAACACTTGCTCTTACTATATACAGCACCCCAGGTGATAACACACTGGTGATAACATGCAATGAAATTATATTTTGGGAAGGAAATCTTCTAGGCCTAAGTTTTGGGTACCTCTCAGGCATTTGACAGTTAAGAGGACTGAGGAAAACGTAGAAAAAACCTCAGCCAGGGAGGATGGCCCTGGCAGGAAGTGAACTGTAGACCTCCCGATTGAGACACACATTACCACGGAACCATCTCACTCTCATTGGTACCTTATATCAAGTAGAAAGTTATGGAATAAAGAAAAATACATTGATAAGTAAATAAGGAGGAAAGAGATGCAGCATGGGCCAGAACTGAAGTATTGAAGTTAAAAAGCCAGAGTAATTGTTTTAATACAGTAGAATCCATTATGTGGAGGGGAGGAAGACTCAGATCACATAATGTTTTAATTGTAAAGGAACTAAAAACTGGAGGGAGAAACTCATTAATCACAAATTGCTTGAAAAGGATGGAATGTTTCGAAAAGAAAGCAAGAGTGTGGGTCAATATTTGTATAATGTAAAAAATCTGATGTGTTACACTCACATGACTTTCTCTACTCTTGTACAAACTATTTTTACAAACTCTTATTCTCCATCTATTTCATATTAATCGAGAAAAACATTTTGCAGAAACGATCTTTTAACATGCAAAGAGAATTATATTTTACACATAGGGACCAATTCTAAAAATATTTGACCATCGCTTAAGGTGTACTATGTTCCCCTTGTTTTGTAATTGCTAGGGTAATATAGAAATGCAGTAGCCTTTAAGCATCAACATATATCTCAATAGCTGGTTGTTAGGTGCAAAACCATTCTCTATGCCACAGATTAATACTCTTTGCCTATCCAAGACAAAAAATGAATAACGAATTCCCATTTGAGAAAATAAGTATTGAAAAATTTAAGAGAATAACAAGCAATATCTCGAAAATGGTTCACTCAACAAAAAAATGTAAAGGACATAAATTGTGTATTTTAATGCGATCTGCATTTTTTTGTGTAGTAAAATTTTGTCTATCTCTTATGGTTTACCAGTTATGCAAAAGTCGTTCACAATGAAGAATACTTTTGGAGACATTCCCAGAAAATTCAAGATATACATTTTATTTGTCTTGAAACTATCTTAAACATATGATATCTTAATCAAAATTAGTTAGAGCCATTTTTGAGAAAATTAAAATTTTCGAAAAATGTTCCATGTAAAGAGTAATCTGGGGTGGGGGGATTTTCTTGAAAACCTTCGTGTCGCATCTCTGGGAGATACTGAACATAAATACCAAGTTTGGTGTTTATCCAACTGTTCGTTTCTGAGTTATGCTGTTCACAGACACACACAGACAGATGTTTCCAAAAATGCTTTTTTTGGATTCAGGGGGTCTCAAAACATACATTTCCGGTGAAATCTTCGTATCAAATTTTTGGGTGGAATATAATACTTCTACTTACTATACTTAGTAGAAAAAGTAAAAAAAAAAATCTGATGTGTTACACTCACATGACTTTCTCTACTCTTGTACAAACTATTTTTACAAACGCTTATTCTCCATCTACTTCATGTTAATCGAGATAAACATTTGCAGACTCTATCTTATTGCTAAGTTTCTTGTAGATGTAAGGGGAATATATATTTACAAGGGCAATATAGAAATACAGTAGCCTTTATGCATATACATATCTCTTAATAGCTGGTTGCTAGGTGCAGCACCATTCTCTTTGCCACAGATTAATACTCTTTGCATATACAAGACAAAAAAGTTAATAACGAATTCCCATTTGAGAAAATAAGTATTGAAAAATTTAAGGGAATAACAAGCAATATCTCGAAAGTGGTTCACTCAACAAAAAAAATGTATATAACATAAATTGTGTATTTTAACGCGATCTACATTTTTTGTGTAGTAAAATTTTGTCTATCTCTTATGTTTTACCAGTTATGCAAAAGGCGTTCACAATGAAGAATACTTTTGGAGACATTCCCAGAAAATTCAAGATATACATTTTATTTGTCATGAAAATATCTTAAACATATGATATTTTAATCAAAATCGTTAGAGCCATTTTTGAGAAAATTAAAATTTTCGAAAAGTGTTCCATGTAAAGGGTAATCTGGGGTGGGGGGATTTTCTTGAAAACCTTCGTGTCGCATCTCTGGAAGATACTGAACCTAAATACCAAGTTTGGTGTTTATCCGACTGTTCGTTTCTGCGTTATGCTGTTTACAGACAGACAAACACAGAGACATGTTACCAAAAATGCTTTTTATGGATTCAGGTGGTCTCAAAATATTTATTTCCGGTGAAATCTCGGTATCGAATTTTTGGGTGGAATACAATACTTCCCCTACTTACTATACTGATAGAGAAAGTAAAAATAGTGTAAATCCAGTGCGAATAGAGAGAAGGACAATTTCATTGTGGGTAATAATGCTTAGTTACTAAATTTTTGTGAATTGTAGTAATTGACTACTGAATGAGTAGTAAGGACCAAATTTCAGTAAACAAACCAATTGGAATTTTTTCTTAGCACTTTACCAAATAAACAAAACTTCAAGAACTAGCCCTATCCATTTTCAACCCCTTACTTACAGATTTGCACATTTTGACTATCTGGAACAACCTTTCGACACTTGTGCTTTAGCCTTGGGTAAAATTATAGGCTGCTTTAGAGAGTTTAAAAAGTATCCAATTCATATCATATTTTCAATTTTGTATGTATAAATCTGCACCATTTGATGTATGTGGTCAAAACTTAGTATGTTCGTGAATTAAAATTCAGCATTATTACAGAATTCTGTATACATACATTTAAAAATTACCCCGTATGCATATTTCTAACCCACTGTGTACAACTCAGCACTGTTTGACCTATCTAGACAAAATGTTGATCTCTTATGCCTCGATACACCCAAAAATTGTAGGGTGCTGCCTCCACTATATTTTCAACCTCATAGATATAAAACAACACCTTCTGAGATATCCAGACTTTGATCATTTATGCTTTAAGACCTAGCTAAAATTATAGGGTGCCTCATCCACTATATTTTCAAATCTTTAGATAAAATACAAACTATTTGCCTACCCAGACAAACAATGGAAAAAGTTATTGTCTGTTATGTGTTTGAAATATGTGAGATATAATTTTATATATTGGTTTCAATGCTCATCAAAACATAGCTAATACAACATTAACATTGTCATTCTTTCATTTCTGATCTGATGGTTTAACTCAGGTATGTCAAATGCCCCTTGTATCTACCTGCTGCAGTTAGCAAAGCATTTGCAGCTCAGAGTTCTCAGCATGATGTATAAAATTCCAGGCATATTCATGGGGCTTCTGTCATGACGGATTATATGATAATACAATGAAAAATGCATGAGATATTAAAGTATGAAAAATTATCATTCTTTTACTCGTTAGTAAATACAAGATTATTAAGTCTCATATGAAGTTTATGGGAGACAAGGTTGCTCAGCCTCAAATATGGAAAATGTCACTCAATACAAGCCTAATGACTAAATTTTATTTATTTTTTTTATTTATTTGTGAATGCTCTTTAATTACTATGGTTCACACCCATTCTATATTGGGTATGAAAGACCAGAAATTTTGCTTAGAGGCCTCTTCATCAGGCTTGAGGTTCTTTTATGTGCCGTAAGTCTTTAGTAAAGAAGAGACCACCGGTTTTACTTCCTTTCTGAAGGAAGCCATGATAAGGATTTTTACGCCCGAAAAAAATCCATTGCTCTCCGCTGGGTTTCAATTTGCAACCTCAGGAACTAGAGGCTAGCATGGTACTCCTTGATACGGTAATTTGTATCACAAATTATTTAAATGTAAATAATGATTGTAATATGAATATGTATTTTTATGTGACATTGATTTCAGATGTTTATTAATTGTAATTATTATTGTAAGGCTTTACTGAAACTGTCAATAATAACGCAATAATGCAGCGATGGGGTGAGCTGTTTATCATTACTGGGAACAAGGAAGTTACGTAATTTTGGCGCGTTTTCGGTAGAACCTTCTAGAATAGTTCCTAAAGCATATGTATTCGTGGTTTTCATTGGATATTAAAATAGACGCTAATGTTGGCGCATTTTATTAGCCAATAGCAGTTCATTTATAATCTTTAGGCGTATCTTGAGGCAGGCATATAAATAGGGTAGGTTCGAGGTAGCTTGCCCTTCAGTTCATCAAAATTTCGTGTACACTACACGTCGTCAGTCAGTCCTTCAGTTCGTCAAGTTATGCGCAGCAAAATCATTAAAGATCTAAAATATTATACAGTTAAATATACACAAAGTTGAAGTACGTGAGTTAAAAGTGATAAGTAAGAAGTTATTACAAACAGTTTCAGTTTGGCGAGTATCTACATCAATATGTAAAAGTGTTAGTGAACGTGTTCGGCAATAAAAATTATAAAACAAATTTTCTTCATCAGTATAATTCCTGGATAAAAGATTCCTTTCCATTTCACAACCTGCAAAGAGATACATGTTCGACCCAAACAGCTAGCTGGAGGACATTTAAAATGAATTATTTCAAAACTGATGCAAATTGCTACGCCAGATGGAGCTACAAACCAAACAAATGAATGACGTCACAAGATGGCTTCAACACTGATGTAAACAACATTACGTAAAGCAATTTCTCTAGCAAATTGGCTCCCAAACGTGGAGCTACAATAATGTTACGATAAATACAACATTAATATCGTTACAAATTGGCTTCCACAACGTGGGGTTAACAAATACAAAAACATATTACGTAAACAAGCAACATTCTGTCGCATCCTAGACCATGGAGGAAAACCTACATTTATTTGATATAGCAAATGGACAGCATGGAATGAAGGCAGAAATGAATTAAAAAATTGTTTTATTGTTTAGTTATCTGGTGTTTGTCTTTTCTGGCAAAAACAGAGCTAGACTAATTTGTATGCAGCCAATTAATTTTTGTATTTGTATTGTTCAGTATCAAGCAGAATATTTAAAGAAGTCTAGGTTCTGGCCCAAGTCATTCTCTCCATAAAATCAATAATACATGATCCCAATCCCTGCTTAACCACTAATCAACAAAATAAATAACAGATATGAGCTGTAACACCACATACTCGTAACAAAAGTCCCATCAGAATTAAATTTATTCCATCTCATATACTGGTCATTTTCAGCTTAAACATACTCTTCATTGAAACTCGATCTCCATCTTCTTCTATGGTGTGAGATTCAGAATCAAACCATAGCCTCCTTAATTATTCACCATCTGACCCTATTCAGGCAGTTTGCATCTCCATCTTATTTTGAGTAGGATATTAGCATCTCTTGCCACTGCATCAATCCAGTGGTCCTTGGGTCTTCCTAAAGACCTTCTACCTTTGTTTTGGCAAAATAATACCTTCTTAGTAATTTGGTTGTCATCCATCTAAACAATGTACTCAGCCCATTGCAATCTTTTGAAATTTAATGGTGGTAACTAGATCATTATCTTTTTAGAGATTATACTATTCATTATAATGATTCTCCATATGTACTTGTCCTGAGTTGGCCATACATTCATAGAATCCTTCTTTTGAAGGAGTTGATTATGTTAGCGGTTCATTTGTTCAGAGTCCAGGTCTCACTGCCAATGTTATAATTCGTCTGGTCATAACTTTACATAATGTTGCCTTAGATTGATGATGTACACTCCTTGACTTGATTATTGATGCATACACTTCCTTAGAGACATGTATCCTTTTCCTTATTTCATTGATTTCTTCATTGTCTTCTATTATCCAATATCCTAAGCATTTGCATTGTTTTTACTATTTCTAGACTCAAGGACCCAACTTCAAACTAATGAGGTTTCTTAATTTTCCTTTTGGTGGTAATCATAATTTGTATTCCCTTGTAGTTGTATCAGATTAGTTGATTTCTTAGTTCTTGCAGTGTCTCTTTTGCTCTTGCATTGGATCGTATCATTACCTTGATATCCCACAATCTGGACCATTTTATATTCCAATGTAAATTTCCATCGAGTGATAGTTGCCTGATCAGATACTCAAGTGCTATGTTGAGCATGGTTGGTGCCAGCCCATCCCCCTGTTTTAGCCTTCATGTGATATTAAAAGGGTCTGTTATACCTGTCTGTAGTTTGATTTTAGAGTTGTTTGTATCATTGTTAATCTGATTAGTTGTTCTAGTTTAATAGGTATTTTAAAATGTACCAAAATCTAAAGAAGTTTATTCCCATCTACACTATTGTATGCTTCTTTAAGTTGACAAAGATTTGTGTTAGATCCAGATTGTTTCACACATCGTTTCCATCAATATTTTAACCGTAAGTATTTTATCTGTGGTGGATTTTCCAGTTCTAGAACAACTTTGGTATTCTTCTGATATTCCATTGGCATATGGTTCCAATCTCATTTGTAGAATCCGTGTAAATATTTTATAATACATGTACAGAAATGATGTGCCTTTATAGTTTCTACAGTCTAGCTTATTCCCTTTTTAATAAATATACTACTAGGCTCATTTTCTATTCTTTGTGCATATATTCTTTTTCCATACCTCTTGGATCATTTTATGTATATCTATCTCAATTCCACCATACTTTATTAATTCATTTGAAATTGTGTCAACATCAGGGGCTTTGAAGGTTTTCATGTGTTTATGTTCTCTTCCACTTCTTGCAGACTAGAATTCCTCTACATAACTATCATTTATTTGTAACTCTTCAGTTTTTTCTTGCCTTATACAGTGTGGTCATTTTATGGTGAGGCCACGGATCACATGTATGCATGTTCCGCACACTGTCCATTACATTGGGAGTTTTTCATTCGCAACTCCCGTATTACTTACGAGTGATAGTAACATACACTATAATGAGTACTAACATTGTTATAAGCAGGGTTAGGATTTTTAGATGCGCACCTTTTTTTCTTAGGGTAAGTTAAAGCTGTGCGGAAAGATATCACAGTGTGAAATTTTGTTTCTAGTTGTGAAAAGAGGCATTCTTTCTCGCACCCTTTTCCCTTTTTTTGGACCTTTACCCCTTTTTGGTACCTGTATCCCATTTTCCCCCAACCATGCCCATAATCCCCTTTCCCCCCTTTTTTCTTTCAAGTTTCATTCCAATTTATTCTTTAACTTTCAATTAACATCTCCTCAGCGTGCTGTGTACGTGCGAATAGTAAGCCTACCTCTTTCAGTAAACGCCGCTCGGAAATTGAAAGCACACCCACAACAATGGAAAATAATTGTCTTCGACGAAAACCTCTATAAAGTAGCCCGCAATAATGCAATTGACAATGAGTGATTCTATCCCACCAGAATCAGTAGCCTGCTGTTCGTGAATGTGAGTTTGTTACTGTGAGAGACGTCATCTGTTTGCGTGGAGACAAAGGCTGGGCACGCAGAGACGGCAGTAACCTTATCCGTGCAGTTCCGAGAATTATTAAGACTGGGTTCTGCTTGAAACTACTAGAAATCGCCGAGACTGAAGTTCCAGCATGAATGAGAACATTCTGGTAATTGTCGTGGTGTTATAAGAGAATGTGGACAGCGAATAGGCGCAAGAGTGAGTTGTGTGACAGTCACATTGTGTTAGCAAGTGAACTAGTGTTAGCTCTCCAAACGAGTGTACTAGTACTAGATTTTACCATGCCAAAGGTGTCCAGTGCTCGATTTATTGTTCTGGCTGAGGAATTCAAACAAGATTTCATAGACACTGATGGAACTGTTATGCGATGTACTATTTGTGATTAAGGAATTTTGTTAGATGAAAAACACCAGCGAGATCACATCAAAAAACATATTTCTAGCTCTAAGCATCAAATGAACAAGACTCTTCAAGCAAACAAATCATGGGAACCTCTATTAAGAAATGAGTTTCAACAGAGTTCTTCAAAAAGCCAAAATTTGAAGTAATTAAATATTGATTAGTGTGCAGCTCTTACACAAGCAGGAATTTCACTCAATAAGGTGAACCATCCAGCCTTCAAGGGATTTCTTGAAAAATACACAAAGATGTCAATGCTCGATGAGAGTACTTTAAGAAAAAAGTACATGGAGCCTGTTTACCAAGAAACCATAGAAAGAATCAAGGTGAAAGTGTCTGATTGCGATGTGGGAATCATTGTGGATGAAACCATAGACTCAATGGAACGATATGTTTTGAACATTTTAGTTTTTCCCTTAGCAGAAGAGAAAGTTAAGCCCATGTTGTTAAAAATGTTCGAGCTGCAGAAAGCCAGTGCCAGTACAGTAATGCAATCCATTATGGACTTCTGCCAAAAACTCTGGCCTACTGGTATTGAGTTTGAAAAACTTCTTCTTGTGTTTACGGACCAGGCTCCAAACATGGTTTCAGCTGATAACCAATTGAAACCTTTATTTCCTAACTTGAAGCATGTGACATGTTTGGCTCATGCCCTTCACAGGGTTTGTGAATCCATAAGGAATGAATACAACATTGCAAATCAATTCATATCTGCCCTGAAGAAGATTCTACAGAAAGCTCTGAGCCGTGTTGTTTACTACAGGGAAATCACTGGCCTGCCCCTTCCAAATTTCCTGGTCATTACTCGCTGGGGATCTTGGATTGAGTGTGCTGCTATGTTGTATGAGAATTTTTGCAAAATTAAAGAGTTTGTGCTTTCTTTGGATCCATCCGATGCAGGTGCAATTTCCAAGGCACAGCAACTTCTGTTACCGGAGAAAATACATAATTTGCAGACAGAACTATATTGTGTCCATAGGCAAGTGCCTGCCTGCAGCTATTAAATGACTGGAAGAACAAGCTCTGGAAAAGGAAAAACAATGGGATATTTTTACTTCCGTGATGGAGCAGTTAGATGGCTTTGCCAAAGACAAACTTGAATCTAGTCTTCAGGATAATCCAGACATTAAGGAATTTGCCACATCTCTAGGGTTGCCAATCCGAGTGAATACAAGGTTTGCCCCACTGGTTTCTGTGGATGTTGAAAGAAGCTTTAGCATCTACAAAGACATTCTATCTCCTAATAGAAACAGACTTACTTTTAAAAATGTGGAGATGCTTAATGTCTTGAAGAACAACAGCTTCATGTTTTTTCCTTCTTTTGATGAGTGATAATTTGAAGTACTTGTTTGTAGTTCAGTAAATTAGAATAGAGGAAAGAGAAATCGTTGAATTAGATAAGGGAATGCACAACTAAAGTTAACCCAAAATCTCAAAAATCTAAAAAAAAAAAATTGTTCCCAATTTTCCATTGCTTGTAGTTTTAGAATCCACTTTTATTTTTGACCTAGCGAACGCTTCAGGATCGTTACGAGACTTTTTAAATATCCTTGCACATTTGGTTGCTAGCTGTTTATATTTTTAAAACTTCATTTTAAGGCATTTCTTATTTTCAGCATTTCTTTATATTCAAAATGTTCCACACGATGTAGTTTTCATCCATTCATATTGACATTTTTATGCTTATTTCAAAAACCCAAATAAATAAAACCGTCATATAATTTTTCTGTATAATGAACAGTTTTTGCGCTACTAATTTTTGAAGATAACAATGCATACAAAAAAATGCAAATACAAAACTGCAAAACTTTTTTGCTCTTAAACCAAGAATGGTAGAAAAAAAATTATATGACAGATTTGTAGTTCCTTGACATAGAAGCAACATAAGATTTTTTTTTTTTGAAAAATGCATCATGTGTTGCATTTTGCAATAATTTTATATTTTGAAAGTTAATAACTTGAAAACTAATTAATATTTTTGATTGAAATTCACAAAATTTCAGTTGTGCATCCCCTTAAATAAACCAGCACCTTATTGTCCCTTTTTTCACCTTATTTGAGCACCTTTTCCCTTTGTTTTTTCATCTGTAATTTACACCTAAAAATACTATGATTATTAGTGGTGTTAGAAGCAGTGTTCATCTACATGGAGACATTCCTGCCATCTTTGGATGAAATTTCCATTCACACACATGTTCTTGCATAACTCATAATTTCTATTTTTATATTGTTCTTAAGTTCATCTGTGGTGTAGGGATTGTTCCTATAAACTTTATATTTTAGGGTTCCCCAAAATAGATGTACCAATTTTGTCAATTTTTTTCTCCATTATAACATCCTGTTTTCACTTCTTAGGTTTGCATTTAGTGATCCTGTTGTCCTGAACTTATTAACCAGACATCTAACAGTTTCTCTACCTGAAACTGTTAACAGAAAATTTCCCCTGAAATTGTCTATACACCTGTCTACGTGATTCAGTTTTTACTGTGTATCAGGCATAAAAATTCATTTTTCAAGCATGAATTTGTTGGCAGACAATGCAGTGGACTAATAACAAGACATTAACGCTCTTAAGCAAATCACACATAACATAGATGTCTGCATACACTTTCACCTTTGAGAGCACAACTCTCTTTACAGCAGAACACAAGGCAGCGACTGAAGCAAAGCTGATAAAGATAACCTTGAATGTGCCATGCATTACTAGTTGTGCATAGGAAAAGTACCAAGGTCACTGCAGTATAGCGTGCTAAGCATATAGCCGATCTGTGGCCTCACCTTAAAATGACTACACTGTATTTGTTCCCTGTATTAGCTCTGAATTCAGCAATTTATCAAGACTTCCTTCCATTTCTGTGTTATTTTTTAATCATCCCCTATTATATTGCCATCTATATCTTTGTGTTGGCTTTAAATCCTTCTTTGATACTTTTAATTTTCTGGTAATTAAGCTTGGTGTTACTATCTATAAAACGCCCATAGAATTCCATTAATTTCTTCCTTTAGAGCTTTAATTTTCTTCCTTTATGGCAAATTCTGTTGGTTCTTCTTTGTTCTTTATATTCATTTCTGTCTGGTTGGTCTGTTAAGATACTGTTTTATATGCTTTGTTTTGTTTTTGGATACATTCGATGCATTCCTCATCAAACCAAGAATTCCTTTCTCTCTCTCTCTCTCTCTCTCTCTCTCTCTCTTTCTTTCTTTCTTTCTTTCTTTATTTATTTCTCCTATTACTTCCTTGGCAGTTTCTAATATTCCTGTCTTTATTTTCTGCCAATGTTCAGTTCTATTTGCATTATTATATCCTATTTTTGGTTCAATGTTATCCAGTTTCCTAGCTATCTCTGCTTGATATGCTTTCTGTACCACAGTATCTTGGAGTTTATATACATCCAGAGCTATTATTTTTGTGTTCAACCTGCTTAATGTTTTCTTTATCGAGCTCTAAAAGTTGTTTTAACTAGGAAATGGTCTGTTCTACAACGTATTCCTTGGAAGGATCTTATATTTATGCGCTTCTTTCCTCAATAAGTACATGATCTATTTGATTTATAGTTCTGGTCAGGTGACTTCCATGTTCCCTTATGAATATCCTTGTTTGGGAAGAATGCCGAGCTTATTCACACATTCTTGCTAGTTGCAAGATCATCAAGCATTAATCCTTATTATTGGATTTGTCCTGTCAACTGTGGTTCAGTTGTTCTTTTGTGAATCTTTTTCCTTGCCTACTATAGCATTAGCATCTCCAACAATGTTCTTTATATCATTTGATGGAAGCTTGTCATATACTTGTTGTAATTTTTTGTAGAATAGGTCTTTTATTTCATCTTCCTTCTCTTCTATATGTGCATAGATGCTGATAATAGTTATTGTAAAAATTAACATCATTATTCTTAATATACATATTCTGTTACTGATAGCCTCATACCCCAAAGACTGGATTTTTGTGTTTTCTTAACTATACATGCTACCTCTCCTTCATTTTGTTTTGGATTCCCCCCCCCCCACTGCTGATAATAGTAAAGCGTTCAATATCCCATATTTGTTAACCAAGCCATCTTTCTTCTTGAATAACAGTTATGTATATTATGTGTCATGATCTGTAACAATAAATCTTTCAATGCTCCTGCTCTCATTAATGACGTGACATTCCAAGTGCCTAACTTGCAGTCCATATTCTTATATTTTGATTGTTGCCCATTAACTCTGTCTAATTTCTAAGGCATAATGATTGGTTTCTAAACAATTTAGTTTTACATAGAGGGGTTGTTGGCTCTTTGCCCTCTGATCTGGAAGGTTAGGTGATTTTCCTTAAAGAGTATCTGTCCCATAGACCAGCTCTTCCACCACAGCTTTAGAGTTTGATCTACCCTGATTTTCTGTTGGGGTTTACTCTCTTAGCCTTGGAAGTTTCCTCTTCACTGCAAAACAGCAGTTCTCTCTATTAACCCAAGAGAATGAGTCATCTCTTCCACTTTGTGCACCATACTATGTTTCCTACTCTGTCGCATCCATCATTGAGGTCTTCACCATAAGTGAAGGGCTAAGTGCTCATGTGTACTATCAGCCAGGCCAGCTGAGTCAAGATTTTTTTTAAATTAGGTGTTATTCCTTCCCCTCCTCCTTTCTCAATTGGGCTTGGGACTGATTATGGCAGACTTAATCAATCTCCATAGCTGAAGCATATCATCAAATATGTTTTTAACTGAATAGTTGCACCTAATAGGGATCTAATTAGCAAAGATATATCTTTTCTCAAGAAAATGAAAGGGAAAGAATAACTTTGAAATGGTAGAAGGAAGTTCTGTTAGATGACCAACACTGCAGTGCACAGTAAAAGAATATTTACTAAAAACATCATTACCTTAGAGACCCGAAGAGGAAGTTCTGCTTTGATGACTGTTCAATCAAAAGAAAAGTATTATAGGTTTGTGTCAGTTAAATCCCTATTTGAGATAACTATTCATCTACTAACTCTATCTTTATCTTCAGAATTTTTTTTTGAACTAAGACTAGTTTTGGAAGATGAGATGTGCACTTACACAAACCGCAATTTGAAATCATTTGATAATCCAATATACATAAATTGTATTTCTAAACATATTGTTTTAAGAATAGTAAGTTTTTAGGTAATGCCTATGTTCTCTTTTTTCACAAATGCTTTTGTTTGCTTTTACTAGGAGTGATACAAAAAAAAAAAAAGTCTTGAAAACTGTTTTTACTTACAGGTTTAAAATTGTTAAAATAACAACTGCAAATATAAAAATGAAAAAACAGTAAAAGCAACACACAAAGCCTTGTATTTTACTGAATAGTAAGTAAATAGTAATAAAAATAATAAATTGATTTTACAGCACTTAAGTGTGTAGCATTTACCATAACAAACCCTTATATTTCCAATAACCAGTTCACCCCCTTTCAGTACATTTTTCATTTTTTGCTCCTCTGTTGACATTGAATCTCACCCCCATGCAAGCACGTATTTTTATTTTGTTTCACTTAAATTTCCTCATCATGATTAATAAAATTAAGTGATTGATGAAACAAATTAGCCATGAGTAGTTCGATAGGCATTTTTTATAACCTTTGATGCCTCTGATTACAGTTAATGGCACAGCAGTCTGTGGATACAGATGATATATTAAATGATAATTGGGAAATGAAATTTGGGAAGCTCTAAGTTCAGGGTATGTCCATGAGGGTCTGGAAAAAACCAGTCAAGGAGGGTAGTTCATGTGGGATCTGAAATTTGGTCCCTGGCTTAACAACCTTTACTGTCTGTGTTCAAATTAAGGGAAATGTTTTAAGTGGGGGAGGGAGGAATTTATCTGAGCAACTGATTAGAAACTGGATCTGGTTCCATTGTGTAACAGACAGCCAGTTTGGGGCCACATTGAATAGCAATTATTTGAGCTGCAGAATTTTGTAACAAACTCCTAGCTTGGTAGTGGCATTCTGAAACTTAGATTACCAACACCTTTTCACAAATATTGAAGTTGAAATGTGTGTATTTCTGCAAATTTATCACTTCTTGCCAGCTTTCTGCCTGGCCAGTTAATTTTTGGCTGAAAGAGGTGAACTGAAGCCCAACTTCCTTTGAAGTGTTTGCATGTTGTAAGAGCACATTGAGTGCTTTGCTAAGCTGCTTGTTTTATTATAACTTTGTTCATTTTTATATTTGTCCACTATGATTATCTCACCTGGCAAGTGAGAAATGGGAGAGTTGGCCAATGACCTCATGAGAATGTTTTCATTGTCTTTTAATTTTTTTCAGCTGTAAATATATATACACACGAGGGCAGTGCCAGAAGTACCCGACCTGACATTACATAGCAGTTGTTTCAAACAAATGACTATGGTAGAAAGTACCACCATTATAAAGCTTAAGTTTGCAGTTTGATGATGCTACGCTATTTAGTAGTTGTTTGTCAGCCATTAGTAGTGAACTCTCTCAACGAATTTGTACACATGGATAAAACTGGCCACCATTTTGTGATACAATACTTTCATTTGAAAGGTCTTAGTCCAGCTAATATTAAAGCTGAGCTAGATTCTACTCTGGGGGAATCTGCTCCTTTGTTTGTAACAGTAAAACATTGGGTGGCAGGGTTTAAGCGAGGTCATACGAGCTGCCAAGACGAACATTGCAGTGGTCGACCAAATGAGGTGACCACATCAATAATTGTGAAGAAAATCCACAAAATGGTATTGGATGACTGTCGACTGAAAGTGCACGAGCTAGCAGACATCATAGGCATTTCAAAAAGTGCTGTACATCGCACACTAGCTGAAAATTTAGACATGAGAAGGCTGTGTGCAAGATGGGTGCCACGTTTACTCATAATGGAACAAAAGCAGCATCATGAGGATGTTTCAGTTGAGTGTTTGGCATTGTTTTGCTGCAATAAAGCAGAGTTCTTGCGTTGATTCATAACCATAAATGAAAATGTGTCCATCACTTCACACTTGAGATGAAGGAACAGTCAAAACAGTGGATTGAAAGGGGGGAATCAGCTCCAAAGGAGGTGAAGACAGTTACATCTGTAGGCAAGGTCATGGCATCAGTTTATTGGGATGCGCATGGGATAATTTTCATTGATTATCTTCAAAAAGGAAAAGCAATCAGTGGTGAGTATTATGCAAATTTATTGCAGTGTTTGAATGATGAAATCAAGCAAAAACGGCTGCATTTAGCGAAAAAGAAAGTTCTCTTTCATCAAGACAATGCACCAGTTCACACATCCATTAATGCCATGGCCAAAATAAATGAGTTAAAGTTGAATTGCTTCGCCAGACTTAGACCCCTCTGATTATTTTCTGTTTCTAAAGTTGAAGAAATGGCTTGGTGGTAAACGATTTGCCAACAATGAAGAGGTGGAGTTTGCAGTTGATGGCTATTTTGCAGAACTCAACAGTTCTCACTATAAACAGGGTATCAAAGCTATTGCACATCGCTGGGAAAAGTGTATCGACCCGAAAGGAGACTATGTACAGAAATGAAGATGTTTTTACCCAAAATTTTTGTGCTTTCTTTGTTAGGTCGGTTACTTCTGGGACAGCCCTCGTATATATAATTTTTTTTTATTTGAGCTTAAATTTTTATCACTGTGGGGATCTACTGGCTTAAGAACCATCAAATTACAAGTTGAAATTTGAGAAGCTACAAAAAAATTGCTGGGAAAAACCAGTTTTTCCAAAAATTGAAACTGCTACTCTTAAAGGTTTTGGAAGCATAAGGATAAGTTTCAATCAGTTTTGCCAGTTTTGTGACTTACAGTTAGGTCCAGCAACAGTTCCTTTGTGGATTTCATTAACAACTGTCTTGATTGCTTGGAAGACCTTGGCAAGACATAGAATAAAGTTTGTCTTGAATGTGTTGCCTTCATTCACTGATATTTGCCTTGTGGAAAAAATTATAAAACAAAACATTTAAAATAATTTGTAAGAAGTTATTTGTTCCACTAAACAGTTTCTGTAGGTTTTGTTTACTAATACCACCAAAATTTATCATTAGTCACTAAAAAACTTCTGGTTACTAGAGATTACATTTACACCAATACCAGATATTGGTGTAAGACAACAAAACATGCTATTTGAGCATGAAAATTGCATTACCATCTTTCCCGTATACTGTGGTCATCTTCCCCCCCTAAAAGTAAATATGCATATATTTAAAATTCAAGACCTTTTCACCCTACATTTTTTTAATGTTAAACACACGTTAACTGTTTATTGCTGGAATTCTTTTGCTGCATATGCTGGCCATCCATTCAAAGCCAAAAATTGCGAGTTCAAGTCCCAGCAACTGCATTAAAGTGTGCATATGATAAAGGATGGGGAGGGCCCAAGTAATTATGAATAAACCAGTGTAATGGCATGCTTGGATGCTGATTGGATTGTATTTTGCTGCAGTTGTATGGATTTTGCACATTATTATTATATAAAAAAACACTACAGCTTTATTGAAAAAAAAAACTAATACTTTCACAATGTAAAACAGATGTAACTATTTTATTGTTGAAGGTTAGTATAATGTGAAATTAAAAAAAAAAAAAAAAACTTTGCATCAAATATGATACACCAAGCTATAAAGTGTTAAGAAAAGATTAATCTGGGAATTTATTTAGCTGTTGTTTACGCAACAGTAATAATTATCCATGGCCTCCACTTACTGAGTTGCCCCAGCATTATATTGTACAAACAGCTACAGACAATGACAGACAATGCATAGGCATTGTGTATTCAGTACCTTAACATAGCAAACAGTTTTCACCCTGTTAAATAATGAAGAATACAAAACTGAATAGGAAAAAGTATATTTCACAGCCACAAGCAGAGGGTTCAACATCGACTAACATGAATAAGCCAAGTTTGTAAAACAGAAATATAGAGGATACCACAAAGCTTAGTCACATAGAAACTGGCTACATGCAGTTTAAGTAGTTCAGTATTTTCTGAAAGGACATTATAAGTTTAGTAAAATGCTCAACAAATGTAAAATAATCCTAGATTTACAGAAAAATTCAGCATAAGAAAAGTTACCTTGCAAGAACTTAAAGATACAATTCCACAATACAGAAAATTTGAGCTCTAGAAAAGAAATGTTTCCTGATCAGCAAGATATATATACTAGCTGTAACATAGGTATAACTCTGGGTGTGGGCTTAATTTGAAAAATATTTGTTGGACTTGGGCTTGAAAATAAAATGAAAAATGTTTATTTATCAGATTCAATATATGCATTTTATTTGTCATGTAAATATCTTAAACATGTGGTACTTTATCAAAACGACATTAATACATTTTTCTATATATATAAAAAATTAACGAAAAAAAGAGAAAATAATGATGAAACATATAAATTTATACATTTTGTGATCTACGATGTTGAGATGTATGGAATAGCACAGTTATTGCAGTATGCACACATCCATTGCAGTAGTAATAATTAATAAATGCTCACTTAGGCCAATTGCAAATAATATTACACAGCATAGTAGCTGTGAACTCCACTTCCCTCTGTCCACTTACACCCAGACTGAGCAGAGTGCAGTAATTAGGGTAGCATGTGATCATTAAGGCAATATGATGTCAGCATGTCGCTTACTGCATGAAGATTTAAGGGCCTCATCCACCATTATTTATGTAAAGGGTTCCTCAATTGGTCCCAAGGACTTTACTGTACCCCTACCACACAGCAGGGGAAAAAATTGTCAGGAAATTGAACCAAAGTCCCTTGCACTTCAGACAACAGCATTTCGAGGACTGCTAATAATGATAATAGCAAAATAATTTTATTTAAAACAAAATTAGACAATTGGACTAGATGGTACAGTATAACCTATTCTCGAGCTTGGTTTAGACTAGGCCAGGCTGAACTGAACCTAAGAATTTTGGCTGTGCAGACCTATAATACATAGGTAAAACCAAAAGGAGACCTAAAAGCCAGATTTAAAGAACACATGAACTACAAGCAAACAGAAATCAGTAGTAACATATTACATCTGGTCTACCAAATATGAAATGGTGCCAAACATTAAATTGCTAAAACCTGCCAAATACACTACTAACAATGAATGCATAGAAGAAAATTTTTGAAGTAGAGCATAAAAACATAAAGTAGAACATGGACTTACATTTGTCCCCAGCTAACTCTCTCTGGAAATTTATCCCATCAGCTGAAGTTAATGCCACTACAAACACCAACCCTACACTCGCCTCCACCATAGAGCTGTCAGGCACCAGTTTATGAGTATTGTTGTCCTCAAAACATGCTCAAGAGCTTAAAAAGATTGGTGATGTTTAGGTTTTCAGATTGTAACTATAAACTTAGATAACCTGTAATTCCTTTCTAAACAAGACCATTTTAGTGACTATTATTAGAAAAATAATATGGGGCAGGGGGAATTGTGAATCTTAAAATATGTTGTTGTTACAATGCTGCCCATAGGTCAGTGACCTTTGGGGAAACCTTGTTCTACCAAGTGATGGCTGAACCCATTTGTTAAGTGGAGGCACTCGGCAGGTGGTGTCCGTTACCTCTGATGGCCTTGTTTCTTATAACTTTGCCCTCATAACATGTATCCTTCTGTGCTTACTTTCCATCCCCTTTTATCTATTGGCTAATGCATACCTTTGAATGCCAATGTATGAAAAATGAGCTGTGTGTCATGCAACGTCAGGCGATAAAACACTCTTTTCATGATAAATGCATGTGTTTTTGTCGTCCATCCTGTGAGGTAGGTTTAAACCAAAGATACCTCCTACCTATTTGATTATTATTATTATTATTATTATTATTATTATTATTATTATTATTATTAATATTATTCCAAATGCATTAACTATGTTACATAATACATTTTAGTAATACTTATAAAAAAGATAGTTTGATAATTCTCTTCGAATATTAAGATAAATATCATTTCAAATAAGGAACTAGTTTTTATTGCACAACAACCTAGCAGTGAGAGATAACTAGTGCCCATGACAGTTAAGAGATGTGAGGGAAAGTTATATAGAACAGGGTTTAGTATGATAATGAGGAGGTGATAGAACAAGAGGATGTACAATGTTTACCGTGGACTCCAAATCTTGGAGATACATCACATAAGCTAGCCAAAGGTGAAGCTTTGGATAGGGCCAGCTTAAAATTGCCACCCTAGAGCTGTGAATCGAACCATGGACCTTCAGCATGAGAGCTGCAAACGAAACCACTGAGCTACCCCGACACTTGGATCTTAAAATGTGTGTATATTTTTCGTTTAGTCACCATTGAATGTTTTTACAACAGTATATAGAAAAAACATTGTAATTGTGAAGTAACACAATATTTCAAATTACATTTAAGTGTAAATATAATGTTAGTAGAAGGTGTTTTTTTTTTCTTTCTTCTTTCAATTTGTATCCGCCTTTAACTATAATGGTCATATTGGTGGACTTCTGCATTTGGAAGATATTGCCTATCGGCAATGGTGTTAACTCATACATTTTATTGAATTTTGGATTTTCTGGTTTTCCTATGGTTTTTTTATATATATTAAATCATATACACATTCATACTTCTAGACTCTGGTGAGGATCGGGAATGATCTTTGCTAGAGAAGAATTCCCATCTCCCAGCTGGGAATCAAATCCAGGCCCCCTCTCAAGAAGAAAAATTGTTTATTACAATGAGCTACTTTCTTGGAAAAGGTTTGTTCATACTCAAGTTCAAAATCACAGTGAGTTTTCTTGAAGTTTTAGAATTGAAGGATATTCATCTCTCCTCCAATAACTGGCCCTCTCTACCTCTAAAATCATAGTACCACATCTGATGCTACCAAGTTACTTGATATTTTCCATATCTAGTCTTCCCATGCTAGCTGCATAAAAGAAATCAATGTGAAATGAATAAAATTGTCAGTTAATTAGCAAGTAGAGGGCAGGAAAATTCAATAGATAAACAAGTATAAATAACAATAGAAAAATAATGGAATTTATTTAAATACCAATTACGTGATTTTAGTGTAAAAAACTTTTCGTTTCCAGATGCTAGCAACATCCCAAGGTTGCCTTGTTAAGTCTACTATCTGAAGCTTTGGCTATCTCTCCAGTGCTTTAATCTCCTCCATTTTAAGAATTGTCATTCTGCATTTCCATGGGTTTACATTGACAAAAATTAAAAAATTTCATGTCTTCCTATGTTAGTATTAACTTGTAGGAATCCAAGCAGGTATAAATTTGCTACTTTGTGCAAATGGCTCTGCTGCTATTGGGGATTTGAAGAATCCTGTAGGTGCGTAGCAGTTGCTCGGGTGCAACGCACCTGGACTTTGAAAGTTTTATGAAGTGTGTTGCAGTTACTGGAAGGGAAAACTAACATCACACCTTCTTTCACAGTGTAGGTATTTACTTTTATTTAGTACTTAGAAATTTTGCATTCAGTATTTATTTTATAATGCATACTGTTTACATAAAAAACACTGTTTTCATTAATTTTGTGTGATTTGTAAAATAACCTTAAGTGATAGAGAAAAATGGAAATCACTGTTCAATTTAGCATATCAGAATTAGTTAATATCACCTTTCAGATCTCAAACCAGCGAAGAAAGTTATATTTTGCAGGACATTGTTATTACACATGATGTGGTATTATGTTTACGTAATATGTTTTTACGTAATGTTGTTAAAACTTGAGGATCTTATGTTGTGCTGCTTTTGTTTTGTTTGGTTACATAATTTTTAACTGCCCCACGTATGGGAGCCAATTTGTAACGGTATTAGTTATAATGTTGATGCTTGTGATGTTTGTGTATGTGTGTTTACTTCACGCGTTGCCATCTTGTGACGTCATTCATTTGTTTGGTCTGTAGCTCCATCTTGTGTTAGCAATTTGCATCAGTGTTAGTGTTCGTTTGATTTCATTTCAAATGTCCTCCGGCTAGCTATTATCCTGTTGGCTTGGGTCGAACATGTGTCTCTATACAGGTTGTGAAACGGAAAGGAATCTTTTATCCAAAAATTACACTGATGAAGAAATTTGTTTTATAATTTTTATTGTCGAACACGTTCACTATCACTTTTACATATTGATTTAGATACTCGCAAAACTGAAACTGTTATAATAACTTCTTACTGATCACTTTTAATCAACGTACTTCAACCTTTTGTATAATTAACTTTACCATATTTTAGATCTTTCATAATTCTTGCTGCACGTAACTTGTGAATCTATATCCGATGTATGACGAACTAATACTTTCGACGAACTGACTGACTGAAAACGACGTGTAGTGTATGAATGCTTTCGGCGAACTGAAGGACTGACTGACTGACTTTACCTCTAACTTGGCTCCTATTTATACTCCCACTCCCCGATATGCCTAAAGATTATAAATGAATTGCAATTGGCTAATAAAACGCGCCAACATTAGCGTCTATCTTAATATCCAATGAAAACCACGAATACATATGCTTTTAGGGAAACATTCCAGAAGGTTCTCAACGGAAAAAACGTGTGAACATTACGTAACTTCCTTGTTCCCAATAATGATAAACAGCTCACCCCCCTTTCTGCATTATTGCGCTATTATTGACAGTTTCAGTAAAGCCGTATAAACTTATTTCCCAATAATAATTACAATTAATAAACATCTGAAATCAATGTCACATAAAAATGCATATTCATATTACAATCATTATTTACATTTAAGTAATTTGTGATACAAATTACTGCATCATATGCCCCACTAGAAACATAATTATGAACATTTACAACATGTTTGGAAATTTTATAATTGTGTTTTTAGTCTCCTAAATCTTGGAACACACGCTATCACTTTCACTTAACACTTCACACGTATTTAACACACGACATATTTTTTTTTTTTTATCTTGCCACTACTTACTGGCTCTGGTTGAATTTGTTTAGACATTAATCTGACATTACAATTTTTTTTATATAGCAAATACTGTACCCTGAATTATTTAATTAATGTTACAAAGTTG
The DNA here is from genome assembly GCA_030765065.1 of Deroplatys truncata. NCBI lineage: Eukaryota > Metazoa > Arthropoda > Insecta > Mantodea > Mantidae > Deroplatys > Deroplatys truncata. The sequence goes on from CM060979.1 coordinate 118,169,554, forward strand.
TTTACTTTTTTTTTTTTAAGTTGTTGACAAAAATTTATACATTTAAGATTTTTGTAATTGTTTAACATTTTTACCAAAATATTCACCCTCTACACAAATATATTGATATCTCTTAAATCTAGGCACTGTTTCACATTTTCTGTTTGCTACATAAGTATTTGTTTTTAATTATTTTTACCCATTTTTGTTATTTTGTACTTTATTTTAACAATACTCTTGGAATTGTATTTACGTACTTTTAATTTAATATCATATTAAGTTTCAATCTTTGCATTCTTAATTTTCAAATATTGTTACAGTTACTAAAAATTTAATTTTTTTTTTTTTTTTAAACATTTCTCTCTTTTTTTTTTTTTTTTTATTTATTTCTCTTTTCAAATGACATATAAATAATTAACCCTCTTACGTTCCAATACATTTCTCTGCAAGTCATCTTTAACTATCCAGCATTTACTTTACATCTCATTGTTATTTACCCTCCTGGATCAAATTGTGTGTGGCTAAACATTACTCGTAGCCGTATCCTAACCTTCCAAAATTTGTTCATGAATAACCTCTTGTATTCATTTGAAATTTCATCACATGATAACATTTGAAAACAATCTAAAGTTTCCTGAACAATACATCTTTTAACAACTTTCATTTTCAATTCATCTACTATCTTTTTAACTTGAGAATACTCTGACAAATCTGTACTAAACTGTACTGGACTGGAGTTTTCAATTTGAACATCTTGGTACAATTTATTTCTTTGCATTCCTGTCTCATTCTGTCTTTCTGATATTTCCCCTCTGAAATTAACTTGCACCTTATTCACATCTACATTCATAACCTCATTTATCTCTCTTATCTCACTTGCAATGTTACTCATTCTACTACCTGACTCTGTACATTCTACGTCAACATGTTTACTTTTAGTGTTAACCTCACTTTTTTTGTTACCTATTTCCCTGCTCATGCCTAGCATTTTCTTTGAAACTTCTCCTGTCCCACTTACTATTACTTCCTCATTTTCATCTCTCATTTTTATCATACTACTATCTAGCTCCATGAATTTCTTTTCAATCTCTTCCCTATTTCGATCTAATTTATGCTCTAATTTCTCATTACTCTTACCAATTTCTTCTCTTAATTCTTTCTTATTCTGATCTAGTTTTTGTTCTAAACTCTTACTAATATCTTCCCTCAATTCCCTATTATTCTTTTCCATATCCTGAGTTAGTTTTTCTAATTTCTCATTATTCTTTTGCATATCTTCCCTTAATTTCTCATTATTCTTTTGCATATCTTCCCTGTTTTGATCTATTTTCTCATTAGTCTTAACAATATCTTCCCTCATACTCTTAACAATATCTTTCAGCATTTCCATCATCATACTAGCATCAAAATTAACATTTCCTGCTATTCTATTCTCACTTTCTGCACTAACATTTTCATCCTCAAATCCTAAAAAGTTTGGGCTATTTTCTGTAACCTGTATTGAATTACAGCTAACTGTTACATTATCTCCCTCCATAATTATTTCTTCTGTATTATTAGTAGCCATTGTTTTCTTTATCCTACCACTCCTTAAATACATTTGAAGGTTACAATTTTGTTTTCTAAAAAAAAATTATGATACTCTGACCTTTGTGATGCTGTCTGTTGCTGTTACATTGATGTCCAGCTTTCTGCCCCTCTCTCCCAGGTTATATGTCGCTTCTGCGTTGTGTTATGATGAGTCCACGTCGTTTTGTTGTCCTGTAGTTTGGAATCTGCGTCTTGTAGATCATTTCACTGCTGCATTCGTTCCACGTCCTGGTTCCTTTCCTGGTCACTCTGCTCCTTCCTGGTTATGCTGATCCTTTCCTGGTCATCGTGTTCCTTTCCTGGTCACTATGCTTCTTTCCTGGTCATCGTGTTCCTTTCCTGGTTATCGTGCCCCACGTTGGGCGCCAATTTGATGTGGTATTATGTTTATGTAATATGTTTTTACGTAATGTTGTTAAAACTTGAGGATCTTATGTTGTGCTGTTTTGTTTTGTTTGGTTACATAATTTTTAACTGCCCCACGTATGGGAGCCAATTTGTAACGGTATTAGTTATAATGTTGATGCTTGTGATGTTTGTGTATGTGTGTTTACTTCACGCGTTGCCATCTTGTGACGTCATTCATTTGTTTGGTCTGTAGCTCCATCTTGTGTTAGCAATTTGCATCAGTGTTAGTGTTCGTTTGATTTCATTTCAAATGTCCTCCGGCTAGCTATTATCCTGTTGGCTTGGGTCGAACATGTGTCTCTATACAGGTTGTGAAACGGAAAGGAATCTTTTATCCAAAAATTACACTGATGAAGAAATTTGTTTTATAATTTTTATTGTCGAACACGTTCACTATCACTTTTACATATTGATTTAGATACTCGCAAAACTGAAACTGTTATAATAACTTCTTACTGATCACTTTTAATCAACATACTTCAACCTTTTGTATAATTAACTTTACCATATTTTAGATCTTTCATAATTCTGCTGCACGTAACTTGTGAATCTATATCCGATGTATGACGAACTAATACTTTCGACGAACTGACTGACTGAAAACGACGTGTAGTGTATGAATGCTTTCGGCGAACTGAAGGACTGACTGACTGACTTTACCTCTAACTTGGCTCCTATTTATACTCCCACTCCCCGATATGCCTAAAGATTATAAATGAATTGCAATTGGCTAATAAAACGCGCCAACATTAGCGTCTATCTTAATATCCAATGAAAACCACGAATACATATGCTTTTAGGGAAACATTCCAGAAGGTTCTCAACGGAAAAAACGTGTGAACATTACGTAACTTCCTTGTTCCCAATAATGATAAACAGCTCACCCCCCTTTCTGCATTATTGCGCTATTATTGACAGTTTCAGTAAAGCCGTATAAACTTATTTCCCAATAATAATTACAATTAATAAACATCTGAAATCAATGTCACATAAAAATGCATATTCATATTACAATCATTATTTACATTTAAGTAATTTGTGATACATCAAATCAATGTCACATAAAAATGCATATTCATATTACAATCATTATTTACATTTAAGTAATTTGTGATACAAATTACTGCATCACACAAAGTACCAATAGTAAAAACAGCTGCATTTATTACAATTGTATGGGTCCCAATTTCTCTAATTTGTACAGTGGCTTTTCAATTAAATATTTCATAAGTTTTGTTTTAAAGGATATTTTTATATCTTCAGGTAACAAATTAAATAATCTGGAACCATTTACAAATGGGTCCATTTCAGGAATTTTTTAGTATACCCTTGTGTGCGAGTGTGTGTGTGTGTGTGTGTGTGTGTGTGTGTGTGTATATATATATAGTATTCTCTACACTTGGGATGTTGCTAGCATCTGCTAGCATATATAATTGTCACACTGTATTATGTTTATTTAAATCATATTTTTTCACAATCGCATCTGAATTAATTGCAAATAACACTACACTATACTCATAAAGTGAAACTACTGTAAATATGGAAATTGGTTTAAAAGTAATCTCTACATGAATGTTGTGTTTATATTACACATCATTCTAATGCTTTTGTTTTTTGCAAGATCAATACTCTTTCTGTGTGTACTCTTTCCGGCTGCTGACCCAAACAGCTCAATTCCATATATAAGATAAGGAAATATCACCCCAAAGTAGATTTTACTCATTAAGCTTATGATATTTAGAGAAGTATCTTATCTAGTAGATTCCCTTACTGACATTTTTACACACATGTTCAACATTGCTCTCCCAGTTTAGATGCTTGTCAATAAAAACATACTGTTACCAACTTCACTTACAATTTCATTGTATATCTGAGTCATTAGTTTTCTGATTTTCTATAAGCTATATTGAAAGTCATTATTTTTGCTTTACCTATGTTACAGATTAGGTTAAGCCTTTCAAAATATTTCATTAGAACAATCTGCACATTCTTTAATTTATTTTAGCCCATTAGTGCTTTTTTCCCAACATATAACAGAGGTATTGTTAGCATATGATAAACATTTAGAATTTTACATGTTTGGTACATCATTCATATATGATGAATACAGTAAGGTCTAGTACCGAACCCTATAGAATCCAGTATCTCTTTTTTACTATGTCTGATTGATATTTTTCCCTAGATTTACAAGCTTCAAAACAGATTTCTGTTTTTTGAATTCTGTCTTTCAAGAATGTTGAGATTAATTGATTTCAATGCCCCTAATGCCATAGTACTGCAATTTTTCTGGTAATTTATTGCGGATTATGCAGTCACATGCCTTTGTGAGGTCTAGGAATATACTTATTACTTTGTTACAACTATCCAATTTATTGACTACGTCTGCTATAAATTTGGATATTGCAGTTATGGTTTAGTAGTTTTTTCTAAAGCCATGTTGAGATTTCCTTAGAAGGTTATTTATTTCTAGATATTTTTCTAATTTGATAAGTATGATTTTTTCAAAGAGTTTAGTTGTTGTTGACATTAAAGCAATAGATCTGTAATATGTTACTTCAGTTTTTTCACCCTTTTTTAAGATTGATTACACTATGCTAATTTTTAAACAACATGGGAGTTTTCCATTTACCAAGGAATAGTTTATTAGGTGCTCCAAAGGTATAACAAGGATTTCCTTACACTGTTACAAGGATTTACGAGTTATTCTGTCCCTACCCTTGATTGCTTATTACTGTAGGAATTAGTGATACTAACAATTTCTTTTGTTGATAATGGATATAAATAAAATGGTATGAGTATTATGAGAAATATTATTTGTTACACTGTATGATAATTTACTAGGCTGCATTGATTTGGCAGCCTAGAAAATATTTATTAAATATATTACTTATTATCTTTGGATTAGTTTCTTCATTACCTTTAGTGTTTATTTTGATGTTTTAAAATATTTCTTTTGGATTCCTAACTTTATTTATTGCATTCCACTCATTTTAGTTGCATTTTTGGGGTCCTTCAACTTGTTTTTGTAATCCATTGCTGTTTGTTCAGTTAAGTAAGTTTGAAAATCCTTTTTGAGCTATTTATATTTATTCTTATGATATACCCACAGGGTTGATATATAGAATTCAAACACATCTTCATCTTATTTCTAATATTAATTCCTTATATGTTTAAGTTTAGTTTGTTTGATTTAGCTTTAGATTTATTTTGTACAGTTATATGGCATGTATCATTGAAGCGGACATCACAAATCATATAAAATTCTTCTCATATTTCCCCTGTACATTTCTACAGAGAGGCAAGAGTTTTGAACTAGCTTTGAGGATAACAGTTCTTAAATTCCTAATATCTGTTTCCACAACATTAAGTAAGAAACTGGAATGGGAGAGGTAAATAAATATTAAAAATAATAAATTAACAGTGTGTAAAAGAAACTGAATTTTGCGATAGTATTACTTATAAATGTTTGTTTACATCACGTGTTGAAGCCATCTTGTGACGTCATTCATTTGTTCGGTTTGTAGCTCCATCTAGTGTTAGCAATTTGTGGTACCTAGTATCAGGGTTTGAAAGAATTTTAAGTTTTGTTTATTGTCCTCCGGCTAGCTATTATCTTATCTTGCGTCGAACATGTGTCTTGATCAGGGTTGTGTAAACGGAAAGGAATCTTTTATCCAAAAAGAACACTGATGAAGAAATTTGTTTTATAATTTTTATTGTCGAACACGTTCACTATCACTTTTACATATTGATCTAGATACTCGCCAAACTGAAACAGTTATAATAACTTTTTGCTGATCACTTTTAATCAACGTACTTCAACCTTTTGTATAATCAACTTTACCATATTTTAGATCTTTCATAATTCTGCTGCGCGTAACTTGTGAATCTATATCCGATGTATGACGAACTAATACTTTCGACGAACTGACTGACTGAAGACGATGTGTAGTGTATGAATGCTTTCGGCGAACTGAAGGACTGACTGACTTTACCTCCAACCTACCCTATTTATACGCCTTCATCCAGATACGCCAAAAGATTATAACTGAACTGCAATTGGCTAATAAAACGCGCCAACATTAGCGTCCATTTTAATATCCAATTAAAATTATGAATACATATGCTTTAGGGAGAACACATTCCAGAAGTTTCTACCGAAAACGTGCCAACATTACGTAACTTCCTCATTTCCAATAATGATAAACAGCTCACCCCCTTGCTGCATTATTGCGCGCTATTATTGACAGTTTCAGTAAAGCCGTATAAACGTATTTCCAAATAATAATTACAATTAATAAACATCTGAAATCAATGTCACATAAAAATGCATATTCATATTACAATCATTATTTACATTTAAGTAATTTGTGATACAAATTACTGCATCATATGCCCCACTAGAAACATAATTATAAACATTTACAACTTGTTTGGAAATTTTATAATTGGGTTTTTAGTCTCCTAAATCTTGGAACACACGCTATCACTTTCACTTAACACTTCACACGCATTTAACACACGACATATATTTTTTTTTTTTTTTTTTATCTCGCCACTACTTACTGGCTCTGGTTTAATGTGTTTAGACATTAATCTGACATTAAAAAAAATTTTTTTTTTATAGCAAATACTGTACCCTGAAGTATTTAATTACTGTTACAAAAAATGGTTTACTTTCTTATATTGTTAACAAAAATTTATCAGTTCAAGAATTTTTTTGTAATTATTAAACATATTTACCAAAAATATTCACCCTCTACACAAATATATTTACATCTCTTAAATCTAGGCACTGTTTCACATGTTCTATTTGCTACATAAGTATTTGTTTTTAATTATTTTTACCCATTTTTGTTATTTTGTACTTTATTTTAACCATACTCTTGGAATTGCATTTACGTACTTTAACTTGAATATGACATTAAGTTTTAATTTTTACATTCTTAATTTTCAAATGTTGTTACAGTTACTAAAAATTAAAATTTTTTTTTTTTTTTTTTAAAACATTTCTCTCTTTTTTTTTTTTTAATTTATTTCTTTTTTCAAATGACATATAAATAATTAACCCTCTTACGTTCCAATACATTTCTCTGCAAGTCATCTTTAACTATCCAGCATTTACTTTACATCTCATTGCTATTTACCCTCCTGGATCAAATTGTGTGTGGCTAAACATTACTCGTAGCCGTATCCTAACCTTCAAATTGTTGTTCATGAATAACCTCTTGTATTCATATGAAATTTCATCCCATGATACCATTTGAAAACAATCTAAAGTTTCCTGAACAACACATCTTTTAACAACTTTCATTTTCAATTCTTCTACTATCTCTTTAATTTGAGAATACTCTGACAAATCTGTAATAAACTGTACTGGACTGGAGTTTTCATTTTGAACATCTTGGTACAATTTATTTCTTTGCATTACTGACTCCTTCTGTATTTCTGATATCTCCCCTCTGAAATTAACCTGCGCCTGATTCACATGTACATTCATAACCTCTTTCATCTCTCTTAACTCACTTGAAATGCTAATCATTCGGCTACCTAACTCTGTACATTTTACATCAACATGCTCTATTTTATTATTAACCTCATTTCTTTGGTTAGATATTTCTCTGCTCATGTCCAACATTTTCTTTGAAACTTCACCTATTTCATTTGCTATCATTTCTTGATTTTCATTTCTCATTCTCATCATACTACTATCTAGCTCCATGAATTTCTTTTCAATTTCTTCCCTGTTTTGTTCTAAGCTTTTACCAATATCTTCCCTCAATTCTCTCTTATTCTGATCTAGTTTTTGTTCTAAACTCCTATCAATATCTTCTCTTAATTCCCTATTATTCTTTTGCATATCTTTCCTGTTTTGATCTATTTTCTTTTCTAATTTCTCATTATTCTTACAAATTTCTTCCCTTAATTCCCTATTATTCTGATCTAGTTTTTCTAATTTCTCATTAGTCTTACCATTATTTTCCCTCATACTCTTAACAATATCTTTCAGCATTTCCATTATCATACTAGCATCAAAATTAACATTTCCGCTATTCTATTCTCACTTTCTGCACTAACATTTCCACCCTCAAATCCTAAAAAGTTTGGGCTATTTTCTGTAACCTGTATTGAATTACAGCTAACTGTTACATTATCTCCCTCCATAATTATTTCTTCTGTATTATTAGTAGCCATTGTTTTCTTTATCCTACCACTCCTTAAGTACATTTGAAGGTTACAATTTTGTTTTCTAAAAAAAAATTACGATACTCTGACCTTTGTGATGCTGTCTGTTGCTGTTACATTGATGTCCAGCTTCCTGCCCCTCTCTCCTAGGTTATATGTCGCTTCGATGAATCTTCGTCGTTTTGTTGTCCTGTAGTTTGAATTTCCCTGTTGCCTTGTAATCTCGGAATTACGATCGTAGTCTGTCGTCCCTGTTGTTTCTGGAATCTGCGTCTTGTAGATCATTTCACTGCTGCATTCGTTCCACGTCCTGGTTCCTTTCCTGGTCACTCTGCTCCTTCCTGGTTATGCTGATCCTTTCCTGGTCATCGTTTTCCTTTCCTGCTCACTATGCTCCTTCCTGGTTATGCTGATCCTTTCCTGGTCATCGTTTTCCTTTCCTGGTCACTATGCCCCACGTTCTGGGTGCCAATTTGAAGTAACTTTATTGTAGCCCCACGTTGTGGTAGACAATTTGTAGTAACATTCTTCAAATTATATTTATTTGTCGAGCCCCACGTTGGGCGCCAATTTGCGATAGTATTACTTATAAATGTTTGTTTACATCACGTGTTGAAGCCATCTTGTGACGTCATTCATTTGTTCGGTTTGTAGCTCCATCTAGTGTTAGCAATTTGTGGTACCTAGTATCAGGGTTTGAAAGAATTTTAAGTTTTGTTTATTGTCCTCCGGCTAGCTATTATCTTATCTTGCGTCGAACATGTGTCTTGATCAGGGTTGTGTAAACGGAAAGGAATCTTTTATCCAAAAAGAACACTGATGAAGAAATTTGTTTTATAATTTTTATTGTCGAACACTTTCACTATCACTTTTACATATTGATCTAGATACTCGCCAAACTGATACTGTTATAATAACTTTTTGCTGATCACTTTTAATCAACTTACTTCAACCTTTTGTATAATCAACTTTACCATATTTTAGATCTTTCATAATTCTGCTGCGCGTAATTTGTGAATCTATATTCGATGTATGACGAACTAATACTTTCGACGAACTGACTGACTGAAGACGACGTGTAGTGTATGAATGCTTTCGGCGAACTGAAGGACTGACTGACTTTAGCTCCAACCTACCCTATTTATACGCCTTCATCCAGATACGCCAAAAGATTATAACTGAACTGCAATTGGCTAATAAAACGCGCCAACATTAGCGTCCATTTTAATATCCAATTAAAATTATGAATACATATGCTTTAGGGAGAACACATTCCAGAAGTTTCTACCGAAAACGCGCCAACATTACGTAACTTCCTCGTTTCCAATAATGATAAACAGCTAACCCCCTTGCTGCATTATTGCGCGCTATTATTGACAGTTTCAGTAAAGCCGTATAAACTTATTTCCAAATAATAATTACAATTAATAAACATCTGAAATCAATGTCACATAAAAATGCATATTCATATTACAATCATTATTTACATTTAAGTAATTTGTGATACAAATTACTGCATCAATTTTTCAATTAACTGAACATCTAGTGAAAAACAACTTGAATTTTGTAGGGTTAATAACTGAATAGTTTTGTGAAATGAAATGATTTTTTCAGTGTCAATAACTGAATGGTTTATAAAAGAAACATTGAATTTTTCACTGAATTGAACATTTTGGTGAAAGCAACTGAATTTTACAAGGTTAGTAACTCAATAATTTTGTGAAAGGAAGTTTAAAACTTTCAGTGCCAGTAACCTAACAGCTTGTAAAAGGAAAATTTTTTCAATGACCTGAACAGTCTGATGAAAGCAACTCTGAATTTTACAAGGTTAATAATTATAAATAATGTTTTTGTGAAAGGAACTTAAAGTTTTTCAATGGCAATAACTGAACAGCTTCTAAACGAGACTTTTTGTCTTTTGATTAATTGAATAGTCTGGTGAAAGCAACTTGAAATTTTGTAAGTTTATTAATGTAAAGTTTTGTAAAAGGAGCTTGAAATTCTTGAATTTCTTAACAGTTTGGTACAAGAAACTGGATTTTGCAATGCTAATAATCACTGAACAGTTTTGTAAAAGAAGCTTTAGATGTTGTAATGCTAAGAATAGAACATTTTATTAAAGGAAATTGGGATTGTTCAGTCCTGGCAATTTAAGGGTTGGGTTTATGGTGGCAGAAATACTGCATTGAAGGTTCCACCTTCTTTATCAGCATGTGCTGTCTGGGAACCATTTTGTTATTTATGTTCTTTTTAAAGAGCTATTGTGAATTGCCTATTGCCAATTATATTAGTTGATGGCTAATAGGTTTGTGCTTTAGGCTGTGTTGTAATATTATGAATAAAGCATTCAAATGAATAATAAGGGGCATCATTCTGGCACTGTTCCAAAAAGTGTGTGACCTCATAATTACTAGGCCTCAATTCTGCATTCCTACCCACCATAGTGATAGCAGAGCATGCTTTTGAGACATGGACCTCCTGGTTATGGGCCCAGCATGCTTCTATATATAACTGATCAATTTGGAATAGGAGGTCCTTCATGAATACATACAGGAGCATTCTTCTAAAATGATGGAGAAGGGGACCTCATAGAAACCTGTATTATGTATGTCGAAACCGGATATTTTCTTACTGAAGTAATGTGAAATTGTAAAATGAAAAATGGGATAAATAACCACAAGATAAAGTGACAAGTAAAATGTAAGCAGATATGAAAATTGCTGAGAGATTTCTTAGGAACAGTAAGGAATAAGTGATTAAAAAATTTAAGGAAAAGCAAGAGAGTTGAATTCTAATAGTTGTGATGTATTATAGAGGATTTAACCCATAAATGGAGGTTAAAATGGGGTTTAAAATATGAGAGTGCCTTATTTTTAGTAGGTAATACTAGGTTGTTAAATATATTGTTTGTTACTTTTATGTCTTATCTTTGTTGGACATATAGTTATATATGTAAATTTAATTTAAATCAATTCAGTAGTTAGCTCCCATATTTTTCATAATGGCGTGATTCATACAGTAGGTATGTGATGATGACAAGCCAAACTGTTGCCTACAGCTTAAAGGGGAATGAAACACAAAAATGAATGTTTCATTAATCACATTAGTTTGCTTGTCATCAGGAATAATTAGCAACACATGCAGTCCCACCATCCCAAGGTAAATGGTCCTCATATTATAGCCTCTTCTTCATATATGCATGACACCATCAGATCACACAGCTGCTGGAAAGCGATCAACACATATTGTGACGGTAATTTGTATCACAAATTACTCAGATGTGGTTAACGATAATAATATGAATATGTATTTTTATGTAACATTGATTTCAGGGGTTTAATAATTGTAATTATTATTGGTAAATAATAATATATGGCTATACTGAAACTGTTAACAATAACACAATACTTTAGCAAGGGTTTGAGTTGTTTATCGTTACCGGGAACCAGGAAGTTACGTAATGTTTCGCGCCTTTTCGGTAAAAGCTTCCAGAACATTCTATAAAAGTAATATGTATTAGTGGTTTTCATTGGATAGTAAAATTGACGCTAATGTTGGCGCGTTTTATTAGCCAATAGCATTTCATTTATAATCTTTAGGTGTATCTTGAGGCAAGTCTATAAATAGTGTAGATTCAAAGAGAGCGTCCCCCAGTTCGGCAAGATTCTCGACACATTACACATCGCCCCCCAGTGTTCAACAAGATTCTCAACACGTAACACGTCAGCTCCCAGTTCAACAAGATTCTCATGTCGGTCTCTAAATTCATAAAGTTACGCGCAGCAGAAGTACGAGAAATCTTATAAAGGATTATACAGTTAAATATATAAAGTTGAAGTACGTGAGTTAAAAGTGAGAAGTTATTACAAACAGTTTCAGTATGGCGAGTATCCAAATTAATTTGTGAAAGTGTTCGTGAACGTGTTCTGCAATAAAGATTATAAAACCAGTTTCTTCATCAGTATCATTTATAGACAAAAGATTCCTTTCCGCTTCACAACCTGCAAGAGTTAAATGTCTACCTAAATAGCTAGCCGGAAGACAATATACATAACCTTAAAACTAATTCATACAAATTGCTACGCCAGATAGAGTTAAACGAACCAACAAGGAGTGACGTCACAACGTCACACAAGATGGCTACACGCGTAATGTAAACAACATTACGTGAGAAACATTATCCACAACGTGGTGCTATAAACATATATACAATTTGTACACTCGCAAATTGGCGCCCAACGTGGGGCTCGACAACAAAAAGACATTACATAAAGCAAGTTCTCTCGCAAATACGCGTGATGTAAAAACAATATTTGCTACTTCAAATTATCCACCACGTGGGGACACAAATACACACAAATACTACTTCAAATTGGCGCCCAACGTGGGGCATATGTGACGGTAATTTGTATCACAAATTACTCAGATGTGGTTAACGATAATAATATGAATATGTATTTTTATGTAACATTGATTTCAGGGGTTTAATAATTGTAATTATTATTGGTAAATAATAATATATGGCTATACTGAAACTGTTAACAATAACACAATACTTTAGCAAGGGTTTGAGTTGTTTATCGTTACCGGGAACCAGGAAGTTACGTAATGTTTCGCGCCTTTTCGGTAAAAGCTTCCAGAACATTCTATAAAAGTAATATGTATTAGTGGTTTTCATTGGATAGTAAAATTGACGCTAATGTTGGCGCGTTTTATTAGCCAATAGCATTTCATTTATAATCTTTAGGTGTATCTTGAGGCAAGTCTATAAATAGTGTAGATTCAAAGAGAGCGTCCCCCAGTTCGGCAAGATTCTCGACACATTACACATCGCCCCCCAGTGTTCAACAAGATTCTCAACACGTAACACGTCAGCTCCCAGTTCAACAAGATTCTCATGTCGGTCTCTAAATTCATAAAGTTACGCGCAGCAGAAGTACGAGAAATCTTATAAAGGATTATACAGTTAAATATATAAAGTTGAAGTACGTGAGTTAAAAGTGAGAAGTTATTACAAACAGTTTCAGTATGGCGAGTATCCAAATTAATTTGTGAAAGTGTTCGTGAACGTGTTCTGCAATAAAGATTATAAAACCAGTTTCTTCATCAGTATCATTTATAGACAAAAGATTCCTTTCCGCTTCACAACCTGCAAGAGTTAAATGTCTACCTAAATAGCTAGCCGGAAGACAATATACATAACCTTAAAACTAATTCATACAAATTGCTACGCCAGATAGAGTTAAACGAACCAACAAGGAGTGACGTCACAACGTCACACAAGATGGCTACACGCGTAATGTAAACAACATTACGTGAGAAACATTATCCACAACGTGGTGCTATAAACATATATACAATTTGTACACTCGCAATATGCAACCTTAAATGAGGTACCTTAAATGACAAACAAGATCCCCATGAGATTTTAACTAGAGGAAGTCAGAAAAAACAAAGCAGAGCTAATTCTCACCAATCACTTCTCATAATCCAGTTAATAGTAAGTAGGTGATAGACATCAATCTGGCATCTGCTTTTAAAGTGAATGAATGTGGTATCTGACCTTATCACTTTGAAGCAAAAATGTTGTTTGCACTAAGAAAACCCAAAATTGGTTAAGGGTGACTTTATTTGTATAACAAAGCATTATAATTTTGACATATTAATTACATATTATTTGAACACTGAGGAATTGTTTAGTGTTAAAAACAAAAAGCAGACCTAAAAGGAATAATCCTGCTAATAAAACCTGGTAATATTCTTGTGATAAACGGACAAACAATTTATAGCATGGATTAATTCATGGACTGCTATTGGACACAGAAGAAGAGTCGTCATACCATGATGTGTAGTGCTTAATATTAGAAATGCACTTCCAGAACCCAGTGGAGTATATGTGGTCTTCAAACTTCACTAATATTCTTAAGTAGTGACAGATCAATTGCTACATTCAGTAATGGATCCACACATTGTGAGTAAAAACATTTTTTATTGCACTCATTATCAGCAGTTTCCATTCTTCATTAGATTCCTCAATTTATTCTTCATTATCCAAGACCTAAACCTTTGGAGTGCTAGGTTTTCTTCTTCTTCTTCTTCTTTGACATTGTTTCTAGCGCTGCATTTAAGGATATAAGTTGAAGGCCATAATATGAAAAATATATTCCTTTCGGAGCATAACTGAGACAAAGATTGTGATAATTTTATAAACTGCCAGTATGTATAGGATGGACCATTTAAGTTGAGACTGTACAATACCTCCAAAACTAAGCGTTGTAGAAAGAAATTCCTTAATAACAGTTTCTTGATATTATGGGGGAAAGTAAATGTCATTAGTCATGTTTTGTTTCGAGGATATTATGATGGTCATTTTAGGGCCAATTTAATTTTTTTAAATGGGAACCTACATTTTGTATTTAAAAAAGTAAACAGCTTTTGTATAAAGCACCTTGCAATTGTTCTTACTAATGTAAATAACAACAACAATTCTGAAAGGCTGTGTACGAAGGGTGCAATGAATGGTTGGACTCATTCAACACAGTGCAGCATAATAACAGTAAGCGAAGAGGCAATGACACATTACAATGAACAATTGCAAAGTGCTTTATACAAATGTTGTTTAGTTTTTGTATGAGGAATGAGAAAACAACATTAAAAAAGGTAGGTTCCATTTAATAAAATTAAATTGACCTTAAAATGACCATCACAACATCTTCCAAATAAAACACGACTAATGGCATTTACTTTTCCCCATAATATCAAGCAACTTTTATCCAATACATTTCTTTCTACAACACTTAGTTTTGGAGTTATTGTACAGCCTCAACTTAAATTGTCCACCCTGTATATAAAGCTGAATATTAGCCAAATCTTTTAAGATGAATAATTTTCTTCAGAGTATTATAGGAATTTGATTACCATTAATCTATAATTTATTGTCTTTTTCAATTAAGTCATCATGTTTATGTTGATTAAGAATTGGTGTGAAAGTTTTAATTAAAACAGTACCATTCTCATTACAGTTTTGTGTAGTCTACCATAAATTGTTATTTATACTGGCATTTTATGCTACCAGCTTGGACATTTTTGTTTTCTGCAGCTTAAATTTTTTTTCATTAGACTTTTAGACAGTCATACATGGAATTCATGTTCAGCTTCTGGATATTTAGTTTTTAACAGATTTTCTACATCTTTATGTCTGTCTTTATAAGAAAAAACACTTAATTATACACATTTTCTGTTTTGCAAGCCTAGTCATTATGTTGTCACAAGGAGCATTTTCCAAATCACCTCTCACCATACCACTTTGAAAAAGTTCAAAATCAATAGTTTTGTGGGAATTTAAACCCATGACAGAGTATACTAAATGTTTGGCTGAAAACCCTGGGGAGTCGTACTGACCTTCCCTTGTCCAACATATAGGTTTACCACTACCTTTTAATGAGAGCAAGTTCTTTTTTCTTTCCTGACCCCAAAATGTTCTAACAATTAATGCTACCATGTTTTGAATGGTTGTGTCAATATATATATCTTGAAAACATTGCCAAACCCAGTGATTTGCAGGACTTAAATTACTGAAATAATATATAGGTATCAGATAATAATAAAGAACTTGCTATTAAAGTATTTCCTTCCAATCTCTTTCCTGATAAATTTTGTGATTTCCATGTGAATGTTTATGCACAGTAACACATAACATCATCCCTTTAATGTAGTGAGAAATCGTTTTTACATAAAACACATACATTGAAAAATAAAAGTAGAGATGACCAAGCAACAATGAAATATTTCACTTAGCTTCATTTCCAAGTATGGTAAAAGGCTCCTCCTCCTCCTCCTCCTCCTTTTACTTGTATCAGGTTCATAGGAACTTGCATTCCATTTATCTTGATCTACCTCATCATTGATTATTTTGTATATGTTTTCAGAATCCAACAATATGTACTTGTTATAATTTCAGTACCTAACTCACTCTCTGTTTCTGAATTCTTAGTGTTTTCATCAGCTTGTATATGGCTTTTACAAATTCTAGCCTCATATCATGTGTTCTTTATCCTTTGCTATGGGGTGATGGTGATGGAAGGATCAATTCTCACTCTGCATCTGGAAACTTTTTCATTTGTGCTTACAGTAGGAATACTTCCAGGTTTTAATGCAGGCCTTCTGAAATTTTCACCTGGTATAAGCTACTTTTTTGAAATTTGTGACTTTTCACAATATGTGCCCTTAAAATGGAAGGAACATAAACAAGCTCTGGTATTTGCAAAAAAAAAAAATCTTTTGCAAAATTCTATCCATATCCTATACCTTTTGGAGAGGTTTAACTCTATTTGGAAAATTATGAAAATGAGTTCCCCTGTGTGTTTTACTTTTCACATTACAGCCATATGCACTGCACATAGGCATTTTCTTTCTTACGTATTTGTTGTTTGTATAATACTAAAGTGACTGACACCAAAAATGCACTGCTCTTGAACTTGAAATATCACCAAAAACAATGATTAAAATGTATTACTGCACATGTGGCAGTGTGCCTTGTAATTCCAAAGTCTCTCCAATGCATGGGATGCACTGATAACATGTGGCACATATTTTATTTAGCTTATGCAGCAATAAAAGTGCAGCGGTTTGTAGAAGTAATCTTACTACTGCATTACAGAGCATATCCTTAATTTAGGAAGTAACATGATTTTTGTATTTTGTTCCCCTTTAAACATTGAAGCAACAAAAATTTAGCTTGGTGTTATAGTTTGGCTCTGCTCTTATTACATAAGATTAGCTTGTTTGTTTTAATTACTTACAAGCTCAAGAAGTTTAAAGTACAAAACTTCTCCATATACCAATATGATTAAGCTACACAATGTTTAATCACATTTTGAAAGCACATGACTAATGGCTAAGATTTATAGAGAGCAATTTCTTACAGAGTGAAGATGGGGGACATGAAAGATGAAAGAGTGTTTCGTTACAATTAAAGCTTCATCAAGATTTTAAGTGATACCCTGATGGACATTTTAAAAACTATGACTGAGTACACAGATCACAAGTTACTTGATGGATCTAGGAAGAAATATAGCTCTGGTATGTAAATTATTTAATATTTCTTTGTACTGTTCCATTACAGACACTCCATGATGACATTGTAAATGCTCAGCTTCCATGTCAGATAACACAGATTGTGGTATAGAATTATACACCATAAGAAAGAACATTTCAAAAAGATAAAAAAGTAAAGAAGAAAAAAAAATATATGTATATATAATATATATCAGTGGCAGCTTCTTAATATGGTGGCACATTTGTATTACAACCATAATCCTAACTTTCCCTCTAATGTAAATAACTATACTGTTTATACTTTTTGGGTTCATTTCAACCTGATCTTGTGTAGTGGATTTTAGCAAGCGCTGTATTGTTTGCAGGTGCCAAATAGTGTGCTCCCGGGTGTAACACAGTCATATAATCGCTAGGTATAGGGCATGACGAACCAAGGGAGCACAGAGGGGTGTGGAGGGGAAGTGTGGAACATAAGCCTCTATATTGTTGGTTAACTTGACAGTCAAAGAACATGAAATAGGATGATCACTTTGCCTTTCATCACATAAACAGCACCATTTTTTGGTTTTATAGTAAATGTTGGTCTCACTTCTAGTCATCATATACTGAATATTAGTACACTGCACATGGTTGTGCTGTTTCAATTGGTGAATCAAAGTGACCTAATGAAATACATGTAAACTGTGCTGTAGGGAGAAACAATGAATTCCGTTTAGTCTCTTTTAACACCACCTTTTTCAACACTAAACTTGAAATAAAAACAAAATTAAACATCTTGATAGATCTACATCAAATCTAAAAATCACTCGGCTGTTAAAACAAAAACAAGGTGTTTTAACAGGAATGTTAACAGTGATAAATATGAGAATATGGCTGGATATGGGTTGTGATGTTAACTAAGCCCTATTTTGCTTTCCTTGAGTTTTGTTTGGTTTTGAAGATGTACTTGAAGATCCATGGATAAAAAACATGGTGTGAATGATTTGTAGCTTCTTCATGACTTCCCCAAACAAACGTGGTTTAAAATAGCACAGTTACAGATAAGTTTATAATGAACATGCTGATGACATTTGGAAGTGTCTGAGTGTTAATAACTAAAATTTATAAAGCAACATTGATGGTATAGTGTTTATTACTTTATCAAATTTAAATTGCAGTTACCTATAATTTTGTGAACCACCAAAGTTGTCACCACCAGCCTCTGATGTCTATACAGGTTGAGTCAGAATAATCCAAATAAATTTAAGGCATGATTCAAGGGTTCTATTTGAGTATTTTCTTTTAGGGAATGTATGCCCATATGTCTTGTTATTAAGCTAGAGGGTATTAGCATTCTTGAAACGCTGCGTTGGATTAGATGAAATTCCCCCAAACAGGTCATTATGTATCTTTTGCTATAGGATATTGGGAGTGTTTTGAAATAGAGTAGCAGGTATTTTTAATTTTAAATAATGCAAAACTCTCTTAAATTGATTGAGTAACTTTGAATCTTTATTTAATTATATGGCGCTACATTCATGTGCTTTGAAGTCAAAACCTTTTTTTAACTGATCTGCTGCTGGGAATACAGGTTATTGTCAATAACTTATGCAAATTATACCATTGTTGGTAAAACTTTCTCTACATTATACAAATTATGTGAGAAAAGTTAAAACAATGTTAAATGATGCAAACATATGTTTTTAAAAGGCTTCAAACATAGTTAAACTAAGAACAAAGCAAGAATTGAACAAGTGCATAAGGTTTTTTTTATTTATTTAATGGAAACTTTGCTGTATAAAGATACATTGTTTTGCTACAATGGTCATGCCTAGGTGTCTATGCATAGCTCTCTGTGCCTTTTCTCTTCAGTCTTCTTAGATGCCGGTCATGTGGCTTGTTGTGAGGTATTCTCTGCAGTAGAAGATAATAATAATAATAATAATAATAATAATAATAATAATAATAATAATAATAATAATAATAATAATAATAATAATAATGGTTTATTCACCTATTGACATGGAATACATGTTTCAGGCTTGGTCTGTATGAATCCACACACAATAATTTAAGTAATTTGTACAATTCAATTAAAAAATTACAGAAATACATTAGTATTTCATAGTCTGTACTATTTAAGTAATTAATACATAATACACTTAAAATTTACACAAAGTTAAAATAGTTTACTAAAATATTACAATTTCAAAATCTACAGTTAATAAATTTCCTAGACTACAATTTGCATATGCACTTATACATACAATTCAAGGTCTTACAGTTAGTTTTCAGAATACTATACTATATACAACAAAAAAATAAAATAATTTGCATTAGGTATACAAGTGCTACAATTCGTTGATTCTGTACAAACATCTATCCAACAGGTAATTCTTCAACAGCATTTTAAACGATATTACCTTGTGAAGATTTTATGTGTTTTGGTAACTTATTAAATAATAGTGTGCCTGTAATGTAGGGATCTTTGTCTGTTGCAGCTTTTGTGGTGAATGCTCTATAATAATTATTGTTGTCTCTAGTAGTGTTATATGAATAATGGTCTTTATTCAGGGTGCCAAAATTGACATCTGTCTGTTGCAGCTTTTGTGATGAATGCTCTATAATAATTATTGTTGCCTCTATAGTGTTATATGAATAATGGTCTTTATTCAGGGCACCAAAATTGGCATCCCTTTTAATTAACAATATAACTTTATATGCATATAGTGAACCGTTAAAATGTGCTGATGTTTGACATATTTGTAATGGATGTTCCACACCAAATTTTGATCCCATACTGTATAAGGGAATGTATTGTTCCGTAATACACTGTTTTTAAGACATATTTTTTCATATGATTTGCTAATTTATGTATCAGATATAACCACGAGCCTAACTTTTTACAAAGAATATCTACATGTTCATTATAGGTAAAGTTTTTATCAAGATGCATTCCAAGAAATGTTGTACAATTTACTTGCTCAATAATTGTACCATCTAAACTAGACAAAATTGAACCAGCTAAAATAAGACGCACTTAGTTTTGTCAACATTAAGTTTAAGTTGTGATGCTTTCAAATACTCGGTCAGTTTCTGTAGTGTTAAAGATGCTTTAACTTCCAGTTGCTTTAAATTCTTATCTGAGCAGATAAATGAGGTGGCATCAGCATAGGAAGTAATATCATACTCAGGAGACAGCAGGATGTCATTTATATATATTAAGAGTATTGGAGTAAACATCAGAAGAGCCTGGTGTAGCTGATGTGAAGAGTAGAAGTCACTTCAGAAATGCCTAAGTCGCTGCGCAGAAAGGTGTTTTCGCATGCACCATGGAGCATCAGTTATGAGTCTAAACAATTAAAATGATATGAGTCATATCTGAATAATTAAAATGGAAAAAAAAGTGTGGATTGCTCTCCTAAAAGAAAATGAATACATTTATTTATCAAATGAATTTAAAAGTTGCAAAAATAAAAATTAAAGCAAATTTAAATAATTTGGTGAAGAATTTCAGAGTTATAACAGTTTGAACTTTCACATTTTAAGAACATACAGTAAATATGAAAAAAAATTAAATAATTTGGGAAGGATTTCTGAGTTTTAACAGCTCAAAGTTTCAAATTATAAGAAAATGCAACAATTTGAAATATGTTAATTACAAAACCATGAGCTTCTGATGTTCCAGATGTTGGTAGAATAGTATATCACACTAGTACACAAATACAAAGGATTTATTTTATTTAAAAGGTGTAAAATTAAGATTCCTTGTGTTTCAGATGATCTGAGATGGGATAGCTCATGCTTTCCCATCCCAACATCCTAACTATGTCTTTATTACACAAACAAAACCTGAGTAGGTTTCTATTTTACAATAAGCATCACTCCATTGTCAGATGTGACATCCACACATATATAGCACCTAATATCAAGTTGTCCTCCATGTTATAGGGGTACCATGCTAGTCTCTAGTTCCTGAGGTCACAGGTTCAAACTCGGCAGAGGGCAATGGCCTTCGGAAGGGAATAAAGCTGGTGGTCCTGTTTCATAGATTTACAGAATATAAAAGAACCTCAAACCTGATAAAGAGGCCTCTGAGCAAAATTTCTGGTCTTTCACGCCCAATAAAGAATGGGAAGCTAAGAACTGGGAAGCTAAAAACGATAGTAGTTAAAGAGCATCTATAAAAAAAAACCCAATTTTTTAGCCTAATATAAAATACTAAACTCAGAAACAAATTAAAGATTACATTTTAATTAAACTACAACTTTTAATTAGTGAAGGTGAGTGTCAAAAAGTGTGACTCAATATACCATCAAAAACAAATAATAAATTGCATCTGATATTATTTCAATTATTATACGCTTACAACTGGGTTTAGCAATAAGTATTACACACAGTAATTTTAGAGATATTCAGTAACAAAAATTCTGTCATGGGTGTAACACTGTTAGGACATGACATAGTACATGAAATCAACATTTCTGTGATTTTTATTCAAAATTTTAAATAAGTATATTATAGTGCTAATCTATTAATTCACTTTATCATTACTTTTTAGCACAGTGCTTCATATGTATGAGTTTTATGGTCAGTTGGTGGGTTTGAAACTAATTAAAAACTCACTTAGAACACATTTTTCTGACACTAGTATTTACATTAGTGGGGAAAAAAATGCAACAGCAACAAGGGTTGCTTAAATTTAAGGAAGAGTTAAGTGAAAGGTGTCATGATAGCATCATATTAAAACAAAACCAGTGCAATGCAAACAGACATTTCACAAGCAGGTATGTTCCAATAGTCAAATCAGTATTCAGTGTACCCACTCAGGCAGCAATGCAGGCATGTGTTTGTGAAGGTAGACAATCATACAGGTGGTGAATAACATACTCAGATAAACTGTCCAAAGCATCCTGCACCTGTTGTTGCAATTCGGCAATGGTTGTGGTCAGCCATGAAGACCCAGTCAGTTCCTTCCTCATCATGTCCCATACATGTTCAGTGGCAGAGGTCAGGGGACTGTACTGCCCAGGGTACTTGTCGTACACCATGAAGAGCTGTTGCATTGCAGCAGCTGTATGGGGATGTGCATTATTCTGTTGAAACAGCACATCACCTTCCTGTTGAAGAAATGGCAGTAACACGGGATTAATAATCTCCTGGATATAGCTGGCACTGGTTTCACATTCCTGCACAAACATCAAAGATGAACAGGAGTTGTAACTGATGGCACCCTACACTATAAAGCCAGGAGCTTGTATTGTAGCCAAATTCACTCTGGCCATGCTTACCAGGTCTATGTTGTACATGTACATGACCATCACTTACATACAGGTAGAACCTACTCTCATCATTGATGACAGAACGCCATTCCATTGTCCAATAATATTTACTCTTTCTCTTCACCAGAAGAGACATTCATGGCAGTGTTGTGGTTTAAGAGGTACCCTGGCCAAAGGCACACATGATTTGAGTCCTGTTGCAAAAAGACAGTTTCCAGTATTCCTTGCTAACACTCCAGGTAAATAAATATTTATTTATTTATTATTTAACACTCCAGGTGGTAAATGTGCCTGAATTACTTCTCTGGATGCTGT